>CM051234.1:96120538-96342440 GCA_027917425.1 Gastrophryne carolinensis
CGGCAAATAGAATAATAAATAACAATATTTTAGAGCTGGCAGTTGATGCAACAACCCAAGGTTTTGCGTCAATAAACTAAACCCTTCCTCAGGGAGTTAAAGTGGACCAACACCCAGGATTTTGACTATCCTGGGTATTGGTCCACTTCCTTGGGGCACCCCGATCTCTGCCCAAAACCCCCCCAAACACCCCGAAAACTCACCTCTCCACGATCCCACGTGACTGCGCTGTCCAATGCCCGCCGACGGACAAGTGACGTCCGTCGGCGGACAAGGGATCGCGCCCGCTGCCGCCTCCCGTGCGTCACTCTTGACGTGTGCGCGCCCGCGCCGGCCATTCAGAGACGGCCGGCGCGGGCGCGCGCACGTCTGGAGGAGCGCGAGTGAGGCGGCGGCGGCGGAAGCAGCGTCTGGAGAGGTAAGGTTTTTCGGGGTGTTTGGGGGGGTTACACCCCGCGGGACATCCCGAGGCCGATTCCCGGGCCGATCACCCCTGGGAGTATAGAAGCTGTCACCATGTAAAAGTAAGCATTTCAAGGACAACTTTTACTAAATTGGACCTTCAGTCAAGTAAATAAAGTTTAGTAATTTGATCCCTTTTGACTATCAGTGCTGTATGCTGTTTGAGAGGGCTTAAAGCAGGACAAAACATTTAGCGACCAGCCCTGGATTCTAAATGACTCCAGGTCCAAGGTCTGGCACCTGGCCCACCATGGTCCCCCATTGTGTCATTGTGTGAACCCCCCCCCCCCACACTGAGGCACCACAAACCTTACCTTTGCCCTGGCTCCCATGACGGCGAAAAGCCCAGACCAAAACATGCCATCTAAAGAGAAACTGGGGATGCGTCAGCTCCTGCTCACCATTGCCGAATCTGAACAAATCCAGGGAAGCACCTGTTTTTCAGGAGCGCCCTTCAACTACCAGTGCCGATACCACTCTAGTTGGGTGAATTGGAGTAAAGTTCAACATGGCTGCAGTGTACCTGTGATATTGTTTCACCAAATAATGTAGGCTGTCTGGAACTTGGGATCTTCCTATGAGCAGCCCACACAAAACAGAGAGAAATTTACAGCAGAAAAAGGGATCAGCATGTCTGTCATGTTGCACACACTGAATCACTGAATCAACACTGGAAGTCAATGGCCTTGGCAGCAGTAGAGCATTGCAACAGTTCCAAACTCTCTCCTACTCTCTCCTACTCCTACCTAACGGTATGGGGTCGCTTTAGTGCCCCTCCATTTACACCAATTCAATTAATGGAGTAGGGATACAGTGACCGACAAGGAGAAGAGGATGCCTACCTTGGAGGAGCCGATCATAATCCTGCAGGACACACATTTGGATGCCGGCCCTAAACAGTGTGGAATCCAAGTTAGAACCATTTTTCTAGGAGCGCCCTTCAACTACCAGAGCACTGAAATGCCTGTGATGTGGGACCTGTGATAATGTGGGATTAAGGCAGCATGAGGGCAGTTTAGCAAGAAAAAACAAAAATGCATTTACCTGCACTGAACCTTTAAAACAGAACAGAAACAGATTTTGACCATCAGGGTTTTGTTCCTTGACCCCCCGGCTGTCCCAATCCCAACATACCTTTCTGCGGTCCTATGGTGCATGCATGGTCCTGTAATCCAAGCAGACCTGTTTGTTGTGTATATGTTATGTTTGGCTGTTCTGTTCTGTTTATGGCAATCGGGATCGCTAGTGGGTGCATCCCCAGCCGCGGGCATGCTGTGCACCGCTCAAAGATGAGCGATGTGGGCACCAGTGTTTACAACGGTGAGGGAGCCAGAAAGGTTCTGTGGCACCCCAGGAGAGGTCACAAAGCTGGATGCCCCAATTTGGGATGCCCCAAGGGGAAGGCCAGCTGCTGGACGTGGAATCTTTTAGATTCCAGGGGCAGCCCGTTTGGGTTTTGTTCCGTGGCCAAGGGGAAGAGGCAGCAATTAGCCTAGCATCTGACATGTCTTTCCTGAAAATGCTGCACTAATCATCTTTCCTACTTTTGCCCTGTGCCATTCTGAGGAATGTTGTGCCCTTTACCCAGGTCATCTCAGACACCAACACCCAGCTTGCTGATCATTGCAACCTGAACTCTAATGCAGTGTGCTGTAACCTGCCAGCTATGAAGAAGGAAGTAATTACTTAATCCTGAAATGACCTCAGACACGGAATGGTTTGTGGCCTGCACACATCTGAGGAGGTATTAATAGCTCACCAAGTACACAAAACAGGAGCTAGAGGAGTGGCACACCTACCGACAACACACATTTCCCAGAGAGAGAAGGCTTTCATTATTTCACACAGCATGTGCTGCATTGTGTGCACACCACACTTAAATTCATAGTTTTGCCTTGTCGTTTCAGTTTGCTTAACACAAAGGACAATTAATCCACAGTAGCTAAGCAGCTCCTTTTTCTTGCCACGCATGGTTTTACTTAAACTGGACCTTCAGCATAATTTAATAAAAAGCCCAAACCCTTAAAAAACTATTCCCCAGTATCTTACAATAATATATTTTATGTTTATAGTCACTTACTTTTTATTATTTCCTCCACTGGGCTGCAACTCTGTTTAGGACTCTAGGATACGGGGGGCCGCCATCTTGCCTCAGGAGCATCGCATATTGAGGAGAAGGGAGCAAACGCACGGGGGATGGGTTATAGCTGTGCTTTGCACAGACACAGCAGACCTGGGGCCAGGAAAAGGACAGCAATCCCAGAATGCAAAGCAGCACAGTCAGAAGTCACTTCCTTCTTGGATGTTTAAAGGCTCATAACATGCAGGAGTGGATGCAGATAGGAAGAGTTTTAATGTGGCCAATCTGTGTGTACAGGGTGGGAGAAACATATAAGATATGCTCTTATTCAGGGTGAAGGTCCGGTTTAACATTTGCCTAGGATCCAGGAAGAGGTGAGAATTGTGGAGGTTCTGGGGGGGGGGGGGGGGGTGATGCTGCGGGGGTGGGGGTCTCCAGCCTGTTTAACACTTGTAAGCAGAGAAACATGTGTTAGCCTGCTTTAAAGTGAACCAAATCGCAGGATTTTGACTATCCTGGGTTTTGTTCCTTGCCCCTGGAGCACTCCTATCAGGGACGTCCCGATGTGTGAGACCCCCCAGATCGCCTGATCTCACTCACCCTTCCCTGATCCTACGACACATACGCAGCCCACTAGTCTAGTCAGCATGCTCAGATCGGCTCCCGCCCCTTCGTCAAAGAACTTGTTTAAAGCAAGCGAATCTGAGCGCGTCCCCCCGCTACCCTTTAACAGAGAGCATGCCCATGCCAGCCATTCACAAAAGCCTGGTTCGGACATGTGTCCTGCTAACGTGGACCAAACGTGTGTCCTGTTAAAGTGGACCAAACTCAGGTTTTTCACTGATCTGGGTTTTGGTCCAATTAACAGGGGAATTCCCACTTTGTGTATCCCACAAATTTCCTGTAAACCCTGTGGTAATCCCACGGTGCAGGTGGGTAGCTAATCAGCCCACTTGGCTCCATTTATGGAGTGAGCACGCCGCTGGCCTCATCCCTGCTTGACTTTAGCTGGTTGCTTGACCACGCTGGCCATTAACAAGTGCCTGGTACGGAGATGCACCTAGCCAGGGTATAGCGAGTCCATGGCCAAGACTCATGCATGTGTCCTGGGATGAGTCCACAGAGCAGGGCCTCCAAAATCAGTAGTAACGCGTAGGTAGTTATGCCTTATGCGATTTCCCATAAATATCAAGTGATGACATTATTTACAGTAATTATCAACAGAATTATAAAGTATCTGTAAGCTTTGTTTAGGTGTGCTTTGCGCAGTTTCTATTGAGTAGATGCATTTTGCCTAAGATGGCTTCTTTAGTACACCTGGGTGCAGCATAGATATACATGGCTTACTTGTATGGCATCTTTTCTTACATATTAATTTCTTACAAAAGTGCTAAACAGCACACATACATTGGTTCCTGTGATACCCCAGATAAATAGATGAGCACAGTCTGCACCGGCGGCGGGCTGGATATGGGAGGAGTGAAATTAGTGCTAGAATAAGTTGATAAATAGTATTGTAAGCTTATTCTCTTATCTGTTTTCTTGTAGCCAGTGTTAAAGATGGTGTGGTCCATGGATTACGGGAGGGGGAGATGCAGCAGTCTGCCTGGCTCTTCCTATGCTCTTATGCCCCCCATGTGTTGTGCTCCCTAGGTTAGGCGTGGTCACTGCGCTCAGGCACCGCACCATCTCAGCCCCGCTTCCACTGTTGGGGCCCCAACGAAACTGATTCTGGCGTGGCCCTCTCCGGCCAGGTGTCACTGCTACTATTGTTGCCTGCCCTGCTGCTGCTGTCCCCCCCCCCCCCCCCCCCCCCGAGGATCCTCCAGTTCTCTGGTGGAGAGAACTCCACCAGAGCTTGGTGACGGCTGTCAGTGGGCCCTGTCACGGTGTGATGGCGCCAGCCCGCACTGTGGCGCTCTCCACAGCCCTCAGCTCAAACGGCTCTGGGGGCCAGCACTGCGGTGGTTGTAACCGACTTATAACAAACCTCTGACAGCCGGTTTACGGGATTTTTCCGGCTGGCAGGGTTTTCTCCTCCGGCTGAGGCAGTTTGTGTGGGCCCCGGGGGGGTGGTGACTCACTGTTCGAGTGGCGCTGCTCTCTTTATTTTGAAAAGGGCAGACAGCTAGCGGCAGTGGAGTAAGCTGCACATGCACCGCTGCAATAACGCGCCATCTTGCGGGAGGGAGGAACCTTGCTGACTGGGATGGTTCGGGAAAACTCTTGTGTGTGTGGGTGGGCGGGGCCAGCCATGAGAGAGAAGCTGGTGAGGTCATTCCTGCAGGTTATAAAAGGCACAGCACAGCTCTGAGAGACCAGAGATCGTTAGGCGGGTCAAAGGGAGCACTTCTGTGTCTGTGTGTGTTTCTGAGCCCATATAAATTATAGGGCCACAGTGAAGTTTTGGGTTGAAACTAACACTTTCCTTATTTACCTCACTGCTGAACTGTGTGAGGGATGTAAAGACTTTTTTGTGTGTGTTGTTCACTGTGTGAAGCCTCCCGCGGAGCGCAAAGAAAGGGGGAGCGCGGTTGGTGGACGCCCTTGGTATTTTTATTTAGGAGAGTTTTTGAGGCCTGAGACCAGTTGAAGAAAGAAATATCCAGAAAATATTTAAAGAAACAGCACCATTTTAGTCAGCAATAACAGGACTGTTATTTTCCACCAAGATCGTTTGGTCTAAGTATAAGTGAACTCTTCTCAGTTCTCCTCACTATTTACAGCATAGTTACAAATGCGATAGTTACAAAGCATCATCTACCTGGTTTATTATATAGAGTTAATTTTACATTTTAAACAGATTGTGTGTGTATTGATAGTTTGTTTGAATTACACGGAGCATACAGTGCATTTTAAAGGTGTCCAAATTGCCATAGATATTAAATTAACCTAGACACACGGTTAACCTTTGTTGTTGAGATATCCTTCCCCCCCCCCCTCCCTATTCTTTAAAATTAGAAAGTCCACTAGATTCTCCTACAGTCATTTATTGCTTTAATCCAGCTAAGCGCTATGGCAACGTACTACTACTGTGAGGTCAGGATCTCCCCTGCCAGGCCTCATGGCCCAGTGGAATTAGAATGCAAGCCTTTAGGGTACGTCAGTGTTAATAGGAGAACTAAATAGTGGGGAGGTAGCGAAGAAAACCAGCACTCCAGATGTGTGTGAAGATCAGTAAAGCTGTATTCGTATACAGTGTACAATCAGGAACAATCAATCCATAATCCAACGTTTCGGGGGTTACAGCGAGCCCCCTTCATCAGGGATAACAAACAACATGTGGTACATTACAGCAACAAGGTATATACAGGATTCTAACCAATGGCAGGCCAGGAAAAGCCTGCCTGACGTCACAATGATGTCACAACGATTGCGCTGTCAGTACTGACAGGCATACTAAAAAGAGTGAGATACAAAAAGCTCAAATGTGTAAAACTCACCGGCAGGGGCCCCCCCGACAAGAAATATCACAAGCACAGGGCATCTTTACCCTGACTGTGATGTCACTTCCGCCTCCCTCCTATTGGAGGTTTGTGACAGTCCGGTTGCTATGTAACCGGCCTGACACCCGCGGTGTTCTCCGCCGCTGTGGCTAGCCCACAGCACTGCAGCATGGCGGTTTCTTGTCGGGGGGGCCCCTGCCGGTGAGTTTTACACATTTGAGCTTTTTGTATCTCATTCTTTTTAGTATGCCTGTCAGTACTGACAGCGCAATCGTTGTGACGTCATTGTGACGTCAGGCGGGCTTTCCTGGCCTGCCATTGGTTAGAATCCTGTATATACCTTGTTGCTGTTATGTACCACTTATTGTTTGTTATCCCTGATGAAGGGGGCTCGCTGTAACCCCCGAAACGTTGGATTATGGATTGATTGTTCCTGATTGTACACTGTACGAATACAGCTTTACTGATCTTCACACACATCTGGAGAGCTGGTTTTCTTCGCTACCTGTGAATTTGCGGTGTCACCGCTAACCGTGCACCCCCCTTTATACTTGGTAGGCGTGCGGCGGCATACGATATTGCCTAAATAGTGGGGAGCCATTGGCAGCCACATTGCTGTGTCTGTTTTTGGAGTGTGGAGATTGTGCCCCGTGGCCAGAATATGGTGATTGGCGGCTCAGAAGCAACACTGCCCCCTCTCCAGCAAGTGCAGCAGCCAATATGTGCTGATTGGGGGCTCAGCAGCCCTGTCTCCTATCCAACGAGGGTCAAGATGTGCTGATTGGGGGCACACCAAACCAGCATTCCCTATCCCGCCAGTCCAATGGCTTTATGTCGAGCATTAGAATGTGTGGCATAAAACGCTGATTGGACAAGACACACCGTGGGATTAGCAGAAAGATGAGTTGTGTTGGGTGATCTGGGGGTTTCTCAGCATGGCATCCCAAACCTGGATGTCACAGGAAGCAATTACCAGGATAGCTAAAATCCTGTTGTTTGGTCCACTTTAATGGCTGGGTGCAGAAGCGTGCAGGGATGCCAAGGATGTGGCCAGCAGAAAGTGGGATGCCCCAGGGCCACTTAGTGGGCCGGCCCTGAGGTCTTCTAGACTCCAGGGCCGGCCCCGGCAGTGAATGGTCCATTTTAAACCCTGTGAGCTGCTCCCGCGGTGCTAGAAAGCACACAGGCTGTAATATATTGTCAGCTCTTCTCTTGTATCCTCCCTTATATCCTAATAGATTGTAAACTCTTTATCTCCGGTATCCTACCTTATACCCAATTGATTGTTAGCTCTTTCTCTTTCTGTATTCTCCCTTACACTCTAATAGATTGTAAGTTCTTCTCCTTCTGTATCCTTCCTTATACCCTAATAGATTGTAAGTTTTTTCTCTTTCTGTATCCTCCCTTATACCCTAATAGATTGTAAGTTTTTTCTCTTTCTGTATCCTCCCTTATACCCTAATAGAGTGTAAGCTCTTCTCCTCCTTTATCTTCCCTTATACCCTAATAGATTGTAAGCTTTTCCCCTCCTATATTCTCCCTAATAGAGTGCAAGCTCTTCTCCTCCTTTATCTTCCCTTATACCCGAATAGATTGTAAGCTCTCCTCCTCCTGTATCCTCCTTTTTATTCTAATATATTGTAAGCTCCTGTATCTTCCCTTATACTCTAATAAAATGTAAGCTCTTTTCCTCCTGTATCCTCTTTTTTATTCTAATATATTGTAAGCTCTTCTCCTCCTGTATCCTCCTTATTATTCTAATATATTGTAAGCTCTTCTCCTCCTGTATCTTCCCTTATACCCTAATAGAGTGTAAGCTCTTCTCCTCCTGTATCCTCTCTTATACACTAATATATTGTAAGCTCTTCTCCTTCTGTATCTTCCCTTATACCCTAATAGAGTGTAAGCTCTTCTACTTCTGTATCTTCCCTTATACCCTAATAGATTGTAAGCTCTCCTCCTCCTGTATCCTCCTTTTTATTCTAATATATTGTAAGCTCCTGTATCTTCCCTTATACCCTAATAGAGTGTAAGCTCTTCTCCTCCTGTATCCTCTCTAATACACTAATACATTGTAAGCTCTTCTCCTTCTGTATCTTCCCTTATACCCTAATAGAGTGTAAGCTCTTCTCCTTCTGTATCTTCCCTTATACCCTAATAGAGTGTAAGCTCTTCTCCTTCTGTATCTTCCCTTATACCCTAATAGAGTGTAAGCTCTTCTCCTTCTGTATCTTCCCTTATACCCTAATAGAGTGTAAGCTCTTCTCCTCCTGTATCCTCTCTTATACACTAATATATTGTAAGATCTTCTCCTTCTGTATCTTTCCTTATAGCTCCAAAGTGTGTAAGCTCTTCTCCCTCTGTATCCCCCTACAGCCGTGTAGGTTGTAAGCTCTTCTGTATCCTCCCTTATACCCTAATATATTTTATTAGGGTGTCACCTGTATTGATGCTGCTGGCTCAGCAGTGTTAAATTCACTAGTTGGCTGATCTCAAGATTTCAGGGTGACATGCACACAGCGTTGCAACATTAAAGGTGAAACTGCTGGTGTCCTCAGGGGTTTCACACAGTGGAGATCCCGGCATAGGATGTCCCAGGGGCAATAAGAAAACTTTTTTTGTCAGGTTTATATTTCAACAGTGGGTTTTAACCCTGTATCCAGGGGTTCAGAAGATTTGCTCTAACCAGAAACAAAGAAAAATTCCCCCACCTTTTGGTGAGAGATGAAACCTGTAGTATGTGATACTTATAATGTTATAGGTCCACCTTGTGGTGACCAAGAGTACTATTGAAACTCATTCCAAGAGTGGACTGAGTAATGAAGAGAAATGTGGTTTGCATCCTTTAAAGTGGACCAACACCCAGGATTTTGACTATCCTGGGTTTTGGTCCACTTCGGCGGGGCACCCCGATCGGGGGTGCCCCGCTGTGTGAAACCCCCCAGAAACCCCAAATCACCTCTCCTCGCTCCCACGTGACCGCCGCTGCCAATCCCCGCTGACGGACAAGCGGGAGGCAGCGACGGACAAGACAGCGCGCCCGCCGCCGCCTCCCGCGCGTCACTCTTACAGGGCGCGCGCCCGCGCCGGCCATTCACAAACTGCCGGCGCGGGTGCGCGTCCTGCCAGAGTGACGCGCGGGGGGCGGCGGCGGGCGCCGCTGGATCTTGGATAAGGTAGGGATTTAGGGGTTTCTGGGGGGTTTCACACAGCGGGGCACCCCCGATCGGGGTGCCCCGCAGTCAGGGGTCTGATCGGTCCGGGAATCTTATAGATTCCCGGGCCGATCATGGGAGGGTGTTGGTCCACTTTAAATCACATGTATCAAGACCCAGGGGCTGGATGTGGCCTTCCATTTCTTTTTATGTGGCCCTAAGACAGGTACCAGGTGCTGGGCAGTGCCCCCTCTAGCCGGCTCCGTCACTCCAAGGCTTCTGACTGTGTGTGATCCTGTCCCCGGATGCAGGGCCTATAAAATCATTCTGCCTTTTCAACATTCTGGGGGACAAGTAGTGTAGTGTTTGCAATCAAATCTCGCCACACGAGGGGCCCGCATAACCCATCCAACTCACTGACACAGCAGAGGGTGCAACAGCTGCTGCAGGGTTTGCTATTAGCTATTGCCCAGTGGGGGTGGGAAAATATATTGTGGGCTGCTCTGGGCAAACTAAGGGGTTTATTTATCAAGGGCTAGCGCCAGGTAGTGTCTGACGAGCGCCAGGTACCGCCAGCTATCGGCGGCTACCGACTCAAGTACGCCCGGCGGCGGTCACAATGACGCATTTATCACGCTAAATGAGGCTAGCGCCGGCGAGAGCGTCGGCTAGCGCGGGATTCATCATGTAGACGACTGCAACGAACAGCGCCGCTGCTAATCCCATCACAGCGACAGGTATGACCTGGCGCTCCCTGGCGTTGTCCAATGCATTTCAATGGAGCAATCTTTAAATAATCATAATTAATTGCTATTAATGTTTTTTTTTTTTTTTTTTTTAATGTCAAAAATTCTGTGACCACTTCTGCAATGTTAGGATTTTTTTTTAAGTAAAAAAAAAAAAAAATTAAAAATTGTGCAGAATTGATATTACAGGTCTGATATTAATGTATTCATATTACAAAATGTTTACAAAAACTTGTATAATTTTTACATTAAAAAAAAATGGTTGTTTGGGGGTTAAAAACTACTTTACACACATCGCCGCCAGCGCTCTGGGGTTTAAACAAGGAATTCACAGCGCGAGAAATTTTTGAGCGTGATTTGTTAATGAATCTGCAGTAAGCCGTTCGCTCTGGCCATTCGCTGTCAGGCGCACCCATACAACGCGGAACCTGTGAAACATCGATCCCTAACCCCGTATTCAACATTACCGCACACCGACTGAGTCGCTGTCAACAAGCAAACCCCGGCCAAGCACAGCGAATACTAGCTGGCGCTGTGAAAATCACGCTACTGGCGCTCATCTGTCTCTACCTGGCGCTATTAATGAATCGGCCTCTAATTCAGCATTGTCCTGGGGAACCTGCATCTCTCCTCCCCCTGCATCTAATTCAGCGCCTGCATCTGTCCAGGCCAAATAATAGTATATAACCATACATTTGAATGGTTCTGTTTCCCTTTGGTTTTGTGTGTTTATAACCGAAGGTGAGCATAATGTTGATGTGGTCCTCAGTAAAAATGAGTTTGACACTCCTGCTTTGAATGAAGCCTGAAATAAAGAAGAAATGATTTTAATGAACCAATACAATGCTTTTTTTTTGCTTATATGTGCCAATTGGATCTAAGACGGTCCATGTTATGAAATGATAATAAAAGATTATTCAGGGACTGACCCAAAAGGTGGGGGAATTTTTCTTTGCCCCAGGGGCAGCCTAGTGGCCGGCCCCTGTAAACTGTACTGCAACCCCCCCAACCCCCTATTATCTGTGCCACAGCATCCAACCGATCACTCGGGGAGGCCGATTCATTAATAGCGCCAGGTAGCGCCAGATGAGCGACTGTAGCGTGATTTTTTCAGCGCCAGCCAGTATTCGCTGTGCTTGGCCGGCGTTAGCTTGATGACAGCGACTCAGTCGGTGTGCGGTAATGTTGAATACGGGCTGGGGGGTCGCTGTTTCACAGGTTCAGCGTTGTATGTGAGCGCCTGACAACGAATGGCCAGAGCGAACGGCTAGCTTCATATTCATTAAAAAATCACGCTCCGAATGTGCTGTCGCTGTCCATTCCTTGTTTAAACCCCAGAGCGCTGGCGGCGATGTGTATTAACTAGTTTTTAACCCCTAAACAACCGTATTTTTTTAATGTAACATTATACATGTTTTTAGAATCATTTTGTAATATGAATACATTAATCTCAGACCTGTTAGAGCAATTCTGCACAAATTTTTTTTTAATTTTTTTTTTACTTAAAAATAAATCCTAACATTGCAGAAGTGGTCTCCGATTTTTTGACATTAAAAAAATTAAAAAAAAATTAATACCAATTAATTATGAATAATTATAGATTGCTCCATTGAAATGCATTGGACATCGCCAGGGAGCGACAGCTCATACCTGGCGCTGTGAGGGAATTTGCAGCGGCGCTGTTCGGTCCAGGCGGCTTCATGATGAATGCCGCGCCAGCCGTCGCTCTCGCCGGCGCTAGCCTCATTTTGCTTGATAAATGCGTCATTGTGACCGCCGCCGGGCGTACTTGAGTCGGTAGTCGCCGTTAGCTGCCGCTACCTGGCGCTCGTCAAACACTACCTGGCGCTATCGCTTGATGAATAAGGGCATTAATTTATGGATTAAATGCAAAAAGGCAGACCGCACTCACCACTAATTATAATAGTGTGCAACACTGGGGGTTGGAAAAAAGCCAGGAGGCCAAAACCAAAGACCAGAAAGAGGGGCACACAAACCCCCAAAGCCCAACCCCAACAAACTGAGTGGCACCACTTAAATTATTTATCAAAAATATATAAACCACGTTATTATATCATATACATACACAGTACAAAGACATCTTAAAACCCATTTTTTTTAACCGATCACTCTTAATTTATGCTACAGACCTATTTCATCTGTGTTGCATATATTAATCCAGTATATGCCTCAGCCCACCCTTTTGACCAGGGATGCACAAACTTTTTTGGTCTAGGGGCCACGTTGTTTTATTTTTCTACTTTCAGGGTCTGCAATAAAACTGTTTACTGTAGGCAGGCTCTAACTTTAAAGCACGGCTTATTCTTTTATCTATATGCAAAGGTGAGCAGACATGAGGCAAGAAGAGTTGGGGTGAACAAAAGTGGGAGGAGGTGAAGTGAGGTGAGCGAGCAGAGGTTAGGCAGTAAGAGGTGAGCAGGGGTACATAGAGGTTAGACAGGAAGAGCTGATGTGGGGAGAGGTAAGGCAGGAAGAGATGAGGTGAGGAGGTGGAGAGAGGTAGGAGAGCCAGAGTGGGGTGGGCAGATGTGAGATGGGAAGAGGTGTGTCGGAGAGAGTTGAGGTGAGCAGAGGTAGATAAGCAGAATAGAAGTGAGCTGAGAAGAAGTAAACAGAGATGGGCAGAGGTGAGACGGGAAGAGAAGTGATGGACATAGGTGAGGTTAGAAGAGGAAAGCAAGGGTGGAAATAGATGAGTAGATGTAAAAAGAGGTGAGGACAGGTGAGTTAAGGTAAAAAAAAGGTAAGCAGGTGAGGTGAGGTGAGCTGAGAAGAGTGTCTACACCACCAATACAATCATTCCAGTAGCATATGCAGGGGCTGACTGGCCGTCTGGAGCACCAGGAGAAATCCCAGTAGGCTGGCACCACGTAGCACTTGTCGGTCCCTAACTATCTATGCCAGACCGCTCTTGCTACTGTTTAGTAGGGGAAGAAGTTCCAGGAGCAAAGCCACAAAAGTCCCTGGGTCGCCAGCAGTATGGCATGACACGGGGTGAGTGGTGTATGTAGTAGGGCAGCGGCGGTGCATGCGGGAGGGCGTGTAGCAGCAGGTGAGCAGCGAAATTTAGATTTAGCGCACTTGGGAAGAGCTGTGTCACAGTTTAATGATGCCGGGACTGCTCTTAACTGTTCTCCACTGTCTGCCCTGACCTTAGCATGATGAACGGAAACCGGGATGCAGGAACATCGAAGTGGCTGGCGCCAGCGTCACATCATCAGGGTCAGAGGCACACTTGACACATTGCCATTGGCCCAGCCCTTTCCCCTACTGCAGCCACTGCTCAACCCCTGACTTCAGCTCTCTGCTGGGCCCCTGGGGTCTGCTAGGCCCCACCAACAGGTCTGCTAGGCCTATCATATTTTCCTAGTTCACATTTGCCAACATAATGGGCCACAGCAAAGAAATGGAGGTTCAGCTTCCAAATCCCAACCTGGGGCATCTTTATGTTGGCAAGTGTGGGCTAGGGGAATATGATGGGCCCCACCGAAAGTGTGGGGCCCATCATATTCCCTGCGGTCTGCAGCATATTCCTGCCTCCAGCCAATTTGTATGGCTGGGCGCTGAAACGCACACCTCAGCCAAGAGATGCTTCCCTCGCTTGTGCAATGGGATCGCCAGGCATGTAAGTATAGCAGTGATCACAGGAGGTTTCACACAATGGGTAGTTAATCGGCTGACACTGGAACCCTTTAGACCCCAGGGCAGACTGATTGGTCTGCATTAAGAGGACCAACATTTGTTTTTCACAGTTAGTTATCTTTAAAGCAGACCAACAGTCAAAAATGACTTAAACCGGGCCAGCACAACAAACAGTGCTCATATGCATCCCTCCCTGGGGCAAGTAAGGTTGCTGCATATCAGTTTACCTTTTTCTAACTACTGCTGTGGTAAATTTTAGAAACAAAATGGCATCTCATGTATCAGCTGCCCACCTGCAAACAGGAAGTGCTGCTGGGTTTCTTGTTACTGTGCACTGTCAGTTGATTCCAGCCAGTAAAGAAAGCTTCAAAATAGCTGCTACTACTAAAAAAAAATAAAAAAATAAAAAAAAAGTGAGGTGGCGATTTAGCTTTGAGTGGGTGCAGGAGTAAATGTAAGTTCTGACATTGGTTCAGTATCATGGGTGCAGATGGGGCAAGTTAGTTTGGGGTAGTTTTCAACATTGCCAGGTTGTTGACCCAGTTTATTGTACACTGTTATCCATGCCAGTGTACAGAATAGATCTTATTTTATTATACATGTTGTGTCTAAAGTGGACCCCCAGTCAAATGATTGCAGGTCTGCTCACCCCTGCAATGGGGGGGGCATCCTGATTTGGGGTGACTGCCATGCTTAAAATAATAGGAAGTCCAGGACTGAACACCACTACTCACCCACTTCCATATTCCATTCCCTCACCGATAACTGCTGATTAGCTGTTTGCATGACCATTCAAAGCCACTGTGGCTTGCACACTGCTATGCCAGGCAGGCCAACACACCTGAATGACCACCAGCAGTCACTTGGATGCCAGAAGTGAGAGATTGCAGGAGTGGGGGAGTAGCAGTGCCTGATCCTGGACATTCTGGGAGTATGATGTTCAGAGGCATATTGTTACATCATACAAAATTGACATTCGTTATAAAATTACTACAATTTTGTTACTATAGCATATATATATATATATATATATATATATATATATATATATATATATATAGTGACATTAACCTACTATGGGGGCCAGGAACAGTAAAGCAGGGCCAGTGTGACCGAAAAAGTACTGGGCCCTTAACCCCAGTCCTCCTCTGAGAAAATGTGTGTCATCCACCTCAACAGAGAAATTACACTGGAACAAAACCCAACAGATTCCAGGGCCTTCACCTGGGGACATCCCAGATAGGAATGTCCCGCTGTGTAGTTCTCCCGTTCCCTAGGTAGGCTTGTAATGGGTGCACGCCCATCACTTACACTGCAGATAGCCCAACATAGCCATTTGACAAGCATTCAAGCAGAACAAAACCCTGGATTTTGACTATCCTGGGTTTTGTTTCTTGCCCCAGGGCATCCCAATTTGATGTTCCAGCCTGGCTGGCTAAGGTAGAGGGATACACTTAAAATATAGCTATATTTGGAATAAATAAATAACTATATATTTATGCATTTAAAATACTTAAAAAATGGAAAAATGTATTCTCACCAGGGGCTGAATCGACCCTGATCTGTTTGCTTTTGGGTCATTTTGACACCTCCAGCTTCAAAGATCAAGTTAGAAGAGTCAATGTTTTAACTTGATCTTCAGTGGACATTTTTGAATTACTCAAAATGTATTTTGAAAATTGCCTACTGCAATTTAAACCATTCTCAAACTGTAACTGTACAACCTGTAACATTAAAAGGCAAGTTTGTTAGTATTGCAATAATTCAGTTTCATGGCAGAGATTCACATTTTTGTAAACCTTTAAAATAAAAATGAAATATCTTGGCTCATCGCCTTACTTAACAACACAGCCTTAATAACACAACATAACACTGGAATTCCTCATACAGAAGTGTGCATCATGCGGCAGGAGGGAGGGGCTCCCTGTGTGACAGGTAGAGCAACGTCCCAGTTATATGACTACACCTACTCACCTGTATGGAAGGAAACTGAAAGCATTAGAGAAGTTCCCTGCCTTGCTGTACCTCATGCCTGCCTGTCATATTGAAGACGAGGGAGAACATCTCAACATCAGAAAAATGAAGATGGTTTTCTCCTGGAAGGAAATATATAAAGCAAGAAACATGGAAAGACTTCAGATCAACCTGAGACCAACTCTGTGGAGTGACTGCTTGACCAGACAAGAGTCTGGAAGGAAAGAGATATTACCAGACCCAGCCCAGCAGAACAGATATGGACATGCGACTGGTGATCTTGAGCTTCGTACTTGTAGCAGTGACCGGGCTGCCACATATGAGAGTTTGCCGGAAGTCTCGATATTCATCTGTGTCTCCTTCGGACATAACAACACTCAAACAACTGCAACATGACCATGAACAGAAGATGTCAGCCAATGCAATGAAATGTTACAAAAGGATGCTGAAACACAAGCCATCTGTATGTGATCTAACACCGAGCGACCGACTCATCCTCACCTTGGAGCGAGTGTCACTAACTGTGGAGGTACTAAACAACATGTCTACCTCAACTCACTCTGAAACACCATCATTTACAGTTTTCCTCAAACTGAAAGATGACCTGATGACATGCAGAGGATCTCCAGAAATAAGTGAGCCCACCTCAACAGCGCTTAAGACATGGCTGCATCACCTTCAGCATTTTAAGGAGGCTTCATCTCCAGACTGTATCCAGGATGCTGTCATACTAAGTCTCATCCCACTGAGAGTAGAGGATGTAACTTGCTGGGCACTCAACCGCTAACCATCATGGAGTAACCATACTCTCTGGATTATACTATTTTTAATCATTCTGCTATTAATAGGTTATTCCAATTCTGGACCATTAGTGAAATGTTTATCTGCCTATCACAAAAATATTTTTTTACCTGCTTCAAATAATGGACTTTTTGATACCAATATTTACTTGCTCTGCCTGTAAATGTACAAAATTATATTTTCCTACCCTGGGTTCTTTTACCATCAGTGAGGAATAGATCAGCCTCCACATTCTCCCACCCTGGTCATTTCCGCTGCTTGGTGTCAATTTTCATCATTTGGAAAATGGGAGATATTTAGCTCACAGCCCACAAAAACATTGTTAGTTCTATCTACACCTACCAGTACCAAGAAGAATCAAGGAACTACCCTCCCTCCCATCAAGAAAAGAGATGCCGTCTGTTTACTCCACCATCAATGGCTGGACTACTCTTCTTATTCAACCCAAACCCCACTGAGCAACTACAAATGGAAAATACAGACAGAAGCCGAAATGGTCTACAAAATAATGACGGCAACACTTATAAGGATGTACTAAAGTAATAATAAGTTATCATTTATTTATATACTTAATAATCAATTTTTGGTTTTGATGATAAAGTCTTGAACAAAATTCTCTGAACAAAGCAAATAACTTATTTATTTTTTATATATTTTTTATTGTGAATGTATTTATCTATTTAATACTTTTAATATAATGTGTTCATAAATGTATTCTGTAAGGATGTAATATAATAAATATATTGACATGACATCGACAATCAATGATTCATTCTAGTATTTTGTACTCTTTCATCAAGATCAGGGATTTCTGGAACAAACACAACAATACTTGGAGGCTTATTCATTACTAGCGCCAGGTATCGGCAGATGAGCGTCTGTATAGCGGCGCTTAGAGCGTCCGCTAGTAGACGTTGTAAGCGGGTATCGGACACTGTAACAGAGCGCCTCAGTCGCTGTAGTAACTTGGCTGGCATTAATGAATGTGATGCATGTTGGGCGCTGTAACACCAGTACAGCGCTGCAGGGAGCGAAAGGTAGCGTCAGCTCAGTGCGACCGACTCTCAGCGACTCACACCAGACGCTGTGTGATTAAAGTCTGTTTTTGAACACATAATCACCAGTAACAAAGTGAAAACACATGGAATTACATTGTTGTAACATTGTGACATTAACACTTTAGTGCCAGACCTGTGAATACAATTCTGCATAAAAAACAAAAAAAAATCTAAAAAGTTTTCAAAAATGACTTTTTCTAGACCAGGAGGGGTGACACAATTATTTGAGAGAAAAAAAAAAGAAAAGAAACGTCCATTGAAATGTATGGCACCTGGCGCTCTGGAAGCTAGAGCACCGGCGCTATACACTGAACTACCTGTCATGTTGAATCCAACGCTACCTGGCACTATTAGAGTTGCTCACCAGATTCACTTTCATAAATGTGGTATTGCGTACAGCGCCCAACGTTCACCAGATGTTGCCTGCCGCTATGAGGCCCTACCTAGCGCTTTCCCTTGATGAATAACCCCCATAGTTGTACATATGCAGTTAAATCATCTTTAGGACTGTAGAGAAAGAAAGTGGACTGCCAGCACAGACCACAACTGCTCACCCCTATATAATTCAGCCGCACTACAGTAAATATATTAAAAATAAATCTTTTATTGTATTTAGTAATGCAGAAAGCCACAAAAGACATACACATTAAAAACAATTAAAAACATATATGCGGAGATAAAGGACATATTAGACTAATAATCACCTAGTTCAAAAATCTGGTACATTTTTCGCCCTATAAGACGCACCTGCCCATAAGACGCACCCAGGATTTGGGGGAGAAAAATAAGAAAAAAAATATTTTAAACCAAAAACGCACCATTACAGACAGTGTGGTTTTCCCCTTTCCCATTCCCATAGGCCGTGTGGGATGCCCCCATTCCATAGACAGTGTAGCATGCCCATCCCCATCCCATTCCCCGTATACCCAGTGTGGCATCCCCCTCCCATTCCCTATATAGGCAGTGTGGCATTCTCCCCCCTCCCATTCCCATATAGGCAGTGTGCACTCCATTATCCCCCTCCCCCATTAGTATAGGTTGTGTGGCATCCCCCTCTCCCCCCATAGGCTGTGTGGTATCCCCCTCTCCCCCCATAGGCTGTGTGGCATTCCCCCTCCCCCCCATTAGTATAGGCTGTGTGGCATCCCCCTCTCCCCCCATAGGCTGTGTGGCATCCCCTCTCCCCCATTTGTATAGGCTGTGTGGCATCCCCCTCTCCCCCCATAGGCTGTGTGGAACCCCCCCCCCATTTGTATAGGCTGTGTGGCATCCCCCTCTCCCCCATAGGCTGTGTTGCATCCCCCCTCTACCCCCATTTGTATAGGCTGTGTGCCATCCCCCCCTCCCCCCATTTGTATAGGCTGTGTGGCATCCCCCTCTCCCCCATAGGCTGTGTTGCATCCCCCCTCTACCCCCATTTGTATAGGCTGTGTGCCATCCCCCCCTCCCCCCATTTGTATAGGCTGTGTGCCATCCCCCTCTCCCCCATAGGCTGTGTGGAGGGGGCGCTGTCTCTGGCCCCGCCGCTGTCAATCGCTGCAGGTAAAAGACAGTGATCGCAGCGGCGGGGCCTGTACAGAGCCCCCTCCGCTCCTCTGGGCTCACGCAGTGTGACAGGCAACGCGGGAGTTTTTTTTTTTTTACATTTGCCAGATAAGGTGCACGGACATTTTTCCCCCACTTTTGGGGACGAAAAATACAGTATAACAGCAAATGGCAATGAAAAATGATTTTAGATAAACACTATAATAATTGGCATTACCCAGTAAAGGAGTCTAAGTCCACTTTAATACTCCGCAGACCAGCACCACCAGAGCATTAAAGTGGACCTAGACTCCTTTACTGGGTAATGCCTATTATTATAGTGTTTATCTAAAATAATTTTTCATTGCCATTTGCTGTTATATATGCCTTGGTGCCTCGCTATTTCTCTTTCTCAATATTGCACAATTTGCACTTAGCACTTTCACCTGTGCACTCTTGCATTAATTGGGACATCTTAGTCCCTTCATTAATGTCTTACTGTGGATTTGACACAATTTTGCTCTTTTGCACAACTAACAACTTCTTATATTGCACATTTTACTTTATGCACTAGCATCTTCTGTGGGGGAGACCCTAAGGCATACTAAGCATCTAGGGCATTATTTCTATGTACCAGATTTTTGAACTAGGTGATTATTAGTCTATGTCCTTTATCTATATATGATTATTAGTCTAATATATGTCCTTATCTAAAAAGTTCCAAAAAAATATACACCGTAGAAGATGCATAAAATAACTTAGATATGCTTTTAATGATAAAATATTACACACAATAGGGTTGATTCGGAGACACATTTGCATGCAGTTTCGCATGAGTCTGTGTATTTATTTTGAATGTTTGCCTTGTTTTTTGGTTACTTTTTCCATTCGTATGTTCGTTCACATTAACGTGTATATGCGCTTTCGATGGACGGAACGAAATCTGATAATTTGCGTTAGTTCGGATAAGTTACGGATCTAAATCTGAAAATTTTCGTTACTTCAGATAAGTTACGTTATTAGGATGGGCTTGCGTCTGATTCTGAGACCTGATTGCCGATGGACCACCGCCCTATAAACCGAGTTCCTTTCCGCTTCACTTACGGGACCATTTTTGACTCGGATTACGATTGTTGAACATGTTTTGCGGCTATGTGGAGGAGTATGAGTGCCAATATGAGTGGCATAACATGTATCAGCATGGCCGAGGCCAGATTGCACCGGAGACGCATGAACATCGATCGCATGCATGACGTTGAGCTGTTCGAGCTGACCCGACTTAATCGCGTTTCCCTCCATAAATTGTATAGAGAGCTGCGGCCATGGTTAGCCCTCACCACAAGGAAGGGGCAAGCAATTTTAGGTATGACCAAGATGCTTGGCTGCGGCAATTTTTGGTGAACGGCTCATTCCAGAGGCTGGGTGCCCTCTCCGTGGGGATGTCCCAGCCTACGCTGAGCCGCGCGCTATCCAAGTTTCTGGATGGCATGGCTACCCTTAGTCCCAAATATATTTCCTTTCCCAACGACATGGTAGCCTGGAACGCGCTTAAGTTGGGTTTTTATAATATCGCCGACATGCCCAACGTCATGGGTGCGATTGATTTCACACACGTTGCATTGGTCCCTCCCGCAGCCGATGAGTACATCTATAGGTAAGTTAATGATGTCATTTTTTTGTTTTTTTTAGCCAAACCTCATTGAAACTATGTATTAATCCATCCTTCTCAAGTGTCCCTTTGAAGCAGTTTCCAGTGCATACCTTAATCCCTCCTTCTCAAGTGTCCCTTTGAAACAGTTTCCAATGCATACCTTAATCCCTCCTTCTCAAGTGCCCCTTTTGCCCCTTTTGAAACAGTTTAAAATGCATACCTTCATCAATTATTTTCATGTAGGCCTTATAAAACCATTTTAATGCTGACCTTAATGAGTCATTAGCATGTTAAACTTTCTTTTCTAACACATCCATATAATATTTGTTTTTAAAACTACTTATGTACTTTGTTAATTTTTTGGGGATTGTCGAACATGTTTTTTTTGGGTGATAGGAGTTAGTGTTTTAGTTGTTTACCTTGGCTTGCTGTAATTTATTTATTTTTGGTTTCAGGAACCGCAAGATGAGCCACTCGCTGAATATCCAAGCAGTGGTTGGGCCGGACATGCGATTCCTTAGTGTACTTGCAGGGTATCCAGGCTCATCCCATGATGCTTATATATTGCGGAGCTCCGGATTATTTCGTCTGTTTGAGTCTGGAGACTTATCTGGTGGATGGCTCCTGGGTAATTTTGCTCAAATTCCATCATTCCCTTTTCACTGTATGGCTAGGAATATAGTTGATGACCCATGTCTTAACCTATGGCTGTTTTTTTCCCTTGATGACATGTTAAACACTAATGTTGCTTAGAATGTGTAATTTATGTAAGTATTTTGTTATTCTTTCAGGGGATTCTGGATATCCGCTTATGCCCTGGCTCCTGACGCCCGTTCTTCGCCCTCCCTAGGGGCCTGTGTTCATATCTGCCTGTGAGCCTCATTTCCCAAGTTGACATAAGTTCACAATAAAACAATCATTACTAACCTGTAGAAATGTCCTGGGTGTCCGTGTCGTGTCTGCCAGAGAGGCCCTCTAATGCTACGGGGTGGATTAAAGCCAGGACCATTTCTTCAGCTCTGGTGCATTGTAATTTTGTGGGGAAGCCTCCGCCAGTTTGGAAGCTGAAAATAAGAGGATACAAATTATTTGACATTGTGGTCACTACAACAAGCAGCAAAATGCAAACCTAAAATATGTACCTGTGATTGCGCCGTTTATTCTGCTTCTTCCATACTGCATATTTCAGGTCAGATATTTTTCTCTGGATCTGCTCCACATCTTTCCTCTCATCCCCCGCTGCATTCACCTGTCTGGTAAGCTCTTCCCAGATTTGTTTTTTTCTCACTTTGCTGGTTGCTTTGGAATTGCGCCCATATAGCTCATAAAAATGAAGTGTGAGGCCACTTGCCTAGGGTTTGTGCCTCACCAAACCGGCCGCTCAACAGGCCTCGCCGCAATGTTCGGCCTAATGGTTGTTCTTCTGGCTCATTTCTGTTTGGTGGCAATTCAGAGGACATTCTTGGCTGGCTGTGTGCCGTCATGTGGCTGGAAAAAGACTGGACTGGCATTAGGATTGGGGGTCATTGGCTGGGTGGCTCGCTGGTTTCCACCTGTGCCGGAGGCAAATGTGGCCGAGCAGAAGAGGGTGTGCTTGGGGGGCTCGGGCTTCTGGACCTCTGCTTCTTTGGGCCCTTGGAACTTGTGCTCCCTTTTCCTTTGGATGTGGTAGGGCAGGGAGCAGGAGAGGGTGTGCTTGGGGGGCTCGGGCTTCGGGTCGCTGCTTACTTTTACCCTTGGACGTTGTGGTACCTTGCTGTTTGGATGTGGGTGCGCGGGGAGCCTTCTTCTTGGAGGATACTTCCTTGCGGGTGCTTGATGTTTTGGATGGGCCTGGAGTTGTGGCCAATGTAGCCTTGTGGTGGCCACTTTTGCTACGCATTTCAGGCACCTTTGTAGTAGATTTGTGCGACCGAGTGCTCGGTCTGGAGGATGAAGTGTCCTCATGCCGCTCTGGCCTTTTGGTCTTGGCCTCCTTTGCTGCTGGTTGATTTGCGCTAGCTTATTTGGGTGCCATGATGACAATCACAAAAAGAATGAGCTGTGTGTCTATTACCCTTTAAATACAAATGCCTGGGTATGACGCGTACGCGTTCGTGTCCGTCCGGCCGTGCGGAACCCGGAAACCGCTGGGGCATTACCTATCTGCTTCGGGCTAGAAGAAAGATGGCTCCCACGATCTTCACCCGCCAACAACAAGAGCTAATTATGCTCGTAAGTGTATTGTAAGGACGTTGATTTGACATCCAAATGCATGCCTAGGCCTTAAGAAGCACAGGAAGAAACAGTTGTTTTTAAAAGTGATTTCAACTCCGTGCCAAACAGAAGTTAGTGCGCACACATGTGCGAACCAACTCACTTGCATCTAGAAGGATAGGTTAAGGCTAGAAATGTGTTGGGGAATGATATTTAGGCAACTGATCTAATTGTGAATGATATTTGTATGCTGTTTGATCTAACAACTATGCTGGAGTGCAGGTAGGACTACCTGCCCAACGCCTTTGAGAAGAGGAATCTGGCCCTGGAGATCGTGGCCAGGATCCACCAGGAAACGGACACCACCTTCACTTATACGCAGATCATGCAGCACTGGTCGGACCTGAAGCGACTACACATGCCCCGGGTGCGGCGATTTTTGGCGAACCATTTCCCAAGTAAGTACATACTGATTGCATGCTAGATGTAACAAATACAGAAGGGTAGGCCTTTATTTATAAATGCTTTTCTTTTCTAGTGTTGGAAATGGACTATCGCATTAGACCCACCCGGAGGCGCGCAGTCCGGCCAGTGCAGCATGAATCTGCACCCCCAAGTGAAGGTGGTGGATCTCCAGGGCCAAGTTCCTACCCCTCCTCTGTAGCTGCGTCAGAGCAGCCCCTGGCCGAGGGGCGTCACGGCGTGGGCAGGCAGTCGTACAAAATGACTCAGCCATTAGCCTCTGGTATGTGACTCTTAATGTAACATACATGCTCTTTAAACAAAAGCTGATTCCCTTAATCTCTTTTTATAGATGAATATGTAGCGGGTGAAGGATCTGGAGCAGAGACTGCAGCAGATCATGCCCAGGAGGAACATGGAGAAGGTGGGTGATGTCACACACACATTCTAAGTGTCATTTGGTTACTGTTGAATCAAACATTAGAAGTGAGCCTATTTTAAATGTCTCTACAGCCTCACATTCCCAGTAGTGGCAGGTACCGGACAGTAGGGTGGTCCCCGAAGCAGAGGTCGCCCACCACCGAAGTAAGTTGTAATGTAAATATTTTGAGAATGTGGAAAATGCCATCATCACCAATCAACCTAAATCCATTGTCAATGTCATTAGCATAATGACATATGGCCTCTTCCTTTAAGAAATTCCTTAGCATAATGACATATGGCCTCTTCCTTTAAGAAATGCCTTAGCATAATGACATATGGCCTCTTCCTTTAAGGAATTCCTTAGCATAATGACATATGGCCTCTTCCTTTAAGAAATTCCTTAGCATAATGACATACGGCCTCTTCCTTTAAGAAATTCCTTGGCATAATGACATATGGCCTCTTTAAGAAATTCCTTAGCATAATGACATATGGCCTCTTCATTTTAAGACATTCCTTAGCATAATGACATATGGCCTCATGAGTTAGATTTCAACCTAATAATCATTCCATCCATAGCTGTTAAACATGTATTTGCAGAACAATAATTTTCTTTTTTTACAGACACTGCACATGCGAGATTAGCTCAACTCACTGCGACAGTGTTTCGGCTGGTGGGCGATATGCAGGAGCTGCAAGATTCGTTGGGGACCTCAGAAGAAGAATAATTATCTGGGGCCTGCCATGCTTTTGTATATCGTTTTTTATTTTTAAATTTCAAACAAAGTTTTAAATGTTTTGTACAAATTTACAAAATTAAAAAAAAAAAGTTTTAAAATGTTGATAATTTAAAATTTTTTTACACAAAACCAAAAAAAAGGCAAAAAAATTTGCCAGTTATGAAAAAAAAACAAACATAAAACTTGTTTCTGTGTCATTTTATGTTAACAACATATTAATTAAGGCTTGGTTACAGCAAAACGTAGGAATAACCAAAAAATAAAAAGACTGCAACATGAAGAATCTGGAAACCACAATGGAATTGAGGTAAGCATTAAGGGTGCAACATGAAGAATCTAGAAACCGCAATGGAATTGAGGTAGGCATTAGGTGCGCAAAATGAAGAAGAATGAAACCGAGATGGAAATAAGGTAAGCATTAAGGACGCAACATGAAGAATCTAGAAACCACAATGGAATTGATTGTAAGCATTAGGAGCACAAAATGAAGAAGAATGAAACCGCGATGGAATTGAGGTAAGCATTGTAGCAGAAGTGAGTGATCAAAATATTGAGACGAGCACATGAATGAGTTAATTTTGTTGTGCGCAGGCGTAAGGTCAGAAAGATTTTCGTCTGGACGTTTATTTATAGAAAAAGGAATTCAGAATCTAACGGAAATGTAAATCATTCGTTCGAGGCGACGTTGGAAAAAGGCAAAAAACGGAAGCCTATGTTGTTTCCTAAGTAACCTAAACGAAAAACGAAAGCTGAAAAAAAAAATGAATTCTCGTTGGCGTACGAAGGGACGAACGCTTTACTGAAGGCTTGCGATGCATGCTTAGAATCACTCGAACACTCATACGCAAGCGGGAAAAAAAAACAAAAAAAAACAGATTGACACAAAAACGAAATTCATTTCATGTCTCTCTGAATCAACCCTAATGTGCTGTGCATATTGGCAGGTATTGTTCACTCACATGATGGACAGGTCCATGGAAATGATATCCTGTTTAAGGGACAGGATAGCTTGTGGAAAGAAGATCCTCCCTGTTCCCTCTGTGCTTCTCTAATGGCAGAAGTTGGGGTGGTCGAAATCTTATACTTATCTTTCTGGCAGCTAGTCCCGTGTGTGCATACTGCATGCTACTGGAGTGGTGCTGAGGAACCCAGGACAAGGTGGTATTGAGGCAGCCCAACACCACCCTCATAAGCAGAGTGCTTACAGATAAGGTGGTCATAAAAATCACCATACATATTGTATGTAGTAGGTGTTCCACAAATTATAAACACAGGTATCGGTATGTACAATGTGATGACAGAACCTGTGATTTGTTGATGCACCATCTTAACTGTGGTGATGTGGTAGGAACATGACAGTTCCTGTGTTATTTCAAACGCTGGCAGGAGTCACAGGCCACGCCTCACCCGTTTGCCTGAATCGGGTCTCCAGGCACAGCGGGCGGCAGCGGCGATTACAGGGACAACTGCTGTGGCGGCGGCCAGCTGGGGAGCGGAAGCCGGTAATGTGTGTTTGTGTGTGGTTTTATGTCGGCGGGAGACGGCTGCTGGGGCTTGGGAGCTGGGAATGTAAGTGAACGCGCTGACATTTTCCCCCCCATATTGATAGTGTATTTTTAGGCTTGCCTTAGGCTCTAGCTCAAATTAATAGCTGCAATATCACTGTTGAACCCCCAACTTACATGTGGGGTTTCAGGAGAACTTTTTCAGCTTTTTGTGTATTTTATGCGTTTAAAATACTTTGGAAAAATGTCTCACCATGGGCCCTAATCTGTTTGCTTTTGGGTCATTCTGACACCTCCAGCTTCAAAGATCAAGTTAGAAGAGTCAATGTTTTAACTTGATCTTCAGTGGACATTTTTGCATTACTGCAATTTAAACCATTCTCAAACTGTAACTGTACAACCTGTAACATTAAAAGGCAAGTGTTAGTATTGCAATAATTCAGTTTCATGGCAGAGATCCACATTTTTGTAAACCTTTAAAATAAAAATGAAATATCTTGGCTCATCGCCTTACTTAACAACACAGACTTAATAACACAACTTAACACTGGCATTCCCCATACAGAAGTGTGCATCATGCGGCAGGAGGGAGGGGCTCCCTGTGTGACAGGTAGAGCAACGTCCCAGTTATATGACTACACCTACTCACCTGTATGGAAGGAAACTGAAAGCATTAGAGAAGTTCCCTGCCTTGCTGTACCTCATGCCTGCCTGTCATATTGAAGACGAGGGAGAACATCTCAACATCAGAAAAATGAAGATGGTTTTCTCCTGGAAGGAAATATATAAAGCAAGAAACATGGAAAGACTTCAGATCAACCTGAGACCAACTCTGTGGAGTGACTGCTTGACCAGACAAGAGTCTGGAAGGAAAGAGATATTACCAGACCCAGCCCAGCAGAACAGATATGGACATGCGACTGGTGATCTTGAGCTTCGTACTTGTAGCAGTGACCGGGCTGCCACATATGAGAGTTTGCCGGAAGTCTCGATATTCATCTGTGTCTCCTTCGGACATAACAACACTCAAACAAC
Organism: Gastrophryne carolinensis; assembly: GCA_027917425.1. Classification (NCBI taxonomy): domain Eukaryota; kingdom Metazoa; phylum Chordata; class Amphibia; order Anura; family Microhylidae; genus Gastrophryne; species Gastrophryne carolinensis. The sequence continues at coordinate 96,147,460 of CM051234.1, forward strand.
TGCAACATGACCATGAACAGAAGATGTCAGCCAATGCAATGAAATGTTACAAAAGGATGCTGAAACACAAGCCATCTGTATGTGATCTAACACCGAGCGACCGACTCATCCTCACCTTGGAGCGAGTGTCACTAACTGTGGAGGTACTAAACAACATGTCTACCTCAACTCACTCTGAAACACCATCATTTACAGTTTTCCTCAAACTGAAAGATGACCTGATGACATGCAGAGGATCTCCAGAAATAAGTGAGCCCACCTCAACAGCGCTTAAGACATGGCTGCATCACCTTCAGCATTTTAAGGAGGCTTCATCTCCAGACTGTATCCAGGATGCTGTCATACTAAGTCTCATCCCACTGAGAGTAGAGGATGTAACTTGCTGGGCACTCAACCGCTAACCATCATGGAGTAACCATACTCTCTGGATTATACTATTTTTAATCATTCTGCTATTAATAGGTTATTCCAATTCTGGACCATTAGTGAAATGTTTATCTGCCTATCACAAAAATATTTTTTTACCTGCTTCAAATAATGGACTTTTTGATACCAATATTTACTTGCTCTGCCTGTAAATGTACAAAATTATATTTTCCTACCCTGGGTTCTTTTACCATCAGTGAGGAATAGATCAGCCTCCACATTCTCCCACCCTGGTCATTTCCGCTGCTTGGTGTCAATTTTCATCATTTGGAAAATGGGAGATATTTAGCTCACAGCCCACAAAAACATTGTTAGTTCTATCTACACCTACCAGTACCAAGAAGAATCAAGGAACTACCCTCCCTCCCATCAAGAAAAGAGATGCCGTCTGTTTACTCCACCATCAATGGCTGGACTACTCTTCTTATTCAACCCAAACCCCACTGAGCAACTACAAATGGAAAATACAGACAGAAGCCGAAATGGTCTACAAAATAATGACGGCAACACTTATAAGGATGTACTAAAGTAATAATAAGTTATCATTTATTTATATACTTAATAATCAATTTTTGGTTTTGATGATAAAGTCTTGAACAAAATTCTCTGAACAAAGCAAATAACTTATTTATTTTTTATATATTTTTTATTGTGAATGTATTTATCTATTTAATACTTTTAATATAATGTGTTCATAAATGTATTCTGTAAGGATGTAATATAATAAATATATTGACATGACATCGACAATCAATGATTCATTCTAGTATTTTGTACTCTTTCATCAAGATCAGGGATTTCTGGAACAAACACAACAATACTTGGAGGCTTATTCATTACTAGCGCCAGGTATCGGCAGATGAGCGTCTGTATAGCGGCGCTTAGAGCGTCCGCTAGTAGACGTTGTAAGCGGGTATCGGACACTGTAACAGAGCGCCTCAGTCGCTGTAGTAACTTGGCTGGCATTAATGAATGTGATGCATGTTGGGCGCTGTAACACCAGTACAGCGCTGCAGGGAGCGAAAGGTAGCGTCAGCTCAGTGCGACCGACTCTCAGCGACTCACACCAGACGCTGTGTGATTAAAGTCTGTTTTTGAACACATAATCACCAGTAACAAAGTGAAAACACATGGAATTACATTGTTGTAACATTGTGACATTAACACTTTAGTGCCAGACCTGTGAATACAATTCTGCATAAAAAACAAAAAAAAATCTAAAAAGTTTTCAAAAATGACTTTTTCTAGACCAGGAGGGGTGACACAATTATTTGAGAGAAAAAAAAAAGAAAAGAAACGTCCATTGAAATGTATGGCACCTGGCGCTCTGGAAGCTAGAGCACCGGCGCTATACACTGAACTACCTGTCATGTTGAATCCAACGCTACCTGGCACTATTAGAGTTGCTCACCAGATTCACTTTCATAAATGTGGTATTGCGTACAGCGCCCAACGTTCACCAGATGTTGCCTGCCGCTATGAGGCCCTACCTAGCGCTTTCCCTTGATGAATAACCCCCATAGTTGTACATATGCAGTTAAATCATCTTTAGGACTGTAGAGAAAGAAAGTGGACTGCCAGCACAGACCACAACTGCTCACCCCTATATAATTCAGCCGCACTACAGTAAATATATTAAAAATAAATCTTTTATTGTATTTAGTAATGCAGAAAGCCACAAAAGACATACACATTAAAAACAATTAAAAACATATATGCGGAGATAAAGGACATATTAGACTAATAATCACCTAGTTCAAAAATGTGGTACATTTTTCGCCCTATAAGACGCACCTGCCCATAAGACGCACCCAGGATTTGGGGGAGAAAAATAAGAAAAAAAATATTTTAAACCAAAAACGCACCATTACAGACAGTGTGGTTTTCCCCTTTCCCATTCCCATAGGCCGTGTGGGATGCCCCCATTCCATAGACAGTGTAGCATGCCCATCCCCATCCCATTCCCCGTATACCCAGTGTGGCATCCCCCTCCCATTCCCTATATAGGCAGTGTGGCATTCTCCCCCCTCCCATTCCCATATAGGCAGTGTGCACTCCATTATCCCCCTCCCCCATTAGTATAGGTTGTGTGGCATCCCCCTCTCCCCCCATAGGCTGTGTGGTATCCCCCTCTCCCCCCATAGGCTGTGTGGCATTCCCCCTCCCCCCCATTAGTATAGGCTGTGTGGCATCCCCCTCTCCCCCCATAGGCTGTGTGGCATCCCCTCTCCCCCATTTGTATAGGCTGTGTGGCATCCCCCTCTCCCCCCATAGGCTGTGTGGAACCCCCCCCCCATTTGTATAGGCTGTGTGGCATCCCCCTCTCCCCCATAGGCTGTGTTGCATCCCCCCTCTACCCCCATTTGTATAGGCTGTGTGCCATCCCCCCCTCCCCCCATTTGTATAGGCTGTGTGGCATCCCCCTCTCCCCCATAGGCTGTGTTGCATCCCCCCTCTACCCCCATTTGTATAGGCTGTGTGCCATCCCCCCCTCCCCCCATTTGTATAGGCTGTGTGCCATCCCCCTCTCCCCCATAGGCTGTGTGGAGGGGGCGCTGTCTCTGGCCCCGCCGCTGTCAATCGCTGCAGGTAAAAGACAGTGATCGCAGCGGCGGGGCCTGTACAGAGCCCCCTCCGCTCCTCTGGGCTCACGCAGTGTGACAGGCAACGCGGGAGTTTTTTTTTTTTTACATTTGCCAGATAAGGTGCACGGACATTTTTCCCCCACTTTTGGGGACGAAAAATACAGTATAACAGCAAATGGCAATGAAAAATGATTTTAGATAAACACTATAATAATTGGCATTACCCAGTAAAGGAGTCTAAGTCCACTTTAATACTCCGCAGACCAGCACCACCAGAGCATTAAAGTGGACCTAGACTCCTTTACTGGGTAATGCCTATTATTATAGTGTTTATCTAAAATAATTTTTCATTGCCATTTGCTGTTATATATGCCTTGGTGCCTCGCTATTTCTCTTTCTCAATATTGCACAATTTGCACTTAGCACTTTCACCTGTGCACTCTTGCATTAATTGGGACATCTTAGTCCCTTCATTAATGTCTTACTGTGGATTTGACACAATTTTGCTCTTTTGCACAACTAACAACTTCTTATATTGCACATTTTACTTTATGCACTAGCATCTTCTGTGGGGGAGACCCTAAGGCATACTAAGCATCTAGGGCATTATTTCTATGTACCAGATTTTTGAACTAGGTGATTATTAGTCTATGTCCTTTATCTATATATGATTATTAGTCTAATATATGTCCTTATCTAAAAAGTTCCAAAAAAATATACACCGTAGAAGATGCATAAAATAACTTAGATATGCTTTTAATGATAAAATATTACACACAATAGGGTTGATTCGGAGACACATTTGCATGCAGTTTCGCATGAGTCTGTGTATTTATTTTGAATGTTTGCCTTGTTTTTTGGTTACTTTTTCCATTCGTATGTTCGTTCACATTAACGTGTATATGCGCTTTCGATGGACGGAACGAAATCTGATAATTTGCGTTAGTTCGGATAAGTTACGGATCTAAATCTGAAAATTTTCGTTACTTCAGATAAGTTACGTTATTAGGATGGGCTTGCGTCTGATTCTGAGACCTGATTGCCGATGGACCACCGCCCTATAAACCGAGTTCCTTTCCGCTTCACTTACGGGACCATTTTTGACTCGGATTACGATTGTTGAACATGTTTTGCGGCTATGTGGAGGAGTATGAGTGCCAATATGAGTGGCATAACATGTATCAGCATGGCCGAGGCCAGATTGCACCGGAGACGCATGAACATCGATCGCATGCATGACGTTGAGCTGTTCGAGCTGACCCGACTTAATCGCGTTTCCCTCCATAAATTGTATAGAGAGCTGCGGCCATGGTTAGCCCTCACCACAAGGAAGGGGCAAGCAATTTTAGGTATGACCAAGATGCTTGGCTGCGGCAATTTTTGGTGAACGGCTCATTCCAGAGGCTGGGTGCCCTCTCCGTGGGGATGTCCCAGCCTACGCTGAGCCGCGCGCTATCCAAGTTTCTGGATGGCATGGCTACCCTTAGTCCCAAATATATTTCCTTTCCCAACGACATGGTAGCCTGGAACACGCTTAAGTTGGGTTTTTATAATATCGCCGACATGCCCAACGTCATGGGTGCGATTGATTTCACACACGTTGCATTGGTCCCTCCCGCAGCCGATGAGTACATCTATAGGTAAGTTAATGATGTCATTTTTTTGTTTTTTTTAGCCAAACCTCATTGAAACTATGTATTAATCCATCCTTCTCAAGTGTCCCTTTGAAGCAGTTTCCAGTGCATACCTTAATCCCTCCTTCTCAAGTGTCCCTTTGAAACAGTTTCCAATGCATACCTTAATCCCTCCTTCTCAAGTGCCCCTTTTGCCCCTTTTGAAACAGTTTAAAATGCATACCTTCATCAATTATTTTCATGTAGGCCTTATAAAACCATTTTAATGCTGACCTTAATGAGTCATTAGCATGTTAAACTTTCTTTTCTAACACATCCATATAATATTTGTTTTTAAAACTACTTATGTACTTTGTTAATTTTTTGGGGATTGTCGAACATGTTTTTTTTGGGTGATAGGAGTTAGTGTTTTAGTTGTTTACCTTGGCTTGCTGTAATTTATTTATTTTTGGTTTCAGGAACCGCAAGATGAGCCACTCGCTGAATATCCAAGCAGTGGTTGGGCCGGACATGCGATTCCTTAGTGTACTTGCAGGGTATCCAGGCTCATCCCATGATGCTTATATATTGCGGAGCTCCGGATTATTTCGTCTGTTTGAGTCTGGAGACTTATCTGGTGGATGGCTCCTGGGTAATTTTGCTCAAATTCCATCATTCCCTTTTCACTGTATGGCTAGGAATATAGTTGATGACCCATGTCTTAACCTATGGCTGTTTTTTTCCCTTGATGACATGTTAAACACTAATGTTGCTTAGAATGTGTAATTTATGTAAGTATTTTGTTATTCTTTCAGGGGATTCTGGATATCCGCTTATGCCCTGGCTCCTGACGCCCGTTCTTCGCCCTCCCTAGGGGCCTGTGTTCATATCTGCCTGTGAGCCTCATTTCCCAAGTTGACATAAGTTCACAATAAAACAATCATTACTAACCTGTAGAAATGTCCTGGGTGTCCGTGTCGTGTCTGCCAGAGAGGCCCTCTAATGCTACGGGGTGGATTAAAGCCAGGACCATTTCTTCAGCTCTGGTGCATTGTAATTTTGTGGGGAAGCCTCCGCCAGTTTGGAAGCTGAAAATAAGAGGATACAAATTATTTGACATTGTGGTCACTACAACAAGCAGCAAAATGCAAACCTAAAATATGTACCTGTGATTGCGCCGTTTATTCTGCTTCTTCCATACTGCATATTTCAGGTCAGATATTTTTCTCTGGATCTGCTCCACATCTTTCCTCTCATCCCCCGCTGCATTCACCTGTCTGGTAAGCTCTTCCCAGATTTGTTTTTTTCTCACTTTGCTGGTTGCTTTGGAATTGCGCCCATATAGCTCATAAAAATGAAGTGTGAGGCCACTTGCCTAGGGTTTGTGCCTCACCAAACCGGCCGCTCAACAGGCCTCGCCGCAATGTTCGGCCTAATGGTTGTTCTTCTGGCTCATTTCTGTTTGGTGGCAATTCAGAGGACATTCTTGGCTGGCTGTGTGCCGTCATGTGGCTGGAAAAAGACTGGACTGGCATTAGGATTGGGGGTCATTGGCTGGGTGGCTCGCTGGTTTCCACCTGTGCCGGAGGCAAATGTGGCCGAGCAGAAGAGGGTGTGCTTGGGGGGCTCGGGCTTCTGGACCTCTGCTTCTTTGGGCCCTTGGAACTTGTGCTCCCTTTTCCTTTGGATGTGGTAGGGCAGGGAGCAGGAGAGGGTGTGCTTGGGGGGCTCGGGCTTCGGGTCGCTGCTTACTTTTACCCTTGGACGTTGTGGTACCTTGCTGTTTGGATGTGGGTGCGCGGGGAGCCTTCTTCTTGGAGGATACTTCCTTGCGGGTGCTTGATGTTTTGGATGGGCCTGGAGTTGTGGCCAATGTAGCCTTGTGGTGGCCACTTTTGCTACGCATTTCAGGCACCTTTGTAGTAGATTTGTGCGACCGAGTGCTCGGTCTGGAGGATGAAGTGTCCTCATGCCGCTCTGGCCTTTTGGTCTTGGCCTCCTTTGCTGCTGGTTGATTTGCGCTAGCTTATTTGGGTGCCATGATGACAATCACAAAAAGAATGAGCTGTGTGTCTATTACCCTTTAAATACAAATGCCTGGGTATGACGCGTACGCGTTCGTGTCCGTCCGGCCGTGCGGAACCCGGAAACCGCTGGGGCATTACCTATCTGCTTCGGGCTAGAAGAAAGATGGCTCCCACGATCTTCACCCGCCAACAACAAGAGCTAATTATGCTCGTAAGTGTATTGTAAGGACGTTGATTTGACATCCAAATGCATGCCTAGGCCTTAAGAAGCACAGGAAGAAACAGTTGTTTTTAAAAGTGATTTCAACTCCGTGCCAAACAGAAGTTAGTGCGCACACATGTGCGAACCAACTCACTTGCATCTAGAAGGATAGGTTAAGGCTAGAAATGTGTTGGGGAATGATATTTAGGCAACTGATCTAATTGTGAATGATATTTGTATGCTGTTTGATCTAACAACTATGCTGGAGTGCAGGTAGGACTACCTGCCCAACGCCTTTGAGAAGAGGAATCTGGCCCTGGAGATCGTGGCCAGGATCCACCAGGAAACGGACACCACCTTCACTTATACGCAGATCATGCAGCACTGGTCGGACCTGAAGCGACTACACATGCCCCGGGTGCGGCGATTTTTGGCGAACCATTTCCCAAGTAAGTACATACTGATTGCATGCTAGATGTAACAAATACAGAAGGGTAGGCCTTTATTTATAAATGCTTTTCTTTTCTAGTGTTGGAAATGGACTATCGCATTAGACCCACCCGGAGGCGCGCAGTCCGGCCAGTGCAGCATGAATCTGCACCCCCAAGTGAAGGTGGTGGATCTCCAGGGCCAAGTTCCTACCCCTCCTCTGTAGCTGCGTCAGAGCAGCCCCTGGCCGAGGGGCGTCACGGCGTGGGCAGGCAGTCGTACAAAATGACTCAGCCATTAGCCTCTGGTATGTGACTCTTAATGTAACATACATGCTCTTTAAACAAAAGCTGATTCCCTTAATCTCTTTTTATAGATGAATATGTAGCGGGTGAAGGATCTGGAGCAGAGACTGCAGCAGATCATGCCCAGGAGGAACATGGAGAAGGTGGGTGATGTCACACACACATTCTAAGTGTCATTTGGTTACTGTTGAATCAAACATTAGAAGTGAGCCTATTTTAAATGTCTCTACAGCCTCACATTCCCAGTAGTGGCAGGTACCGGACAGTAGGGTGGTCCCCGAAGCAGAGGTCGCCCACCACCGAAGTAAGTTGTAATGTAAATATTTTGAGAATGTGGAAAATGCCATCATCACCAATCAACCTAAATCCATTGTCAATGTCATTAGCATAATGACATATGGCCTCTTCCTTTAAGAAATTCCTTAGCATAATGACATATGGCCTCTTCCTTTAAGAAATGCCTTAGCATAATGACATATGGCCTCTTCCTTTAAGGAATTCCTTAGCATAATGACATATGGCCTCTTCCTTTAAGAAATTCCTTAGCATAATGACATACGGCCTCTTCCTTTAAGAAATTCCTTGGCATAATGACATATGGCCTCTTTAAGAAATTCCTTAGCATAATGACATATGGCCTCTTCATTTTAAGACATTCCTTAGCATAATGACATATGGCCTCATGAGTTAGATTTCAACCTAATAATCATTCCATCCATAGCTGTTAAACATGTATTTGCAGAACAATAATTTTCTTTTTTTACAGACACTGCACATGCGAGATTAGCTCAACTCACTGCGACAGTGTTTCGGCTGGTGGGCGATATGCAGGAGCTGCAAGATTCGTTGGGGACCTCAGAAGAAGAATAATTATCTGGGGCCTGCCATGCTTTTGTATATCGTTTTTTATTTTTAAATTTCAAACAAAGTTTTAAATGTTTTGTACAAATTTACAAAATTAAAAAAAAAAAGTTTTAAAATGTTGATAATTTAAAATTTTTTTACACAAAACCAAAAAAAAGGCAAAAAAATTTGCCAGTTATGAAAAAAAAACAAACATAAAACTTGTTTCTGTGTCATTTTATGTTAACAACATATTAATTAAGGCTTGGTTACAGCAAAACGTAGGAATAACCAAAAAATAAAAAGACTGCAACATGAAGAATCTGGAAACCACAATGGAATTGAGGTAAGCATTAAGGGTGCAACATGAAGAATCTAGAAACCGCAATGGAATTGAGGTAGGCATTAGGTGCGCAAAATGAAGAAGAATGAAACCGAGATGGAAATAAGGTAAGCATTAAGGACGCAACATGAAGAATCTAGAAACCACAATGGAATTGATTGTAAGCATTAGGAGCACAAAATGAAGAAGAATGAAACCGCGATGGAATTGAGGTAAGCATTGTAGCAGAAGTGAGTGATCAAAATATTGAGACGAGCACATGAATGAGTTAATTTTGTTGTGCGCAGGCGTAAGGTCAGAAAGATTTTCGTCTGGACGTTTATTTATAGAAAAAGGAATTCAGAATCTAACGGAAATGTAAATCATTCGTTCGAGGCGACGTTGGAAAAAGGCAAAAAACGGAAGCCTATGTTGTTTCCTAAGTAACCTAAACGAAAAACGAAAGCTGAAAAAAAAAATGAATTCTCGTTGGCGTACGAAGGGACGAACGCTTTACTGAAGGCTTGCGATGCATGCTTAGAATCACTCGAACACTCATACGCAAGCGGGAAAAAAAAACAAAAAAAAACAGATTGACACAAAAACGAAATTCATTTCATGTCTCTCTGAATCAACCCTAATGTGCTGTGCATATTGGCAGGTATTGTTCACTCACATGATGGACAGGTCCATGGAAATGATATCCTGTTTAAGGGACAGGATAGCTTGTGGAAAGAAGATCCTCCCTGTTCCCTCTGTGCTTCTCTAATGGCAGAAGTTGGGGTGGTCGAAATCTTATACTTATCTTTCTGGCAGCTAGTCCCGTGTGTGCATACTGCATGCTACTGGAGTGGTGCTGAGGAACCCAGGACAAGGTGGTATTGAGGCAGCCCAACACCACCCTCATAAGCAGAGTGCTTACAGATAAGGTGGTCATAAAAATCACCATACATATTGTATGTAGTAGGTGTTCCACAAATTATAAACACAGGTATCGGTATGTACAATGTGATGACAGAACCTGTGATTTGTTGATGCACCATCTTAACTGTGGTGATGTGGTAGGAACATGACAGTTCCTGTGTTATTTCAAACGCTGGCAGGAGTCACAGGCCACGCCTCACCCGTTTGCCTGAATCGGGTCTCCAGGCACAGCGGGCGGCAGCGGCGATTACAGGGACAACTGCTGTGGCGGCGGCCAGCTGGGGAGCGGAAGCCGGTAATGTGTGTTTGTGTGTGGTTTTATGTCGGCGGGAGACGGCTGCTGGGGCTTGGGAGCTGGGAATGTAAGTGAACGCGCTGACATTTTCCCCCCCATATTGATAGTGTATTTTTAGGCTTGCCTTAGGCTCTAGCTCAAATTAATAGCTGCAATATCACTGTTGAACCCCCAACTTACATGTGGGGTTTCAGGAGAACTTTTTCAGCTTTTTGTGTATTTTATGCGTTTAAAATACTTTGGAAAAATGTCTCACCATGGGCCCTAATCTGTTTGCTTTTGGGTCATTCTGACACCTCCAGCTTCAAAGATCAAGTTAGAAGAGTCAATGTTTTAACTTGATCTTCAGTGGACATTTTTGCATTACTGCAATTTAAACCATTCTCAAACTGTAACTGTACAACCTGTAACATTAAAAGGCAAGTGTTAGTATTGCAATAATTCAGTTTCATGGCAGAGATCCACATTTTTGTAAACCTTTAAAATAAAAATGAAATATCTTGGCTCATCGCCTTACTTAACAACACAGACTTAATAACACAACTTAACACTGGCATTCCCCATACAGAAGTGTGCATCATGCGGCAGGAGGGAGGGGCTCCCTGTGTGACAGGTAGAGCAACGTCCCAGTTATATGACTACACCTACTCACCTGTATGGAAGGAAACTGAAAGCATTAGAGAAGTTCCCTGCCTTGCTGTACCTCATGCCTGCCTGTCATATTGAAGACGAGGGAGAACATCTCAACATCAGAAAAATGAAGATGGTTTTCTCCTGGAAGGAAATATATAAAGCAAGAAACATGGAAAGACTTCAGATCAACCTGAGACCAACTCTGTGGAGTGACTGCTTGACCAGACAAGAGTCTGGAAGGAAAGAGATATTACCAGACCCAGCCCAGCAGAACAGATATGGACATGCGACTGGTGATCTTGAGCTTCGTACTTGTAGCAGTGACCGGGCTGCCACATATAAGAGTTTGCCGGAAGTCTCGATATTCATCTGTGTCTCCTTCGGACATAACAACACTCAAACAACTGCAACATGACCATGAACAGAAGATGTCAGCCAATGCAATGAAATGTTACAAAAGGATGCTGAAACACAAGCCATCTGTATGTGATCTAACACCGAGCGACCGACTCATCCTCACCTTGGAGCGAGTGTCACTAACTGTGGAGGTACTAAACAACATGTCTACCTCAACTCACTCTGATGCTGTAACACCATCACTTACAGTGTTCCTCAAACTGAAAGATGACCTGATGACATGCAGAGGATCTCCAGAAATAAGTGAGCCCATCTCAACAGCGCTTAAGACATGGCTGCACCACCTTCAGCATTTTAAGGAGGCTTCATCTCCAGACTGTATCCAGGATGCTGTCATACTTAGTCTCATTCCACTGAGAGTGGAGGATGTAACTTGCTGGGCACTCAACAGCTAACCATCATGGAGTAACTATGCTCTCTGGATTATACCATTTTTAATCATTCTGCTATTAATAAGTAATTCCAATTCTGGACCATTAGTGAAATGTTTATCTGCCTATCACAAAAAGATTTTTTTAGATAATGGACTTTTAGATACCAATATTTACTTGCTATGCCTGTAAATGTACAAAATTATATTTTCCTACCCTGGGTTCTTTTACCATCAGTGAGAAATAGATCACCCTCCACATTCTCCCACCCTGGTCATTTCCGCTGCTTGGTGTCAATTTTCATCATTTGGAAAATGGGAGATATTTAGCTCACAGCCCACAAAAACATTGTTAGTTCTATCTACACCTACCAGTACCAAGAAGAATCAAAGAACTACCCTCCCTCCCATCAAGAAAAGAGATGCCGTCTGTTTACTCTACCATCAATGGCTGGACTACTCTTCTTATTCAACCCAAACCCCACTGAGCAACTACAAATGGAAAATACAGACAGAAGCCGAAATGGTCTACAAAATAATAATGGCAACACTTATAAGGATGTACTAAAGTAATAATAAGTTATCATTTATTTATTTACTTAATAATCAATTTTTGGTTTTGATGATAAAGTCTTGAACTTCTAATTCTCTGAACAAAGCAAATAATTTATTTATTTTTTATATATTTTTTATTGTGAATGTATTTATCTATTTAATACTTTTAATATAATGTGTTCATAAATGTATTCTGTAAGGATGTAATAAAATAAATATATTGACATGACATCGACAATCAATGATTCATTCTAGTATTTTGTACTCTTTCATCAAGATCAGGGATTTCTGGAACAAACACAACAATACTTGGAGGCTTATTCATTACTAGCGCCAGGTATCGGCAGATGAGCGCCTGTATAGCGACGCTTAGAGCGTCCGCTAGTAGACGCTGTAAGCGGGTATCGGACACTGTAACAGAGCGCCTCAGTCGCTGTAGTAACTTGGTCGACATTAATGAATGTGATGCATGTTGGGCGCTGTAACACCAGTACAGCACTGCAGGGAGCGAAAGGTAGCGTCAGCTCAGTGCGACCGACTCTCAGCGACTCACACCAGACGCTGTGTGATTAAAGTCTGTTTTTGAACACGTAATCACCAGTAACAAAGTGAAAACACATGGAATTACATTGTTGTAACATTGTGACATTAACACTTTAGTGCCAGACCTGTGAATACAATTCTGCATAAAAAACAAAAAAAAATCAAAAAAGTTTTCAAAAATGACTTTTTCTGGGCCAGGAGGGGTGACACAATTATTTGAGAGAAAAAAAAAAAGAAAAGAAACGTCCATTGAAATGTATGGGAGAGCGACAGGTAGCAACAGGTAACACCTGGCGCTCTGGAAGCTAGAGCGCCGGCGCTATACACTGAACTACCTATCATGATGAATCCGACGCTACCTGGCGCTATTAGAGTTGCTCACCAGATTCACTTTCATAAATGTGGTATTGCGTACAGCGCCCAACGTTCACCAGATGTTGTCTGCCGCTATGAGGCCCTACCTAGCGCTTTCCCTTGATGAATAGCCCCCATAGTTGTACATATGCAGTTAAATCATCTTTAGGACTGTAGAGAAAGAAAGTGGACTGCCAGCACAGACCACAACTGCTCACCCCTATATAATTCAGCCGCACTACAGTAAATATATTAAAAATAAATCTTTTATTGAATTTAGTAATGCAGAAAGCCACAAAAGACATACACATTAAAAACAATTAAAAACATATATGCGGAGATAAAGGACATATTAGACTAATAATCACCTAGTTCAAAAATCTGGTACATAGAAATAATACCCTAGATGCTTAGTATGCCTTAGAGCAGTGGTCCCCAAACTTTTTTTCACCGTGGACCGGTTCAGGATTTGGTAATTTTACCGCGGCCCGGTGGGGCACTGGGGGGGGGGCTGACTGGGGGCAGGGCTGGGGGTGTGGCTGGGGGCGGTGCAGTGGCATTGATTGTTAATATTGTTTTGATTCAATCATTTTAATGTTAATGTATTTAAACATGCCTTCGAAATAAAATACAGACAGACAGAGCTTGGAAAAGAGAGATGGGATGGGATAGGACAGAGCTAGGAAAAGAGAGATGGGATGGGACAAAGCTAGGAAAAGAGAGATGGGATGGGACAGAGCTAGGAAAAGAGAGATGGGATGGGACAGAGCTGGAAAAAGAGAGATGGGATGGGACAGAGCTTGGAAAAGAGAGATTGGATGGGATGGGACAGAGCTTGGAAAAGAGAGATGGGATGGGACAGAGCTGGGAAAAGAGAGATGGGATGGGACAGAGCTGGGAAAAGAGAGATGGGATGGGACAGAGCTGGGAAAAGAGAGATGGGATGGGACAGAGCTGGGAATAGAGAGATGGGATGGGACAGAGCTGGGAGAAGAGAGATGGGATGGGACAGAGCTGGGAAAAGAGAGATGGGATGGGACAGAGCTGGGAATAGAGAGATGGGATGGGACAGAGCTGGGAAAAGAGAGATCGGATGGGATGGGACAGAGCTGGGAAAAGAGAGATCGGATGGGATGGGACAGAGCTGGGAAAAGAGAGATCGGATGGGATGGGACAGAGCTGGGAAAAGAGAGATCGGATGGGACAGAGCTGGGAAAAGAGAGATCGGATGGGATGGGACAGAGCTTGGAAAAGAGAGATGGGATGGAACAGAGCTTGGAAAAGAGAGATGGGATGGGACAGAGCTTGGAAAAGAGAGATGGGATGGGACAGAGCTGGGAAAAGAGAGATGGGATGGGACAGAGCTGGGAATAGAGAGATGGGATGGGACAGAGCTGGGAAAAGAGAGATCGGATGGGACAGAGCTGGGAAAAGAGAGATTGGATGGGACAGAGCTGGGAAAAGAGAGATCGGATGGGATGGGACAGAGCTTGGAAAAGAGAGATGGGATGGAACAGAGCTTGGAATAGAGAGATGGGATGGGACAGAGCTGGGAAAAGAGAGATTGGATGGGACAGAGCTGGGAATAGAGAGATGGGATGGGACAGAGCTGGGAAAAGAGAGATGGGATGGGACAGAGCTGGGAATAGAGAGATAGGATGGGACAGAGCTGGGAATAGAGAGATAGGATGGGGCAGAGCTGGGAATAGAGAGATGGGATGGGACAGAGCTGGGAAAAGAGAGATGGGATGGGACAGAGCTAGGAAAAGAGAGATGGGATGGGACAGAGCTGGGAAAAGAAAGATGGGATGGGACAGAGCTGGGAATAGAGAGATGGGATGGGACAGAGCTAGGAAAAGAGAGATAGGATGGGACAGAGCTGGGAAAAGAAAGATGGGATGGGACAGAGCTGGGAATAGAGAGATGGGATGGGACAGCGCTGGGAATAGAGAGATGGGATGGGACAGAGCTGGGAAAAGAGAGATGGGATGTGACAGAGCTGGGAATAGAGAGATAGGATGGGACAGAGCTGGGAATAGAGAGATGGGATGGGACAGAGCTGGGAAAAGAGAGATGGGATGGGACAGAGCTGGGAATAGAGAGATGGGATGGGACAGAGCTGGGAAAAGAGAGATGTGATGGGACAGAGCTGGGAATAGAGAGATGGGATGGGACAGAGCTGGGAAAAGAGAGATGTGATGGGACAGAGCTGGGAATAGAGAGATAGGATGGGACAGAGCTGGGAATAGAGAGATGGGATGGGGCAGAGCTGGGAATAGAGAGATGGGATGGGACAGAGCTGGGAATAGAGAGATGGGATGGGACAGAGCTGGGAATAGAGAGATGGGATGGGACAGAGCTGGGAATAGAGAGATGGGATGGGACAGAGCTGGGAATAGATAGCTGGGATGGGACAGAGCTGGGAATAGAGAGATGGGATGGGACAGAGCTGGGAATAGAGAGATGGGATGGGACAGAGCTGGGAAAAGAGAGATGGGATGGGGCAGAGCTGGGAATAGAGAGATGGGATGGGACAGAGCTGGGAATAGATAGATGGGATGGGACAGAGCTGGGAATAGAGAGATGGGATGGGACAGAGCTGGAAATAGATAGCTGGGATGGGACAGAGCTGGGAATAGAGAGATGGGATGGGACAGAGCTGGGAAAAGAGAGATGGGATGGAGCAGAGCTGGGAAAAGAGAGATGGGATGGGGCAGAGCTGGGAATAGAGAGATGGGATGGGACAGAGCTGGGAATAGATAGATGGGATGGGACAGAGCTGGGAATAGAGAGATGGGATGGGACAGAGCTGGGAATAGAGAGATGGGATGGGACAGAGCTGGGAATAGAGAGATGGGATGGGACAGAGCTGGGAATAGATAGATGGGATGGGACAGAGCTGGGAATAGAGAGATGGGATGGGACAGAGCTGGGAATAGAGAGATGGGATGGGACAGAGCTGGGAATAGAGAGATGGGATGGGGAAGAGCTGGGAAAAGAGAGATGGGATGAGGCAGAGCTGGGAACAGGGAGAGCTGGGATGAGGCAGAGCTGGGATGAGGCAGAGCTGGGAACAGGGAGAGCTGGGATGAGGCAGAGCTGGGATGAGGCAGAGCTGGGAACAGGGAGAGCTGGGATGAGGCACAGCTGGGATGAGGCAGAGCTGGGAACAGGGAGAGCTGGGATGAGGCAGAGCTGGGAACAGGGAGAGCTGGGATGAGGCAGAGGTGGGAACAGAGAGAGATGGGATGGGATAACTCACCCTGCTGTCTTTCCTCCTGCCTTCCCACACGCTGTTTTTCCTCCTATTCGCCGGCTCCGCTCCCTGTCTCCTCTCGTCAGCCGGCCCCTGTGTTTCCTCCCGCCGGCCCCGCCCCGTCTCTGCACCAGTCCGCCGTCCCCTGTGTTTCCGCCCTCCGGCCCCACCCCCTGTCTTTGCTCCTGTCCGCCGGTCCCGTCAGCTGAGGACCGCGGTCCGCGGGTTGTTTGCCCCCTTGGCCGCGGGAGCCTAGGCGGACCGGTACCATTGGAGCCACGGACCGGTAGCGGTCCGCGGCCCGGGGGTTGGGGACCGCTGTAGAGGGACAACCCTGAAAAATTGTGTCAACGACAGTCTAATGCCAGACCATTTTAATTCTTGCTTATATTTTGCTTTTGAAATTATTTTGATTCAATAAAAAACATTTTATAAGGTCAAGGATTTTTTTTGATTACCGTAGATTACTGATTTCTTAAACCGGACCTTCACCATGATTTATTGAAAAGCCCAAACCCTTAAAAAACGATTTCTCTGCATCAAAAATTAATATATTTTAAGTTTTTAGTCACTTATTATTCTTTCCCCCGTTGGGCTGCAACTCTGTTCAGGACTTTAGGATACGGACACCGCCATCTTGACTCAGAAGCATCACACTTACTGAGGAGAGGAGAGTGGGATAAAGTACAGGGGGCGGGTTATAGCTGTGCTTTGCTCAAACAGAGCAGAGCTGGGGTCAGGAAAAGGTCAGCAATCTCAGAATGCAGAGCAGCACAGTCAGAAGGCACTACCTGTTTGCAGGCTGGCTGATGTTCCATGAGCCGCCATCTTGGATGTTTAAAGGATCAGAACATGCAGTAGATGCAGGTAGGATGATTTTTAATGTGAAGGACCGCTTTAATGTCACCAGTATATTTCTTATACCTTACAATAATGATGCTGTTCCGTGGAAACTATACCTGCTACGAAAAAAGTACAAAGACATTTGCGATGATTACAAAAAATCTTTTTGTAGACCAGTGTTATGGACAACTTAAAAGAAAGCTCATTCCTGAATGAGTGCTGCCACTTTTGCTGTTATATAATTGATCCACTAATCAATTTGAGCTTTTAAAAGAACCTTTTAATGCAGATCAAAACCTGTGATTTTGACTAAACCCTGAACTGGGATGCCCTGCTGTGTGAAACCCCCTAAGAAAGCCTGTACAAATTTCCCTTTCATTGGTCTTAAGGCACATGCATGGATTTCTGTCCAATCAGAGCCGTTTGCCATGGCTTCAGCAAAAGGAGCATGAGCAACCGCATCCCTTACAGTGCACACGCTCCTGCCCCCAGCCTATCTAAATGGCTGGGTGCAGAAGCACACGTACAGCCAGAAGATGTGGAGATGCAGCCACCATATCTTAACATTGGTGAGGAAGCCAGGAAGGTGAGTGTTGTGGCTCCCGTGGGGGGGGGGGGGTGCTTGGGCATCCTGATCTAGAATGCCCCGGGAAGGCCAGCGGCCACTCCTGGATTCTTTTAAATTCCAGGGCCAGGCTGCTTGGGATTTGTTCTGCTTTAAGAAGCTAATCACCAGGACAGATAGCCCGAGATCCCTCTATATATTATGTCACTTCAATTTCAGTGTATGTACATTTCTTCTCCTTGCCATGCCTGTAACACATCTCACACAGAAGTGTGCATCATGTGGCATGAGGGAGGGGCTCCCTGTGTGACAGGTAGAGTAATGTCCCAGTTCTATGACTTCACCTTATCACCTGTACGGAAGGAAACTGAAAGCATTAGAGAAGTTCCCAGCCTTGCTGTCTGTCTCTCATACTCAGGACGAGGGAGAACATCTCAACATCAAGAAAATGAAGAAGGTTTTCTCCTGATGAGCAATATATGAAGCAATAAACATGGAAAGACTTCAGATCAACCTGAGGCCAACTCTGTGGAGTGACTGTGTGACAGAAAAAACTTCTGGAAGGAAAGAGACATTACCAGACCCAGCTCAGCAGAACAGATTTGGACATGTGTCTGGTGAGCTTGAGCTTCGTACTTGTAGCAGTCACCGGGCTGCCACGTATGAGAGTTTGCCAGAAGTCTCGATATTCACCTGTGTCTACCTCGGACATAACACTCAAACAACTGCAACATGACCATGAACAGAAGATGTCAGCCAATGCAATGAAATGTTACAAAAGGATGCTGAAACACAAGCCGTCTGTATGTGATCTAACTCAGAGTGACCGACTCATCCTCACCTTGGAGCGAGTGTCACTAACTGTGGAGGTACTAAACAACATGTCTACCTCAACTCACTCTGATACTGTAACACCATCACTAACAGTTTTCCTCAAACTGAAAGATGACCTGATGACATGCAGAGGATCTCCAGAAATAAGTGAGCCCACCTCAACAGTGCTTAAGACATGGCTGCATCACCTTCAGCATTTTAAGAAGACTTAATCTCCAGATTGTATCCAGGATGTTGTCATACTTAGTCTCATCCCACTGAGAGTGGAGGATGCAACTTGCTGGGCACTCAACTGCTAACCATCATGGAGTAACCATACTCTCTGGATTATAATGCTTCTCTTAGGTTAAACACAGATCTGGACAGAAATTAGACATTAATATACAATTACAGTAGACAGACCAGAGATAGTAATTGGACTTTCAGACTGAAATTTCCTAAAGTTCCACAATGTTGCCAATTGCTTTTATTCTTCCAATTCAACACAAATGCCACTGATCAGCTATTAATGCAAACCGCAAATGCTTCATATTTTTAAGGACATTGTTGACAGTTTTAGATGTACTACAGTAATAATTATTTTTTATGATTTTTATATCTCTTTATTTTGTACATTGTGGTAATAATTTATATATTTATTTAACTTATATTTATACTTGCTGGTAATTTATATTCTGAATTATTACAGTTTACATAATGTGTATGTATTTATTTTTAATATTAATGAATACACCAATAAAATATGTGTTCTTTTATGCAACATGTTTTATATATTCCACATACTAAAATGGGAAGCCTGACTTTTTATGCTTGGCATTCATGTCTCTTGCCCTGCAAGAAGGACCCGCATCGTGAAAAGTAGACTGAGAGGGCTGTGGCTGAGGGCCAGACTCCAAAGTAAAAGGGCAGAGGTTGAAGCAAATCTTTTTTTTTGGGGGGGGGCATAAATATCATTCTATGTGTGTGCACACATAGGTTTTTCTAACCACGCATTTAACCCATCGGGGTAGCATTTGGGGGATAGGTGTCATGAATTGAATCTGCAATCCTCTAGGAGGAAGTGGATTTTGAATTTGGAGTAACAGTAGAATCCAAGGTCCTGCTGCCACTGGTAATTAGTGATGAGCTTTGGATCAGGACTAAAGCTAGAATTGACCTAGAGCTTGCCGGTTCAGTCTGGTTCGCACAATCCAGAAATGTCACAAACTGATGCCACTTGCTTTTACTTTGCCACTTTGCCTCTTTAATTGATCTTAGCCTATAAAATGCAGTTGTCCAGGAACCTTTGAATTTAGCATGTGGTAGAAAAAAACGTGTAATAAAAAGTGCACTTTAGGTAAAAAAAAAAAAAGAATCAGATGCGCTATTTTTACACCCGGGGCTGAATCAACCCCTAAGTAGACAATAATATGAAATTTAGTGCACTACTGTAGCACTTTCTTGAGTACTCCCTTATATCTGCTGAATCATGTGTTAATGGTGTTTTGACAATCAGAGTGCTCATGATTAGCATAGGACTTTGACAGCCATTTGACCTCCTATCAGGAAAATGGTATGAAGAAAATCAGTACATTTCTATAATTCGAGTCCCAGGCCCTATAACAGATCTGGCTTTTGGTTAAAGAAACTACAATTTTCCACAAATCACTGAAACAACCACAACTACAGTTAAAATAGCATTTTAAAGGGAAACTGTAAAATTGCTCATTAGTAAATAAAAAACTCAAGGACAAGAAAAGGATGTAATGCCGAAAGGCTCCTTGAATCGGAAGACCACTCCTGGGGACTGAAGCAGGATGGGGGGTCAACTAAATAAAACAGCTTTTGCTGGTGGCCGCTGGGAGGCTGCCAAAAGTGGCATCCTAAAGCATAGGTGCTCATTTCCCATCCTCAATGGCCACCAATAGGTCATGTTTTGCATATGTTCACATAGGTGAGATCATTGGGGCTATAGCTTTGTATGAGCTCTAATTACTCCACCTGCGCTTCTGTGTGGAGATCAGAAAACCTGGCCTGTTGGTGGCCCTTGAGGAGGAGTGTTGAACATGTGTGCTCTAAAATGTGCTCTGCTGTACACATGTGGTCATGCAGTACTGAAAGTCACATTTGCCAAAATATGTATAGCTAAAGGTACTTGAATGTCCTATTTCCTGTCTACAACCCTATTGTGGGTATTTAAACGGCCCTACACCCATTTTCAAGGATTAAGTGTGGGGCGCCACTGTTACAGGCTTGGGGGGGCATCCAGATTGGTGGAGCCCCCCAGAGCAATGCCCCCACAACACCCCAAAATCCTTAACTTAACCTCAATCCTTGACCAACATGCTGACCTCTGACCACCGGCGGTCACGTTGACCCTCTTTCCAGCTTAGTACACTCACTTCCAAATATTGGTTGGAGCTGAAAAAAAAATGGCAAAAAAATAGGCAAATAGCAAGTAAGCTACTCAGTTTTCAAACATTCTAACTGGGCCAAAGAAAAAGAAATCCCTATCTCCACTGTAGCCTATCTTTAATATAAGTGGCTAAATTACACTGGTAAATTAGTAAGACTGGTTGTGGCACACTGCTCAAAGAAAACGACATCTATTGTGTCATAGATAGCATATAAGAAATTGCTAGGATCAGGGTTCAAAATCACCTCCACAATACCTCTGCCCAATAGGTATATAAATATACTAACAATTGCAATATGGGAGGTAATGAACACCAAAACAGGACTATGTAATGCAGTTCATGATTTAATGCTCAAATTTATAGTGCAACACAACAGTGAAAAATTATTTACAGTGAAAACAATCAGGTTCTATATGAAAAAAGCTGGCCGTATACACATCAACACATCAAGCATAAGCAGGGAAAATACAAATACAGAAACTCTGATGCAAGTATGCTGAGCAGAAGAATGGAAACAGATTAATCAGAAAAAGTACATTCAAATTCATAGTGTATTTCCCTTTAAGACATGAGATAAGCAAAACATAATCAAGCAAAGGCTGCAGTTGGGATAATAAGTGCTTACAGGCAGACCGCAGGTTGCAAGGACACCTCAAAGTTCCGGTCCTGAATAGACCTTTGTCAAGAGGCAAGCGGTATCCATGTCAGGTAAGTATGGGGCTTATAAACCTAGTAAAGGGTCTCCAGCTGACACAAATGATGACACCACAGGGGGCGCACGCGCCGGCGCCGTATTGTGACGTCATCGGCAGCGCCCGTGACACGTCCCGATCACGCTGGCCACCGCAGGAATTGCGGGTGAAGCCGCGTGATGTATGGGGCGTGCGCGGGCCTGCGGGAGCATAGGGAATGAGTGGAAAAAGAACCGGTCAGAAAGGAGGACATATAGAGGGACTGGTCCTCATCCAAGATGGCGCGGAGCGTCAGAAGGACCACATCAAAGATGGCGTCTGCATAGTTAAAGGGAATCACACAGGAGGGGCTGGCTGTGTGAAACCAGCGTCAGCCCTGCGTGCCACACCAAAGATGCCCGCCGGAATAGTAAACAATGCCTGTGTTTGCCACACCAAATATGGCGTGCGCAAAATTAATGACTAGAAAGAAGATTCAAACAAAAAAACAAATATATATAACAGATGTCCATATATAGAATAAGTAATGTCCATATAATAAATTTAGGACGATATATTCAGAGTAATCACTTCTGCGCGCAGCATTGGGGGCGTGGCAAAGAATGACAGGTCCGTTATGTGTGAAAGCCCTGATGGGAATAATTGACAGCTGGAGACCAGGCTGGAGCCCTCAGAAGAGACCAGAAAGTGGGTTCAAGGCTGCTAGAAGGAAAACATAAAAACAGGTTATTAAAAATAGAACCAAGAAGTGTGGGTAATTAAAAGCAGGATACTTTATGTGAAATGAATCACAATCCAAAATCTAATCATTGCACAATAGACCAAATTAGAAGAAAAGAGACGGGAAAGCCGTCAGAAAAATTGGAATAAAGTTATAAATAAACAGAGAAATCGAGATCCTCATTTAGACCACCTGGGCTCTTAGTGCCCAGTTTAAAGATCCAAGCCAGCTCCCGTTGTAGAAGTTTCTTATCCATATCACCTCCTCTATAGGGTAATCTTACTAGTTCAATGCCCACAAATTTTAACTGGCTGATGTTATGTCCCAATTCCATAAAGTGTCTAGCGACAGGGGATTCTGCCCGGCCGTTGCGGATATCAGACCTGTGCTCGCAGATTCTCTGTCGTAGCTCACGTTTCGTTTTGCCCACATACCCTTTGCCACATGGGCATTTAATAAGGTAGATTACATTTTTTGATGAGCAATTGATGAAATCCTGTATAGGATACCTTTTGCCTGAGTTGGGATGGGTAAAACTGGTTGCCTTAGAAGTGTAGCCACACTGGGCACAATGCCCACATGGGTACATACCTTTGGGTTTCTCTATATCCGTAAGCCAGTTGGATGTCATGGTCGGCTTAGGTGAGTGAAACTCCGCTCTGACCAATGATGACCTCAGATTCCTAGCTTTCCTATAGACTGTTAGTGGAGGGTCCTTAAAGATTTCTGGTGCCTTCTCATCGGATTGTAGAATTGGCCAATGTTTGCGGACAATCCTCTGCGCCTGAGTGGAAAGTTGGGAGAAATTAAGAATACATGGTACACGTGTGGTGGCATGTTTGGGGCGAAAGGTGCGTAAAGTAGTGTGGTTGAGACCCCTGGCTCTGGCCTGTGCCGTCTGTAGGCTGTCGAGTTCATAACCACGCTGTAATAAATTGTGTATGAGTTCGTTAGAGCGAAGATCGTATAGAGCATCTGAGGAGGTAATACGCCTAATCCGAACAAACTGGCCATATGGCAGGCCCTTCAACAGCTATGGTGGATGGAAGCTGGTGGCATGGAGTAGTGTATTACGATCAGTGGGCTTTTTATAGACATCTGTGGTAAGACAGCCATCTATCATCTTAATGTGTACGTCAAGAAAGTGAATCTCAGTGTTGCTATGATCAATGGAGAAAGAGATGGTCGGGGTACATTGGTTAAGATAAGCATGAAATGACAGAAGGTCATCGAGCTGTCCATGCCAGATCATGAATACATCATCGATGTAACGCTGCCAGGTAAGTATGTTATGTGAAAAGGCCCCTGTAGGGTAGATAAATTCAGCTTCAAAGTTGGCCATGAAAAGGTTCGCATAACTGGGTGCCATGTTTGAGCCCATGGCAGTTCCCTGGGCCTGAAAATAAAATTGATCGTCAAAGACAAAGTAATTCTTAGTAAGGATGGTGGTAAGTAAATCGATGGCCAAAGTTTGTAAACCTAATGAAATGGCGGTACCGGCTAGAGCCCTCTTAATGATGTTGATGCCATCTGTATGGGGGATAGAGGTGACAGCTGGAGACCAGGCTCCATCCTGGTCTCCAGCTGTCAAATATTCCCATCAGGGCTTTCACACATAACGGACCTGTCATTCTTTGCCACGCCCCCAACGCTGCACGCAGAAGTGATTACTCTGAATATATTGTCCTAAATTTATTATATGGACATTACTTATTCTATATATGGACATCTGTTATATATATTTGTTTCTTTGTTTGAATCTTCTTTCTAGTCATTAATTTTGCGCACGCCATATTTGGTGTGGCAAAGACAGGCATTGTTTACTATTCCGGCGGCCATCTTTGGTGTGGCACGCAGGGCTGACGCTGGTTTCACACAGCCAGCCCCTCCTGTGTGATTCCCTTTAACTATGCAGACGCCATCTTTGATGTGGTCCTTCTGACGCTCCGCGCCATCTTGGATGAGGGCAAGTCCCTCTATATGTCCTCCCTTCTGACCGGTTCTTTTTCCACTCATTCCCTATGCTCCCGCAGGCCCACGCACGCCCCATACATCACGCGGCTTCACCCGCAATTCCTGCGGTGGCCAGCGTGATCGGGACGTGTCACGGGCGCTGCCGATGACATCACAGTACGGCGCTGGCGCGTGCGCCCCCTGTGGTTTCATCATTTGTGTCAGCTGGAGACCCTTTACTAGGTTTATAAGCCCCATACTTACCTGACATGGATACCGCTTGCCTCTTGACAAAGGTCTATTCAGGACCGAAACGTTGAGGTGTCCTTGCAACCTGCGGTCTGCCTGTAAGCACTTATTATCCCAACTGCAGCCTTTGCTTGATTATGTTTTGCTTATCTCATGTCTTAAAGGGAAATACACTATGAATTTGAATGTACTTTTTCAGCTTTTTCATATAGAACCTGATTGTTTTCACTGTAAATAATTTTTCACTGTTGTATTGCACTATAAATTTGAGCATTAAATCATGAACTGCATTACATAGTCCTGTTTTGGTGTTCATTACCTCCCATATTGCAATTGTTAGTATATTTATATACCTATTGGGCAGAGGTATTGTGGAGGTGATTTTGAACCCTGATCCTAGCAATTTCTTATATGCTATCTATGACACAATAGATGTCGTTTTCTTTGAGCAGTGTGCCACAACCAGTCTTACTAATTTGTATGTTTTTCTGCCTACCAGGTTGTTTGAGCACCTGAATCTCTTGCTACTACTGAGGATGTCTTTTGGTGACATCAACACCATTACCAGTGAACAGGCTGACACCCTGGCCTTCAGCCAGGTCCAGGTTTACTCAATCATTGCACAATATTCTAGATCTGAAAGTCCATTGGTCAATGACCAAACTGCCTTTAAAAAACAGTTTGAACAACTGTCTAAGAAGTCCATCCAGTATCAATTGCATTCGGATACTCTAATAGAATATCTTAAATCCAAGCGTATACCAAGAGGACTACGCCTACCTATTAGACCCACTTTTTGCCAGCAAAATAAGGAGTTTGTGGCAGATTGGCACAAAATTCTGAATAAGTGCAGCCTGGACTTAATTGCCCTTACTATTACCGGCATACAGGCTGAACTTGTTGCTATCAACAACTCAGTACAGTCCCTTAAAACTCAACTTGAAACAAAATTACCCCTAGATTCCTTTAAAACCTTTCTAGAAACTTGTAACACCAGCCTTGAGCAGTATAGGCAAGACACGATTCAGTTTAAATTGGGAAAGTACAGACGCGACGCTCTAGATTACCAGGAGGGCCGCGTCTACACTTGGCGGGAACACCGTAGACAGCGTACATTTAATAGCAACCCCCGCCTGGCTACTGACCCTGGATCAAGTAGCTCCTCCTCCACATCCAGCAGCGATTTTTTTAGAGCAAGGTCAACAGGACCCGCCCCCAAACAGAAGAAAGCAACAAAGACAAGGAGGGGCAGAAGGAGGCCCAAGGGGCAGCCGCCGACCTCCACCATCCCGAATCAAATACAACACCCGGAGCAGGACTGCTCCACAGTGATCAACATCTCTGAACACAAGTTAACGGACATGGAAATTAAGGTATTGTCTAAGGGTCTCACCTTTGCACCTACTAACAAGGGCAATCATTTTGATATCCAGATTGGGCTACAACAATTTTTTAGATCACTACGCATTAAGTCCTTCTTTGTATATCATCCCACACCTGATGCTCGCGCCACCGGCCACCCTCCTGACATTGATCTCAGTACATGTAAACCCAAAAGCACCTGGCTTCCTCCACCTACGTCCCATGCTGTTGAGACCTTTATTAATCTGGTCCAACATGACATGAATATGTTGAAGGTCCCCAAGACAGCTAGACAACAGAATTTCTCCTTTAAAGAGAAACAAGCCCTTAAGGCCCTTTGCGATAATCCCCTTGTCACTATTAAACCTGCTGACAAGGGTGGGGCCATAGTTGTTATGAATTCTACGGACTTTAAAGAGGAAATTCTAAGCCAATTGAATGATGCCTCTGTATATAGACGCACCACCAAGGATCCGACACAGGACATTAAAAACATAATAGACTCACTAATTGACAAGGCACTCGATGACTCTATTATTGATGACAAATTAGCCAGATTTCTGAAGACAGACCATCCTTTGATTCCGTTGTTTTACTGTTTACCGAAAATACATAAAAAACTCCATAAACCACCTGGCCGTCCCATTGTGGCAGGCACGAACTCTGTCTTTCAGAATTCGGCTATCTTTTTAGATCGTCTTCTGCAACCACTTGTATTGGCCACTCCATCTTTCTTACAAGACACTACAGATTTTCTAACTAAGTTGAACTCCTTTGGTACTCTGACTTCAAACTGCATGCTTGTAACCATGGATGTGACGAGTCTTTATACCTCTATCCCCCATACAGATGGCATCAACATCATTAAGAGGGCTCTAGCCGGTACCGCCATTTCATTAGGTTTACAAACTTTGGCCATCGATTTACTTACCACCATCCTTACTAAGAATTACTTTGTCTTTGACGATCAATTTTATTTTCAGGCCCAGGGAACTGCCATGGGCTCAAACATGGCACCCAGTTATGCGAACCTTTTCATGGCCAACTTTGAAGCTGAATTTATCTACCCTACAGGGGCCTTTTCACGTAACATACTTACCTGGCAGCGTTACATCGATGATGTATTCATGATCTGGCATGGACAGCTCGATGACCTTCTGTCATTTCATGCTTATCTTAACCAATGTACCCCGACCATCTCTTTCTCCATTGATCATAGCAACACTGAGATTCACTTTCTTGACGTACACATTAAGATGATAGATGGCTG
Source organism: Gastrophryne carolinensis (assembly GCA_027917425.1). Classification (NCBI taxonomy): domain Eukaryota; kingdom Metazoa; phylum Chordata; class Amphibia; order Anura; family Microhylidae; genus Gastrophryne; species Gastrophryne carolinensis. The sequence continues at coordinate 96,174,444 of CM051234.1, forward strand.
TCTTACCACAGATGTCTATAAAAAGCCCACTGATCGTAATACACTACTCCATGCCACCAGCTTCCATCCACCATCGCTGTTGAAGGGCCTGCCATATGGCCAGTTTGTTCGGATTAGGCGTATTACCTCCTCAGATGCTCTATACGATCTTCGCTCTAACGAACTCATACACAATTTATTACAGCGTGGTTATGAACTCGACAGCCTACAGACGGCACAGGCCAGAGCCAGGGGTCTCAACCACACTACTTTACGCACCTTTCGCCCTAAACATACCACCACACGTGTACCATGTATTCTTAATTTCTCCCATTTTTCCACTCAGGCGCAGAGGATTGTCCGCAAACATTGGCCAATTCTACAATCCAATGAGAAGGTGTCAGAAATATTTAAGGACCCTCCACTAACAGTCTATAGGAAAGCTAGGAATCTGAGGTCATCATTGGTCAGAGCGGAGTTTCACTGACCTAAGCCGACCATGACATCCAACTGGCTTACGGATATAGAGAAACCCAAAGGTATGTACCCATGTGGGCATTGTGCCCAGTGTGGCTACACTTCTAAGGCAACCCGTTTTACCCATCCCAACTCAGGCAAAAGGTATCCTATACAGGATTTCATCAATTGCTCATCAAAAAATGTAATCTACCTTATTAAATGCCCATGTGGCAAAGGGTATGTGGGCAAAACGAAACGTGAGCTACGACAGAGAATCTGCGAGCACAGGTCTGATATCCGCAACGGCCGGGCAGAATCCTCTGTCGCTAGACACTTTATGGAATTGGGACATAACATCAGCCAGTTAAAATTTGTGGGCATTGAACTAGTAAGATTACCCTATAGAGGAGGTGATATGGATAAGAAACTTCTACAACGGGAGCTGGCTTGGATCTTTAAACTGGGCACTAAGAGCCCAGGTGGTCTAAATGAGGATGTCGATTTCTCTGTTTATTTATAACTTTATTCCAATTTTTCTGACGGCTTTCCCGTCTCTTTTCTTCTAATTTGGTCTTTTGTACAATGATTAGATTTTGGATTGTGATTCATTTCACATAAAGTATCCTGCTTTTAATTACCCACACTTCTTGGTTCTATTTTTAATAACCTGTTTTTATGTTTTCCTTCTAGCAGCCTTGAACCCACTTTCTGGTCTCTTCTGAGGGCTCCAGCCTGGTCTCCAGCTGTCAATTATTCCCATCAGGGCTTTCACACATAACGGACCTGTCATTCTTTGCCACGCCCCCAACGCAGCGCGCAGAAGTGATTACTCTGAATATATCGTCCTAAATGTATTATATGGACATTACTTATTCTATATATGGACATCTGTTATATATATTTGTTTCTTTGTTTGAATCTTCTTCCTAGTCATTAATTTTGCGCACGCCATATTTGGTGTGGCAAAGACAGGCATTGTTTACTATTCCGGCGGCCATCTTTGGTGTGGCACGCAGGGCTGACGCTGGTTTCACACAGCCAGCCCCTCCTGTGTGATTCCCTTTAACTATGCAGACGCCATCTTTGATGTGGTCCTTCTGACGCTCCGCGCCATCTTGGATGAGGGCAAGTCCCTCTATATGTCCTCCCTTCTGACCGGTTCTTTTTCCACTCATTCCCTATGCTCCCGCAGGCCCGCGCAGGCTTCACCCGCAATTCCTGCGGTGGCCAGCGTGATCGGGACGTGTCACGGGTGCTGCCGATGACGTCACAGTACGGCGCCGGCTCGTGCGCCCCCTGTGTTGTCATCATTTGTGTCAGCTGGAGACCCTTTACTAGGTTTATAAGCCCCATACTTACCTGACATGGACACCGCTTGCCTCTTGACAAAGGTCTATTCAGGACCGAAACGTTGAGGTGTCCTTGCGACCTGCGGTCTGCCTGTAAGCACTTATTATCCCAACTGCAGCCTTTGCTTGATTATGTTTCGCTTATCTCATGTCTTAAAGGGAAATACACTATGAATTTGAATGTACTTTTTCTGATTAATCTGTTTCCATTCTTCTGCTCAGCATACTTGCATCAGAGTTTCTGTATTTGTATTTTCCCTGCTTATGCTTGATGTGTATACGGCCAGCTTTTTTCATATAGAACCTGATTGTTTTCACTGTAAATAATTTTTCACTGTTGTATTGCACTATAAATTTGAGCATTAAATCATGAACTGCATTACATAGTCCTGTTTTGGTGTTCATTACCTCCCATATTTAAATTACACCGGTAAACACAAAAAAATAATGTCAGTTTTATGGAGTTTGACGATAATATGCTTAGTTTTACTCTATCGCATAAAGTTTCTGAGATAAAAATGTTTTTGTTATTATGTTATTTCTGCATTTTCGATGTAGGTGGTTTTTCTACATTATTCCAATTTCTTTGCTTATCTTACGTAATTGTGATTTTTCTTACAGGGACATCAGTAAAGGTTTTAGTGAGTTTGTCATCACCATTGAACTGAACTTACTCTACTGCTTGATCTTATTAAGAGAAAATGCCCCCACAGTGTATCAGTCATCCAGACAGATTCTGTTATGTGTCAGGTTCTTTTACACCAAAAGGCCAAGTACGTTCAATCACGCATGATATTAAAAATATGTACCAGATGTACTTAGAGAACACAGGCAGCCATAGACTATGCATATGCCCATTAGCAGTGGGGCTTCTGAGGGTGAATTACACTAGCAGGGGTAAGGAGAGCAGGAAAGAGGGGCAGGAGGCTGCTGTAATGACGCACAATGGGGTTGATTTAGAGCCTGGTGAGTAAACTCACCTCTTTTTAAGGAGAGAAAATGGTCACTCACTTTCATTGTCTACCGGGTGGGACTTTATTGATCTAGGATCCTCCTCTGCTGTCATGTGGTCGCAGAACTGTAGTAGAGCTTAACACTGTTATTAATTGTAATTAGCAAATTTGTGTGAGAGAGTTGGAGGCTTTATATTAGATTTGAAAAAAAAAAACAATACCTTTGGACGGTCACCACCAGTTCATCTTTGGTCCCCACAACACCCACATTATTTCTGTTAAGTTAAAGAGGAACTATGGTCAGAAATGACCATAGTCCCGCTTTAACATGCAGCAGCGGGACTGCGGGACCCGGGCAGCCCCGATGTGCATAGTGCCAAAAAGACAGAGAGAACCGGACGCCCAGGTAGAGGACATTGAAATAAACTTGAGGAATTTTACAGGGAAAAAAAATGGTAAATTTGAATGAGCAACCCCTCACTCCTCTCCGGTCCAGGATGGCAGCCGTAGTTGAGTCCAGTTTATGGAGCACAGCGACTCCATTCATTGTAATGGAGCTTTGCGAATCTCTTTAATACAGAGAGCTTCTGTGCTCGGATAAAAGGTAGTTCATTCCTGAATATGTGCTGCCACTTTTTGTTTTTGATAAGATTCAAACCTTTTAAAAGAACCTTTAAGCTGATGCTCTTTGCACATAATCTGAGATTTCTATATACAATATAGTATGCAACCTAATGTTCAATTTTAATTGCAGTATATGTACATTTCTTCTCCTTGCCATGCTTGTAACACGCCTCATACAGAAGTGTGCATCGAGCTGCAGGACGGAGGGGCTCATTACAGGTAAAGTAATGTCCCAGTTCCATGACTTCACCTCGCCTGTATGGAAGGAAACTGAAAGCATTAAAGACGTTCCAAGCCTTGCTGTACCTCATGTCTGCATCTCATATTCAGGACAAGGGAGAACATCTCAACATCAAGAAAATTAAGATGGTTTTCTCCTGGAGAGCAATATATAAACAAGAAACATGGAAAGACTTCAGATCAACCTGAGGCCAACTCTGTGGAGTGATTGTATGACAGAACAAGCTTCTGGAAGGAAAGAGATCCATCTCAGGAGAACAGATGGACAGAGATCCATCTCAGGAGAACAGATGGACATGCGACTGGTGATCTTGAGCCTCATACTTGTAGCAGTGGCCGGGCTGTCACGTATGAGAGTTTGCCGGAAGTCTCTATATTCATCTGTGTCTATATCGGATGGTGTTATTGTATAACACCATCACTTACAGTTTTCCTGAAATTGAAAGATGACCTGATGACATGCAGAGGATCTCCAGAAATAAGTGAGCCCACCTCGCCACCTCCAGCATTTTAAGAAGACTTCATCTCCAGACTGTATCCAGGATGCTGTCATACTTAGAGGCTGATTTATTAATAGCGACATGTAGCGACAGTTGAGCAACTGTAGCGGTATTTTCACAGCGCCCGCTAGTAGACGCTGTGCTTGGCCGTTGTTCGGTTGTTGACAGCGACTCAGTCGGTGTGCAGTAATGTTGAATACAAGATGACAAGTCACTATTTGACAGGTTCCGCGATGTATGGGTGCGCATGATAGCGACTGGTCAGAGCGACCGGCTCCCACCCTATTCATCAAAAAATCAGGCTCAAAAAAGCGCTGTGAAATGCATGTTTAAACCCCAGAGCGCTGGAAGCGATGTGTTAAAAGTAGTTTTTTAACCCCCAAACCACCATATTTTTGGAAACCAAAAAAAAATATTTTTAATAATTTCAATAATTTAGTAATATGAATACAATAATATCATACCTGTAATATCAATTCTGCACATTTTTTTTTCCCTTAAAATAATTATCTAACATGGCAGAAGTGGTCACAGAATTTTTCACATTAAAAAAAAAAAAAAAAATTAATTATTAATATTTAAATATTGTTCCATTGAAATGCATAGGAGAGCGTCAGGTAGCGAGAGGTCATACCTGTCGCTGTTCAAGGTCGGTCGCTGGCGCTGTGAGCTGAGGCTGGAATAATGATGAATGAGTGGCTATCTGGCGCTATCTCAGTCGCTAAGCAGGATTGGCTTGATAAATGTGTGATTGTGGTGGGGAGCCGGCGTTCTCGTGGTGGGGCCCGTCATTACCGGTCGCTCTTAAGGCTCTTATTTATGAAGGAATAGCGACAGGTAGCGACTCCCGTCATAAATTGTGCACTTTTGGTGCATTACTATTACAGCATTTTCTTGATTACTCTCTTTCATCTGGTGATGAATCACATGTTAATGGTGTATAGACAATACTGCACTAAAGTATAAGCCAATCAGAAGTACTCATCATTAGCATAGGACTTTGACAGCCGTTTGACCTCCTATCATTAAAAATTAAAAAAAAAAAAAAAAAAAAAAAAAAAAAAAGGGGGCAGTTGTGGCCTAGAGGTAAGGGGAGCGGACTTGTGACTGGAGGGTTGCAGGTTCGAATCCCGGTCCTGGGACATGACTGAAGTGCTCTTGAGCAAGGCACCTAACCCCCCAACTGCTCCCCGGGCGCCGTAATTAGGGCAGCCCACCGCTCCGGGCACGTGTACACTCACTGTACGGATGGGTTAAATGCGGAGGATGAATTCCTATGTGTGTGCAAGCATACAATGGCCATCTATGCATTAAAAAAAAAAAATTAAAAAATCAGGTAAATGGTATGAAGAAAGTCGAGTCCCAGGCTCTATAAAGGATCTGGCTTGTGGTTAAAGCAACTCCGATTTCCCACAAATCACTGACACAACAACTACAGTTAAAAACATTATTTTAAAGGGAAAATGTAAAATTGCTCATTAGTAAATAAAAAACTCAAGGACAAAAAAAAAAGATTGTAATGGTAGCCGACAAAAGGCATAGAGTTCTCTCTCACAACTCTCCAAAGGGCTCCTTGAATCAGAAGTCCACTCTCAACAAAAGTGCCTCCTGGCCCCTTACCTTGGGACTGAAGCACGACGGAGGGTTATAACTAAATAATACACCATTTGCTGGTGGCTGCTAAGAGGCTGCACAAATTGGCATCCTCTAAAGCAGTGGTCCCCAACCCTGTCCTCAAGGCCCACCAACAGGCCAGGTTTTGCAGATCTCCACAAAGATGCACAGGTGGAGTAATTAGTGCAGCTGCAGAGCAATAGAGCTGGCTATTTGGAGATCCAAAAAACATGACATGTTGGTGGGCCTTGAGGACAGGGTTGAGGACCACTGCTCTAAAGCATAGGTGCTCATTTCTTCTTCTCAAGGGCCACCAACAGATCATGTTTTGCAGATCTCCACACAGGTGGGATAATCGGGGTTATAGCTTTGTCTGAGCTCTAATTACTCCACCTGCACATCTGTGTGGAGATCTGAAATCCTGGCCCGCTGGTGGCCTTTGAGAAGGGTTGAGCATATGTGCTCTAAAATGTGCTCTGCTGGACACATGTGGGCATGCAGTACTGAAAGCCACATCAGCCAAAACATGTATAGCTATAGGTACCTGAATGTACCATTTCCTGACTATAACCCTATTGTGGGAATTTAAAGCAGCCCCACACCTGTTTTCTAAGGAACAGGTGTGAGGCGCCGCTGTGACAGGCTTGGGGGAGGCATCCAGATTTGTTTTGTCAAACTGAAGGGCTTTTCTACAAAGAACAAACATAAGTTTAATGACCCTGATCTTGAATCTGCCAGTTCCACAAGATACCTTGCCAATTCCTGTACCACCAGTGTCTGGATTGGATGAAATTGAAGTAGAATATGATGATTGCGGAGCTGTGTGTGTGTATATTGATGAACTGCTAAATGCTTACCAGTGTATTGGATGTCGCATGTCTCTGAAAATGCACTTTTTGCATTCACATTTAGATTTCTTCCCTCCATATCTCTGGGATGTGGCCGAACCAGGTGAGCGGTTCTACTCGGTTCTATTCCTTTGTGGAATGACTCAATTCTGGCAGATTGGATCTTATAAAGGGACAACCCTGTCGTATCAACAACAGTCTAATGTCAGGCACTTAATATTTGCTTATAGTTTGGTTTCCATTTTGCATGCAAAATTATTTTGATTCAATAAAAAACATTTTATAAGGTCAAGGATTTTTTCTGATTACTGTAGGTTACTGTTTTCTTAATGTTGCCAATATATTTCCTATACCTTATAATAATGAAGCTGCTCCGTGGAAACTATACGTGGAAAACTATACTATATATTTTTGGAATCAAGACAAAAAACAGATTCAGAAAAGTATAAAGACATCTGCGATGATTGCAAAAAATCTTTTTGTAGATCAGTTTTATTTACAACTTAGAAGAAAAGCCATTCCTGAATGAGTGCTGCCGCTTTTGCTGTTATATCATTAAAAACCTGTGATTTTGACTAAACCCTGAATTGGGATGCCCTGCTGTGTGAAACCCCCTAGAAAGCCTGTACAAATTTCCCTTTCTTTGGTCCTAAGGCATGTGCGCAGGTTTCTGTCCAATTAGAGCAGTTTGCCATGCATATGGAATGTTCGGCAATGGCTCTGTTTACATACATGACTTCAGCAAAAGGAGCATGAGCTACCGCATCCCCTACAGTGCACACGCTTCTGCCCCCAGCCTATATGAATGGTTGCGGGCAGGAGCGCAAGTACAGCCTGAAGATACGGAGATGCAGCCACCATTTCTTACATTGGTCAGGAAGCCAGGAAGGTGAGTGTTGTGGCTCCCGTAGGGGGGATCACAGTGCTGGAGCATCCTGATCTAGAATGCCCCGGGAAGGTCAGCGGCCACTCCTGGATTCTTTTAAATTCCAGGGCCGGGCTGCTTGGAATTGCTTTAAGAAGCTAATCCCCAGGACAGGTAGCCCGAGATCCCTCTATATATTATGTCACTTCAATTTCAGTGTATGAACATTTCTTCTCCTTGTCATGCTTGTAACACACCTCACACAGGAGTGTGCATTGTGCAGCAGGAAGGAGGGGCTCCCTGTGTGACAGGTAGAGTAATGTCCCAGTTCTATGACTTCACCTTATCACCTGTACAGAAGGAAACTGAAAGCATTACAGAAGTTCCCAGCCTTGCTGTACCTCATGGCTGCCTCTAATATGCAAAACGAGGGAAAACATCTCAGCATCAAGAAAATGAAGATGGTTTTCTCCTGGAGAGCAATATATAAAGCGAGAAACATGGAAAGACTTAAGATCAACCCGAGGCCAACTCTGTGGAGTGACTGTGTGACAGAACAAGCTTCTGGAAGGAAAGAGATATTACCAGACCCAGCTCAGCAGAACAGTTATGGACATGCGACTGGTGATCTTGAGCTTCGTACTTCTAGCAGTGGCCGGGCTGCCACGTATGAGAGTTTGCCGGAAGTCTCGATATTCATCTGTGTCTCCCTCAGACATAACAACACTCAAACAACTGCAACATGACCATGAAAAGAAGATGTCAGCCAATGCAATGAAATGTTACAAAAGGATGCTGAAACACAAGCCATCTGTATGTGATCTAACACCGAGCGACCGACTCATCCTCACCTTGGAGCGAGTGTCACTAACTGTGGAGGTACTAAACAACATGTCTACCTCAACTCACTCTGATGCTGTAACACCATCACTTACAGTTTTCCTCAAACTGAAAGATGACCTGATGACATGCAGAGGATCTCCAGAAATAAGTGACCCCACCTCAACAGCGCTTAAGGCATGGCTGCATCACCTTCAGCATTTTAAGAAGACTTCATCTCCAGACTGTATCCAGGAAGCCGTCATACTTAGTCTCATCCCACTGAGAGTAGAGGATGTAACTTGCTGGGCACTCAACCGCTAACCATCATGGAGTAACCATACTCTCTGGATTATAATGCTTCTCTTAGGTTAAACACAGATCTGGACAGAAATCAGACATTAATATACAATTACAGTTGACAGACCAGAGAAATTGGACTTTCAGACTGAAATTTCCTAAAGTTCCACAATGTTGCCAATTGCTTTTATTCTTCCAATTCAACACAAATGTCTCTGATCAGCTATTGATGGAAATCACAAATACTTATTTACAAGAACATTGTTGATAGTTTTAAAGATGTAATACAGTAATAATTAGTTTTATTATTTCTATATCTCTTTATTTTGTACACTGTGGTAATAATTTATTCAAATATTTATTTAACTTTTATTTGTACTTGCTGTCAATTTATAGTGTGCATTATTATAGTTTACATCATTTGTATGTATTTATTTTTAATATTACTGAATACACCAATAAAATCTGTTATCTGCATGCTTTAAGATGTCGATTTCCATCTTGGGGAGAGCAAAGGGCATTATGGTCGTTTTCTGATAATTTAGTTTGAAATTTGCGTACCTGCCAAACTCCTTAATTATGTTAAGAGCTTTAGGAAGTGATGATAATGGATCCTGTAGTGTTAAAAGGATATCATCAGCGTAGGCTAAATATTTTATGTTGTTGCCACCTATTGGAATTCCCTTAATTGCAGGGTCGTTAGATATGATATTAAGCAGTATCTCAAGATGCAAATTGAAGAGGATGGGCGATAAGGGGCATCCTTGTCTGGTTCCATTAGACATATTTATTGGTTGAGATAATATGTCATTTATATTTAATCTGGCAGCCTGATTTTTGTATAATGACATGGTTTTACCTAATAAGTTTGGGCCAATTCCTAAATGAGTTAGTGATTTCTGGAGGAAAATCCAGGAAACGCGGTCAAAGGCTTTTTCTGCGTCTAGAGCCACTATAACCGCTTTTGTACTGTGCGTTTGTATGTGGTTGATTACGGCTACTGCTGTGGCGATATTCTGGTATACCCCTCGGTTTCGCATAAACCCCGTTTGGTATTGTGAGATTATGTCTTGGGCAAATGATTGGAATCTGTTTGCGATAATTGTGGACAAGATTTTTACGTCAATATTTATCAGGGAAATTGGGCGGTAGTTTGAGCAATGGCTTAGGTCTTTGCCTGCTTTTGGAATTAGTCGGATTATAGCAGTATTCATTGTTGATGATAGAGGTTTTTGCATATCAATATCGTTTGCTAATCTAAGAATGTAGGGCGTTAATTGTGATTGGAATGCTTTGAAATATTCTGCCGGGAAGCCATCGGATCCGTTGGATTTGCCAGGCTTTTGTTGTGATACAGCAGTTTCCACTTCTTCTAGAGTAAATGGCTTATCCATTTCATCCGATATTTCTTGCTTAAGTTTAGGGGTGTTAATGGTTTTAAAGAAGGTGTCATAATCAAGGAGTTCCTCCGGGGCTTCAATATTATAGATTCCCCGGTAAAAATCCATAAATTCTCGGGCGATTTCTCCTGGGAGGTATTTGATATTACCATCCTTATTGCAAATCTTATCTATGAAATTATTTGCCCTGTGATCTGTAAGATGATCGGCCAGGGTTTTCCCGCCTTTACCTAGGTTTAATTTTTTTTTTAGTTGATTCCTTACTAATTCTGTTTTTTCCAGTGATATTATATCGTTAAATTTTTGTCTTTCTATGCATAGCTTCTTGTATACATCGTCTGAAAGGGAGATCTTGTGCTCGTTTTCCAGTTTTGTAATATTTCTTAAGGTGTCGTTGATTACATAGAAACATAGAAACATAGAAGGTTGACGGCAGAAGGAGACCATACGGTCCATCTAGTCTGCCCTTATGTGTATACTGTATGTTCTCTTTATCTTAGGATAGATGTGTGCTTATCCCAGGCATGTTTAAATTCAGTGACTGTTGATGTTTCAACTACCTCTGCTGGAAGTTTGTTCCAAGCACCTACTACTCTTTCTGTAAAATAATATTTTCTAACATTGCTCCTGATCTTCCCCCCGACTAGCTTAAGGTTGTGCCCCCTTGTTCTATCGTTAAGTTTCTTCTTAAAAACACTTCCCTCCTGAACCTTATTCAATCCTTTCACATATTTAAAGGTCTCAATCATGTCCCCCCTCTCCCTTCTTTCCTCCAGACTGTACAAATTAAGTTCTTTAAGTCTCTCCTGATAAGTTTTAAGTGTAAGTCCTTCCACCATTTTCGTTGCCCGCCTTTGGACACGTTCTATTTGAATAATGTCTTTTTGCAGGTAAGGTCTCCAGAACTGCACACAGTATTCTAGCTGTGGCCTCACCAGGGCTCTATACAGCGGCATCACAACCTCCCTCTTCCTACTGGTGATGCCTCGAGCTATGCAGCCGAGCATCCTGCTTGCTTTTCCCACTGCCTGGCTACACTGTCCACTCATCTTGCAGCTATCAGTAATCAGTACCCCTAAATCTCTCTCCTCCGAGGTCCTGGCTAACACAGTACTGCCCATACGGTACTCAGAGCAGGGATTCCTTCTACCCAAGTGCATGATTTTACATTTAGAGACATTAAACTCTAGTTTCCACAGTTTTGACCATCTATCCAGTAAAGCTAAATCATTTTCCATGTTGCAGACACCTCCAGGAATATCCACCCTATTACTAACCTTTGTATCATCAGCAAACAGACAAACTTTTCCTACCAAGCCTTCTCCTATGTCACTTACAAACATATTAAAAAGAATGGGGCCCAGGACAGAGCCTTGCGGCACACCACTTGTAACTCGCCTTTGTTCAGATTGCACGCCATTTACAACAACGCTCTGATACCGATCCCTCAGCCAACTGGAAATCCACTGAACTATCCAGGGATTGAGTCCTACCTTCAATAACTTATCTATGAGCTCCTTATGTGGTACAGTGTCAAAGGCTTTGCTAAAATCCAGATAGGCGATATCCACAGCACCACCTTCATCTAACACTTTAGTGACATTGTCAAAGAAATCAATAAGATTGGTCTGACATGATCTGCCCTCAGTAAAGCCGTGCTGTTTTGGGTCCAATAGGTCATTAATTTTTAGATGGGAAATTATCTGTTTTTTTAAGAGTGTTTCCATTAATTTGACCACTATAGATGTTAAACTAACTGGCCTGTAATTACTGGCTTCTTCTCTACTCCCCTTTTTATGGATTGGTACGACATTGGCCATTCTCCAATCATCTGGAACCTCACCAGTTGAAAGGGAATGGTTAAGTAAATCAGTTAGAGGGGCTGCAATCACAAATCTAAGTTCCCTTAGAACTCTGGGGTGGATTCCATCTGGACCCATTGCCTTACTTACCTTTAGATGTGCCAGCTCGGCTAAGACATCAGCCTCCAGAAACTCCGGAGCTGTACCCTCCCAGCTGGATGTTGTGCTATGACCATGCCTGCTACTATCTGAAAATACCGAACAAAAGTAGCTATTCAGATGGTCAGCCACAGCCTTATCTCCGTCAATATATTTATTTTCCCTATTTCTAATTTTTGAGACTGCATTGTTTTTCTTCTTTCTGTCACCAATATATCGGAAAAAGGTTTTATCTCCCCTCTTCATAGATGTGGCCATTTCTTCCTCTTTTTGCCCTTTAGCAGTCCTTATAATTAGTTTTGCTTCCCTCTGTTTAATTTTATACGCCTCTCTGTCAGCTACACTTCCACTTACTTTATACTTCTTATAGGCAGACTTCTTATCTTTTATGATAGTGCTGACTTCCCTAGTAAACCATAATGGTTTCTTCTTCCTTTTATTCTTGCTAGTTTGTTTCACATATTGCTTAGTTGCCTTTAAGATGGCCATTTTTAATAGTGACCACTGGGCACTCACTTCTGCTACTCTGTTCCACTCACCTAATTTTCTTTCTACATACTCCGCCATTTCCTTGAAGTTTGTCTTCCTAAAGTCTAGCACTTTGGTTCTGGTGTGTGATTGCACAATGTCTGTTTTTATTCTGAACCATAAGCATTGATGGTCACTGGAACCCAGATTTTCTTCAACCCTGACCTCGGACACCAGATCCCCATTGGTCAGAACTAAGTCCAGAATGTTATCTCCTCTAGTTGGCAATGTCACAAGTTGTTTTAGAGACACTCCATTAAGTGCCTCTAATATAGTCCTGCTCTTGCATGCCGATGCACTTGGGATATTCCAGTCCACATCAGGCATGTTGAAGTCACCTGTAATTACAACGTCCCCCTTCTCTGCCATTCCACTGATTTCATCTATTAACAGGTTATCTAGATCCTCAGATTGTCCAGGGGGCCTATATATCACACCAATTCTGACCACAGCTCCCTCCTTAGTCTGCATGGTAACCCAGAGAGTTTCTAGTTCATTATGTGTATGCTGAATTATTGTTGATTGAAGGGTAGTCTTGACATAAATGGCTACTCCACCGCCCTTTCTATCCAATCTGTCTTTTCTGTACAATGTGTAACCGGGTATGGCTATCTCCCAGTCATTGTGATCCTTGAACCAAGTCTCTGTTATTGCAACAAGATCCAATTCATCTCTGGATATGATAGCCATTAATTCACAGAGCTTGTTGCCCAAGCTGCGAGCATTGGTACACATCATGTGGATGTTGTTGGTATTGTATTTTAGTGTGTCCTTGATCTTTTCCACCTCTAGCCTACCACTAACCGGGTTTCCTGCTTCAATGTCCTGCTTCATCCTAAATGGTAGGGGACAGAAATCACCCTCGCAAGTTACATCTCTGTCCCCTTCCTCTAGTTTAAATCAAAAAATGCTCTGAGTTCCACTCCAAGTTCTTTTGTGCCTTTCTGTGAAGGATGCAAGCCATCCCTCTTAAACAACTCATTGTTCGACCACCTTCTAACATCATGACTAATACATCCAAAGCCTTTGTCTTCACACCACTGACGTAACCACAAGTTGAACTTGGCAATGTTGAGTGCCTTTTTTCCCTGAGTACATACTGGCAAAACTTCAGAAAATGTGATGGAACCTGTTATTTTGCAAAGTTCCTGACTAAAATTTTGGAAGTCCCTCTGCACAACAAACAAATCTTTTTGGGATAAGTCATTTGTGCCAAGATGTAGCACAATGTCCACTTGGTTATGTTTGCTTGCAGACTTCACAATATTTATAATACGTTTCTTATCCCTATTAACCGTGGCACCTGGGAGACACCTCACTTCCTTTAGCTCATCTTTATCCTGTCCAAAGTCCACACCTCTAATTGTTGAGTCACCAACCAGAATATGTCTTTTCCTATTGCTGCACGCCAGAAAAAACAACAAGAGCAGATTATCTGCTCTTGTTGTTTTTTCTGGCGTGCAGCGATCGAGATGGCTATTCCTCTTATATAGCACTTATGGCATTCCCACAAGGATTGTATTGTGGTGTCCGGATTATCATTAAAGTTGAAGTATTCTGTAATCGCGGTTGCAAGTTGTTCTTTAAGCTCTGGTTTATCTAAGATATTACGGTTTAATGACCATATTCGCTGTTCTCGGGGTGTGTTATTCCAGGCAAGAGAACATATTATAGGGGCGTGATCGGACAACGTTATGGAGCCATGTAGACAGGAAAGTACATCTGTGAGGAGGGATTGAGAGATAAAGATATAGTCTATGCGTGAGTACACATTGTGTGCCTGGTTGTAACAGGTATAGTCACGGGTATTGGGGTGAAGTGTACGCCACGCATCAACCAGTTTCAAAGTTCTGCCACAGTGTTTGGTTATATAACATTTCTGACGTTTTCCGTGGGCCTCTCGACGTATCCAGCTTGTTGTCGCTTATAAGGTTGTGGTCCCCCCCCACAGATTATGGGTCCTTTTTTAACCGCGTCCAGTTTATTTATTACCTTGTTTACGAAACGCTTTTGACCGTGATTGGGTGCGTAGGTACAAACTAATGTGCAGATCTGACCTTTCAATTTGCAGACACAGTAAGCGTCCTTCATCATCCCTATGGATTGTTAATTGTTCAAGCGGACAACGGTTTTTGATCAGGATCGATACTCCCCTTTTCTTTTTATCACTTGAACTAGATATAAGACTTCCAAAGTCCTGAAAAGCAAATCTTGGTGATTTACTAATCTTAAAGTGTGTTTCTTGTATAAAGCACACATCGATTTTTTCTCTTAGTAGTTCTTTTGTGATTTTGCTCCTTTTATAAGGGGAGTTAGCTCCTCTGACATTATATGTGCATATTTTCAAATCGCCGAGCAGGCCTTGCCTAGTTTGATTATTGGCCATTTAGTGGGTTCTGCGTCTTTTTGGCGGCAGTTGGTGTTATCTGCTATATATTCCTTCCTATTATGTTTGTTTTTATTTTTTTTCTTTTGTGCATTATTAGGCCTTTTATAGTGACCGTGCATTTTCGCAGTGCTATTGTTCCATGTCATTCTATTTCCCCCCACCCCCCTCCCCTCTTTCCCCTCTTCCCTTGCCCGCCCTGATTTAGGCTTACCTGAGGCTTTGTCTGCCTCCATTCCTCTAACCCCTACTGTCGTAGGAGTTTGCCTAAATCCTCTCCGCCGAGTTGCTCCTGTGAGGATTTAATATGTTTGTTTAGATTTTTTTTTTTTTTTTTTGCTAATTTTCTTCCAAAAAAAAAAAAAATTATTTCTAAATATATATGAGTTTTTCACGATTTCTACCCCGTCACCTCTTCTATCCCCATTTTTTTTTTTTCCTTTTCCTTCGTCATCTTTCCGTTCTACCTTGCCTTTCTGCAACTACATTACTCCACTGTTCAAGTTCTGCTTATAATCAGTGGTTAGACCAATCTTCAGTTAGGAGGTTCTGTGGAGTTAGCTCCCTAGGACCTGGACTTAAATCCCATTCGGGGATTGTTAGTTTTGGTAGGCCAAGGGCGGTGGTAATCTTATCTAGGGGTTCGCCATCCGTAAGGAGGAGGGTTTTACCATCCCTACGGATCTGTAGGATCAGTGGTCCGGTCCATCGATATCTTATGTTAGCTTTTATCAGACTGTCTGTAAACTGTTTTAGGATGAAGCGCCTCTGCATGGTACGTGCAGAAAAGTCTTGATACAGGTGAATTTTCATATCGTCTATCAGGATTTCTTTGTGGTTTCTTACTCTGTCTAAATTTTTTTCCTTCGTTGTATAGTCCGTTATTCGACATAGGACATCTTGTGTATTGGTTCCAGACATTGCCCGTATTCTACCAGCTCTATGGCATCGATCCATTTTTACCTCGTCTTCTTGTTGAAGGACCATCTTGAATATGCGTTGTGTTAGTGGTGCTAGCTCGTCTCTGGTAATCCTGGTTGTAATGCCTTTTATTTTGATGTTATTTCGTCTTGATCTATTCTCCAGGTCGTCTACTTTAGAAACTAAGTAGTCGATTGTTTTGTTGTGGGTTGTTATTAGCTCTTGATTCCTTTTCCGTTCATGGGCAAGAGTGATAACATCTGCCTCTAAGGTGTCTATTCTCTGCATTATACTATTTAGGCCTTCTTTAATTTGGCACAATTCTTCAGATATCGTTTCCTTGACTGTCGTTTGGACTGTGTGAATTAACGATTTTTCAATCTCCGTTAGTTGTAGTTCCATAGCGCTTTGCGACAGTTTGACATCAGCTACTTGCCTTTCCATTGAATTTTTAAATTCTCTGACTTCCCACATAAGATTTTGGACTGTTTTACATAGCTCCTGCGTACCAGCCTCACTTGTATCGTTTTCTATTGTTTTTTGATTGGATTCCTTACTAGGAGTTATTTCCTGTATACGGGGTGCACCTTTTTTTATTTTCTCTTTTTGTTTAGTCTGTGTGCAGGTATTGAAGGCGGCAGCATTCCGATCTGTTGCTTGTTCCATTAATTATATTTTTTCGTGTGCCATATGGATTTGTTGGAGATGGTTGTGGATATTGCCCGGTGTGTGTGGTATAGATGCCTCATAGCCTTGCGGCAATCTAGGTGGTTTGATGCTGCTGAGTCCATATTATTGTTAGTAGTCTGGTACGCTCTATTCGGGGTACGCTGGTTAAAGGTAAGGATAGAGGTTTGCTTGAGTTCACTGTGTTTTGTCTTGGGATTCATCCCTTTTTTCGGGTTTACTCAGTGGTTCGCCTCTCTTCTACCTTTCTCTTTCTTTCCTATCCTTATTTGTGCATAGGATGGTTAGCCAGCGATGGGGGTTTTAGCTTAGGTCGACAGGACATAGAAATCTCCTGCCGCCAGATACGGTTACCGACTATATAAGTCCTGATTATCAGAGAACGGTCAGTGGTCGTTACTGATGACAGTGACGCAGCCTTGGCAACAGTACCGGAGGATGGCTAGGAAAAGCCGGGTACAATAGTGACAATGAGCAGACCGTGTATATTAATGATGCTGCAGTTCTGACGACGGCCCAGTGGGTAATCAATCCTGGTGGTTAGTTGCAACCATAGCAACCCGGCCAAGGGTCGGGTGGCTGAGGCAGTTAGAGCAGTTACCTTGCTGAAGTAGCTTAGGTTCTAGTACCGCTCTGACAATCAATCCGCATTAGCGGCTAAGGGAAGCCCCTGTGTTACAGAAACAGCAGTTCTAACAGTCTCCAGATCTGGAGTGTCTGCTGTCCGCGGCGGAAACAAGAAGACCGGCGGAGAGAGCCGGCGTCCGGCTAGTGGAGCTTTCACTAGATAGAAAAGATCTGCCCGAGCAGCACAAGTGGCCGTGTATTGATTATTGCCAGTGCGGAAGCTTTCACAATACTGGAGGAGCCGGTTTGTAGCACTGACAGTTGAAAAGCTCTCTATACGGCGAGCGCGGCACAGCTATATGACCAATGTATATCAGTGGCTGCTGAGAGCCAAGGATGATCAATTGTCGGGCTATAGTAAGCGTGTCTGCCTGTAGCGGTAAATCCCGAGGGCGATCGGGCAGCCAGTAGGTAACCGGTATATTACCGGTGAGGCTATTTTGGGAACAGCCGTGACAGGGAGGCCGGCAACACTAGTCCGCTGGCTGTTAAGTTAGTAGAAGCTGTCACTGATTTTTGTCCAGCAAAAATCTACACATAGGGTGTGCAGAGATATCTCGTGCTGGCTGCTAGGTTAATAGAGATGTCACTGATGTTTTCTAACTGACTTCCAGAAACTGGGTAAGGTTATGACGGCTACCAAATGCCGAGATATGACGCACCTAGTCACTGCAGCAGGGGACTAACCGCCGGGGCCCGAAGTCGGGATCTTGGCTGCCCAGCGGTGTGATGGCGGTGTATTTTTACTATCTCTGCTGCTGTGGTTGCCGGTACACTTTAATCTGCCAGGAAGGATGATCAAGGCGCCTGGCTACTGATGGCGTGGCTGCCTCTAACGTTAAGTCCCAAGGGCTTTCAGGCAGCCGGTAGCTGACCGGTGTCAGGGAGCCCGGCGGGGAGCCCGGCAGCGCGAGCCTGCTGGCTGCAAGTTTAATGTTAGCTGTCACTGTAGTTGAGCCCAGCCTAGATATGACCGTCGGATGCCGCGATCAGTGTGATGGCTGCGTGATGCCGGTGTCTTTGTGTATGAAACTACCAGAGCACTGAAGTCTGCCTTAGTAGAGGTGGTCGCAAGTATAGGCGACCGTTCAGTGTGGAGGCGCAGTGTTGCCGATGCCGCTATTACGGGGACTGACATCCACAGCTGCAGAAAAGCCTGCAGCAGGGGTCGGCCGGCGGGTTGCCCGGCGGGTAAAGTAATGGCGGCTGCCAGATACCGAGGTCGGAGGTTGGACTTACCCACTGACTGCAGCAGGGATCTATCCGTGGGAGCCCGAAATCGGCCTGGACGACTACTGTAGATCAGTGTGATGCTGTGGTTGCCGGTAACAGGTAGACGGCTGGGGAAGAGTCGGTGGCGGGTGTATAGCCGTGATCAGCCAGCTCTCCGGGACATCGTGTGCAGCTCACAGGGCTTCGTGTGCAGCTCACAGGAGCAGGAACCGGCGGCGATGAGCGGTGACGTCACATCCTAGCGCCAGACAGCCGACATCCTTATATATGCTCTGTGGTTATAATAACTCCCGGCTGGAGAAACTTCACTGTGAATCAACAACTCCAATCTCTAAAAAGGTAAGATACGGCAGATCTCAATGCTTCTGCTTTCTGTGGAATTTGGGATACCCCTGACCAAGAGAATCACCAAGGAGGTATGGCTCCTAATTTGATTTTGTAACCTGAGGATACAACTTCCTGTATCCAAATATCTGTTACATGAAGCCTCCAAATATGAGCCAAATGCAGAAGCTTCCCCCCCCCCCCCACACCTGCAAGGGCGGGGCATCCCTTCATGCCTGAGCAGGCTTTGAAGGGGGTCTGTCTTTATTCTGCCAGACACCTGTTGCTTTAATTTGGAACTCTTTTCAGAATAAGACAATCTCTTTGGTATCCCAAAGAGGCAGAACCTCTAGCCGGAACCCCGGAGTATTAGAGGCCCTGCGGAAGCAGTATTAGATTTTTGCTTCTGTGGCAGATTAGATGATGTACCACTAGTAGCATGCTTTACCATGTCCACTAAGCACTCCCCAAACAGATGCCCCACCATAACGGGGAATCCTGTCATATTCCTTTTAGAGGCTATGTCAGCTGGCCATTGCTTAAGCCATAAAGCACGCCTTAAGGCGACCACTAGAGCTAGGCCTCTGGCACTTAGCCAGATCAAACCTCCATAGCCTGGATCCCATACCTGTTACAGCCAACTGGCTTTGATCAACTGGGAGGATTACTTCCATGAATGACCCAAACGAGTCTTAGAG
Organism: Gastrophryne carolinensis; assembly: GCA_027917425.1. NCBI lineage: Eukaryota > Metazoa > Chordata > Amphibia > Anura > Microhylidae > Gastrophryne > Gastrophryne carolinensis. Next base: position 96,193,759 of record CM051234.1, read on the forward strand.
ACCAGTTGTTTTAACAACCTCCTGCTCCCAAAAAAATGCTATAGATGTAACACAGGCAGGCCGCAAGGTCGACCCCATAAAAGCATGACATGCCACCTGATCCACGCGCTTATCCACTGGATCCTTTGGAGAAGCACTATCAGAGGATGGCATAACCAAAATCTTAAAGAGACCTGGTCCCAGAGCGTTCACCACAGGAGAGTGAGACCATAATTCAATCTGATCTGGAGGAAAGGGATCCATAGTATCTAGTATCTTAGGAATGGGCAGAAGCCAACCTGACTTCTGCCATTCCCTATTGATCAGATTAGAATAATGCGTATGCACCACAACATCTTCCAGAATGGAGGAAATCAAACCATCCATCCATCTTCTTAACCGAGCACCCCCTTGTGTAGAGGACTCTGAATCCATATCCCTACTGGATGAACTCTCCCCAACGGAAAAACTTCCTGAGAGACTATGGCAGCCACAATATCCTCTTTCTCAGAGGATTTTTTTTTTAATTACCTCTTTAGTAGCCAATACACCATAATGACTCTATAGGTTTAGGATCACTTGAGGGCTGCCGACGTGATTGCACCGTTCCTGATGGGTGAGCCGCAAAAAGCTTATTTTGATCTCAGGGAGCAAGATGTACGGGACTATGCCAAACTCAAAATGGAGATCCTTGCTCGCCTGGGTGTCACGCCAGTGGTTCGGGCAAGGAGAGTACACAACTGGACTATTGCCGTTAATAAGCCTGCCTGGTCTGAGATGTACGACCTAATCCATCTGGTCCAAAAATGGTTGGAGCCAGAGTGTTCCACCCCTGCGCAGATCATCGAGAAAGTCGTGGTGGACCACTTCTTCCGGACCCTGCCACCAAAACTACAACGATGGGTGGGACAAGGCGACCCGCAGACTGCTGACCAACTAGTCAACTTGGTTGAGAGATTCATCGCTACTGAGGACTACCTGCGGGATGCCCCAACAGCACCAGCACCCTCCTTTAGCCTTTGAGCAAGGGCAAAGGACTGACCCTGACCCCCAGAGGCTCCCTATTTCTAGGGAAGACGCCTGGGCAAGGAGATACCGTGGTCCCCAGTGTTGGAGGTGCCACGAGTGGGGATACATGGCCGCGAGTTGCCCCTTCTCCCCTGGGCCCATGTAGTGTGACGCTGGCCGCAGAAGATCCCTGTTTGCCGAACCGGTTTGTGCCGCCATACCGCAGTCGGGGACTGAGCCACATATGTTGTTGGTAAAAGTAAATGGCTACGCAATAAAGGCTCTGTTGGACTCTGGTAGCCTGGTAACCTTGGTCCGGGTCAACCTTGTGCGTGGAGGTTTCGTACCGCATAAAAATTTCCGAGTGCTGTGCATCCACAGGGATATTGTAGCTTACCCTGTAGCCGTGGGTAAGTTTGAGACCCCCGCTGGGACATTGAACCATGAAGTCGGCGTGGTAAAACGCCTTATGTATGATGCTATAATCGGTTGTGATTTTCCCTTGTTCTGGGACTTGTGGGAAAGGCGTAACGCTTCTTCCGTCAGCGAAGTATCTCCGGCAGAACCTGTAACCCACCCCGTCATTGAGTCCGTTGAACATGGGGCTCAGAGCAGATTATACCATAGACCCGCCAGGGTGAAGGCCTTTAATCCTGGGGACAGGGTTCTGGTATTAGTACCCACGGGTAAAAGTAAATTTCTTGCAAAGTCGCGGGGTCCCTATGAGGTCGTAGAGAAGGTGAGTGAGGTGAACTACAAGGTACAAAAAGAAAGCCCTACCAGATTTACCATATAAATCTGATCAAGCTGTGAAAGGGTCGTAAAGCCTTGATAGTTACCCCGGCTAGAGTTAAAGAGATGGTGCAGACCGTTCCACCAGTCAAGATAGGTGAGTCTTTGTCAGGCCACCAAACGCAGGAGGTCAGGAAGTTTCTGCAGAGAAATAGACATAAGTTTAAAGTGTAACTTAGGCCGGGGAAGTTACAGGGGAATGCAGATCCTTTATCCCAAGTCTAGTGTATGGTCGGTGAAAATTGTCAAACCTCGGGTCTGAAGAAGAGGGGGGGGATATGTGGTAATGTGTATGGCAAAGTGATAAATGGTGTGTATTTTTCCCCTGCTATGCTATCAGGCACGATCCATGCCGGGTTTTCAGGACCCAGATCACATTCCCCAGTCCTTTACAGGTTTGTTCCCTGATCTCAGGCCTTGCACAGGTGATGAGGCTGCAGGGGAAGCCGAAATAAATGGAACCGCTGAGCCTGTCAGTTGGCTGTTGACCAGCCTGGAGGAAGGAGCCCAGGCTGTACTGCTCAGTGGTAAATGAGAGACTGGATTTAAGCGGAAGGACTTGGCTTCTGCAACCACAAAACTTGGACTTGTGTGGATAAAGCGGAACCTGATACCCCGGACTTGCAGCTTGCTGGAGTATCAAACCCTGGACTTGCATTAAGTTGGTTAAGTAACCACTTGATTTATTGCACTGTTACTGCAACCTCTGAAGTAAGAGATATTTTGCTTATGAACATTTTATTTTCTCAATAAAACTGCCTTTGCTGTTGAAGAACTGTTGTCCGTGTCACTGCCGTTCGCCCCAAATCGCTCACACTGGCTAAACATGGATGTCATCCAAAAAAGGCTAAATAATTTAAATGTGAATAAGACTCCAGAACCAAATGGACTTCACCCAAGAGTTCTAAAATTTCTCAGCTCAGTTATTTCAGCACCTTTGTTTTTGATCTTTAAAGATTCACTAACAACTGGTATAGTACCAAGTGATTGACACAAGGCAGATGTGGTGCCCATTTTTAAAAAGGGTTCTAGGTCTTCTCCAGGTAATTATAGACTTGTAAGCTTAACATCCATTGTGGGAAAATTGCTTGAGGGACTCATAATACATACAGGACTACATACAGGATTATGTAACTATGCATAATATTCTAAGTAACAGCCAGCATGGTTTTACTAAGGGTAGAAGCTGCCATACTAACCTGATTTAGCTTCTGTGAGGAGGTGAGTAGAAGCCTAGACAGAGGGACAGCGGTAGATATAGTTTTTCTGGATTTTACTAAAGCATTTGACACTGTCCCTCATAGATGTTTATTGGGGAAATTTAAATTGATGAATCGAGGCCATTGTCTACGAGTGTGAAGGGAGAGGGCAGCCATGAGTAAGTAAGCTGATAAATCAGAGTGAATACACTTTGCCTGGACTGTCCCTTTAACACATTAGGTTGGTATTGTACTTTTGGACACAAATGTACAATACCAACTATGGGTCTCTCAGCCTAGGACCTTATTGGTCTAGGATCCCCCTCTGCTCTCATGTGGTCACCAAACTGTAGTAGGACTCAACATTGTTACCAGCAAAAATTAGAAAATTAGAGTTGGAGGCTTTATAATAGATTTGATAAGAAAAGACATTACCTTTGGCTGGTCACCATCATTTGATGGTCCCCACAGCACCCACATGTTTTCTGTGCAGATAATACAATTCTGTGAAACTCACCTGTAGAATTGTTTTTGTATCCATCCATTCCAAGCTGTCCCAATATCTTCACAATTGGGTGTTCGCCCCTAGGGGGCGCTGACTGCAAGATCCAAAGTTGTAGCTCCTCCCGGCCCCCTATAAAGACAGCTGCCCGTCTATCATTCCCCAGTGGTTTAAAAGCAGTACATAGCCTCTGCTTGTACTCTCTTGAATCCAAAAACTAGAAAAAAACTAGTGTCCTATGAGCAAAAAATGGTTCATCACCATAACAGGCATGTAGGACATAATGAACACAAGGGCGGGGTGGGACAGCCTGGAATGGATGGATACAAAAACAATCCTACAGGTGAGTTTCACAGAATTGTATTTTTCTCCTCTATCCATTCCAGGCCGTCCCGATATCTTCACGATTGGGACATCCAAAAGCAGTGTCCATATGGGCGGGATCCCCAGTGTGAAACAGCATGTAGTTCAATTTACTACCGCCTGAAGCACCTTTCAGCCAAAAACAGCGTCAGCTGAGGCCCTGACATCCACCTTGTAAAACTGTAAAACAGAAGACCAAGTGGCGGCCTTACAAACTTGTTCCACCGATGCCTGATGCTGAAAAGCCCAAGAGGCACTAATAGCCCTAGTAGAATGAGCTGTGATCCGAAAAGCGGGTTCCTTCCCCCTGGCAGAATAGGGTTGTACCACCGCCTGTCTAATCCACTTACTGAGAGTGGATTTGGCTGGTGGCAACCCCTTCCTAGAACCCTCTGTTAAGACAAAAAGCAAATCCGATTTCCTGAAGGATTCAGTCGCAGCCAGGGGATACCTTACGGCTCTGACCACATCCAAAGCACGGAGGGTCCGTTCTTTGGAATTAGCCGGTGCTGGGCACAAGGAAGGTAAGACAACTTCTTCATTAAGGTGAAAGGAAGAAACGACCTTTGGCAGAAAGTCAGGTTTAAAACGAAAGACCACATTATCTCTGTGCAATTCAAAGTATGGTGGTTTCATACAAAGCGCGGCCAGCTCTGATACATGACACACCGAGGTGATCGCCACCAGAAAGACCACCTTGAGAGTCAACAGAGACAATGCAGCATCACTCAAAGGCTCGAAGGGAGGACCCTGGAAAGCAGACAGCACTAGATTCAAGTCCCACACCGGTAATACTGATTTACGCAGTGGCCGGACATGGGTGACTCCCTGGAAAAAAGTCTTGATCAATCTATGATTGCAATGGATCTCTGGAAAAAATGGCTAAAGCCGAGACCTGACCCTTGAGGGTGCTCAGCTGGAGGCCCAAGTCTAGACCGTGTTGTAGAAACTCCAGAATTCTAGAAATAGAACATTTCCTGCAAGGAAGGCACTTGGCCTCGCACCAAGCGATATAGGCCCGCCAAACTCTGTAGTATATCATGGAAGAAGACTTCTTCCGTGCCTGAATCATTGTGTGAAAAACCGTGGCCGATAACCCTTTCTCCGTCAGGATTGAGGTTTCAATAGCCAGGCCGTCAAAGCTAGCGTCCGTAAATTCGGGTGCCGCAAAACCCCTGTGTGAGAAGACGTGGGTCGTCAGGCATGATGTAGTGATCTATTGACATCTGAGCTATATCTGCAAACCAACTCCTTCTTGGCCAGCGAGGAGCCACCAGGAGCCAGCACTCTGCCCAGGATCGGGAACGGAAGAATGCATACAGAAATTTGAACTCCATCCAAGGCCAGAGGATCGCTTGAGAGAGAGACGAACCTTGGAAGCCTGTGATTGTGTCTGGACACAAACAGATCCACGTCTGGTTGACCCCAGCGGAGGCACAGAGCCTAAAAGGTCTCCCTACTGAGGGACCATTCCCTCATGCTCAAGGAACTCCTCGTCAGGGAGTCTGCCTCCTGGTTTTCCACCCCAGGGATGTAAACAGTCGAGATGCAGGGAACATTCTCCTCTGCCCAAGTCAGAATCCGGGTTACCTCCTTGAGGGATCTCTCGCTCCGAGTCCCGCCCTGATGGTTGATTTAGGCCACAGCTGTCTGATTGTCTGAGCGGACCTGAATCGCATGGCCTCTTAAATGGGGAGTCAAGCGTAGAAGAACCAACCCGATTGCTCTCAGCTCCAAGAGGTTTGTGGTTAACCGGTTCTCCTGCGGACCCCACTGACCCTGGATCCTCTGGGTCTGCCAAACGCCGCCCCAGCCTGTAAGGCTTGCATCCGTGGTAATTATCTCCCAATGGGGAGTCAGAAAGGACTTGTCCACCAGCAGGTTCCGAGAGTCCAACCACCACAAGAGGGACTGCCTGGCCAGAGGGAACAGCGAAAACCCCTGTTCCAGAGATTCCTGCGACCGATTCCAGCCGGTCAGCAGGTTCAATTGCAGACGTCTCATCTGAAATTGGGTGAAGGGTACTACCTCGAAGCAAGACATCATTAGGCCCACCAATCTCATCCCCAGACGTACCGAAGGCTGTTGACAAGTCAGCAAGGCCTGCACTTGCGTCTGGAGTCCCAAAACTTTCTGATGTGGTAGAAAAACCTTGACCTGCGCGGTGTCTAACGTCATTCCCAGGATGGATCTCACTGTTGAAGGCGAGATAAACGACTTGGGGTAATTGATTACCTAACCGAAGGCCTCCAGGGTTGACAGCACCGTCCGAGTATCACTCTCGCCCTCCTGAAGGGACCGAGCCGAAATCAGCAGGCCGTCCAGATAGGGTAACACACGAATACCCTGACTCCTCAAGATAGCCATGATACCCGCCAGCACTTTGGTGAACACACGGGGGGCTGAGGAGATGCCGAATGGAAGTGCTACAAACTGGTAATGTTGATCCTCCAGTGCAAACCTCAAGAACCTCTGATGTCCTTGGAAGATCGGAATGTGCAGATAAGCGTCCCTGATGTCCACCGTGGTCATGAAGTCGCCGGGCCGAAGCGATCTCACCGCCGGCCGCAACGTTTCCATGCGGAAATGTCTGACCTTTACAAATTTGTTGAGACCCTTCAGGTCCAAGGTCGGCCGCAGCGTTCCGTCCTTCTTGGGAACCATGAACAGGTTGGAGTAGAAACCCTGACCGGGGCACAGAGCAAATCACACCTATCCGCAGGAGGTGTTGGACAGCCGTTCTCAAAGCCTGATCCTTTAACGGGTTTTGGGATATCCGTGAACATAGGAATTTCGTGGGTGGCCTGGCTGCCAGCTCTATCTTGTAACCGGAGGACACCACCTCCTGAATCCACCAATCCGAGATGTGACGTCTCCTGATCTGAGCAAACAGCAAAAGCCGCCCCCCCCCCACCCGTATGGGTGAGGACGCCCCCTCATGCCTGAGTTGGCTTGGCTGGGCGTTTGGGCTTAGCTCCCCAGGAGGGGTTGGGCCGGCTGCAGGACCTACCTCTGCCCCAGGTATCTCTGCGGGCACCTGGAAATGAAGATCCTCTTCCTCCCCGAAAGGACCGATAAGAAGAGGGGTTCCGAAAGGACCAAACAGGTTTTCTCCCTTTGCGGGAGCCTACCATCCTTGACCAAAGGGTCCAGGCGCTCCCCAAACAGCCAACTTCCCACAAAAGGTAGACTTGTGAGGGACTTCTTGGCAGCCGCATCGGCCGACCACTGCCTCAACCAGAGAAAGCGGCGTAAAGCAACAAGCAAGGTCAAAATTCGGGCACCAAGCCTGACCACATCATCCATAGCAGTAACAACAAAACCGATGAAGTCTAAGCAGGCCTTGAGTTCCTTATACTCCTCCACCTGCTTGCGAGATTTAGCCCTAGCAACAAGGTGTTTAACCTTTCTCCTGTTGGCTAGTGAGACAATTGCCGAGGCACACGCAGGGCGAAAAAGAGCACCAGCAAAGGTGAAAGCATGGCAGACCAGCTGATCCATGCGTTTGTCTGCAGGGTCACGTAAGGAAGCATTGTCAGGCGATGGCATAACAGTGGTGTTGGACAACCCTGACACCGGAGGGTCCACCTCGGGAGGGTGAGACCATAGCAGAACCAATTCCGCAGGGAAAGGGTACCGCCTATCCAGGCCCTTAGGGACCGACGTTAATCTGTTGGGCCTTTCCCACTCCTTAAGAATCATGTTAGAAAAATGAGGCTGCTCAGGAAAGACCCACTGTTGCCTCTCAGGCCGAAATACATCACCCTGCTTCCTCTTAGCCGTTCTGGGGGGGGACAATGTGCAAGGTATCAAACAAGGATGAGAGCAAACTCTCAGTTTCATCGGGGAGGCAAGAATCCTCATCCGAGGAGGAACCAGAGATGCTGTCATCACCAGCGGAAAGAGAGAGAGTGAATCGTCTGGCAACTCACCTTCCTCCGCGGATCCCAAGAAATCATAGAAATCATCATCCAAGTAAATCGACTCCAGATGCCGCTTCTTACTCGAGGCCTTCTTAGGGGCTGTCAATGAGATCTGCTTCTCGAGACTAGCCAGCCTGTGCGCAAAATCAGCATGAGACCTCTTCACTAGGGGCTATCTGCAGCAGTGGAGGATCCGGAGAGGCTGATGGTAACGCAGAGCTAGGGGCAGGAGCGACCGCCCGCTCATGGTCCAAAGCAATGCCTCTGGTGCAAGTGGAACAAATAGTGCTGAATCTGCCCAGGGGATTCCGTCTGCACAAGGGGCAGAGCCTGTCCTGCCCAAATGGGGTGCCCGGCTCACTATCTCCTGATGCTTCCATTATGGTGATTGTGAATAGCAATATTCAATAAGGCTACTAGACACTAACAGCCTAAGCCTAATAGCCGATCCCTCTAATTATTAATGGGGACCGGGAGGAACCACAACCCTCAACCTTAGCCCACGGTCTAAAATAAAGAAGAAGGACTGCAATTACAAAATAATCCCATGTCATGCATAAATATATAAAGACATAGGAAATACATGCAATCAACAATAAGGCACAAAGGAGGGACTCACAACACCGCCAGTTCAGAGAGGGATTACTCCAAGGCGCTCCGCAACAATGGGAGACACTGCAGCCTTGTCTCCCCAAGCACCGAGGCCTCAGCAGCATGCCTCGCTCACCACAGGCGGGCTCCGCCCCCCCGGCGTCATTGCCAGTTCACCAAGAGCGCTGCCTGTCATGGCGGCGATCCCCCCCCCCCGTCCCCCATCGCAGAAAGGAGCCGCACACAGCAGTGCGGACAGGACCCGCAGGGCGCATCTGCTGGCGGCACGTGCCCCGGCCGAGCAGGCGGGGGAACGCAGGGAGGTAAGAATGAGAGGAGCGGAGACCGCTCCACGCTGCACAGCCAGTGAGGTGCTCTCAATGCTCCCAGTCGCACCAAAACACAGCAGCACACAATAAACCAAGTGGGCAGGGAGGGCTATATGCAAGAAAATATATATCAGTGGTTCCCCATCAGGCTCACCATAAAGCCTGTGGCCGACTACCTTTTAATATGAAGTTCTGCGGCCCAGATCATGTGCTCTGACAGAACGCCACAGACCCCGGCGTTCACCCTACCGTCACGGATCCCTTTAGCAGCCAGAGGCTGGGAGGCAAGGATGGGTCAGGAGAGATCCACGGGAATAGGGTCCTGCAGTGGCCGACAGACTAGGTGGCCCCGCTCTGCTGCCAAGTTCTGAGAGAGTGAGTAACAATCTTACACAGCCAACTGCAAGATGAACAACTGGGGAATGATGGACGGGCAGCTGCCTTTATAGGGGGCTGGGAGGAGCTACATCTTTGGATCTTGCAGTCAGCGCCCCCTAGGGGGGAACACCAAATCGTGAAGATATCGGGACGGCCTGGAATGGATGGAGGAGAGGAACTATTGTCAGAAATGACCCTAATCCCACTTTAAAATGCAGCAGTGGGGCTGCATGACTCAATGTGCATAACACCAAAAAAACAAAGAACTGGCCGCCCAGGTACAGTACTCACAACTTCCAGGATCCCTTCTATGACTGCTGTGGAGCAGCCTATCATTTTCTACGGGCAGCGCTGGCCACTAGTGGCCACTGGTGGCGCTGATAGGCTGCTTGTGATCACGTGGGCACGAGTAACCTATCAGCGTAGCCAGCGCTGGCCATTAAAAATGATAGGTTGCTCCACAATGATCGTAAAAGGGGTTTCTTGAAGCGTTGAGTGGCACCAAAAAAACAAAGACCCGGCCCCGCTGCTGCATTTCTGACCATAGTTCCTCTTAAATTTCTTATCCTTGTTGAGATGAGACTAAAGCACCTCAAAGATCCATCAACATCAATAAAACCACCTTAGCAAACCCAGTCGAATAAATTAGCCAGAGCAACATGAGAGGTTTGTTTTGAGGCAACAGGGAAACATTCGAACTGATCTGAAGCATGAAAACCAAAATCTTTATGTTGGGGCCACTCTTCATAGGCAGATATGTAGGGGTTGTAGTTATCACTTATTATTAACCACTCTCCTCTGTGATCAGAAGAGAGCATGAGCTGTTTATCACAATGCTATCACTGGCTGCTAAAGCCCCACACATACATTCACAAGGCTCTCCCTGCTTTATCCCATGTGGGGGGGGGGGGCTCGGAACTTTAAAATAGGCAGTTTTATGTCCACTCTATCAGTGAAATAAACTCAAGGGATTTTACAGGGAAAGAAAACCTGGTGCAGCTCCACCGTCTATACCCACTGTTGTTAAACTTACCAAAAGTGATGTATGAGCACCCCCTCAGTCCTCTCCAGTCCAAGATGGCAGTCATAGTTGAGTCCAGTTTATGCAGCACAACGATTCCATTCATTGTAATCGAGGTGACGGTTTCAAGGAGGGGTCCGAGCAGCGGAGCTTCGCTAATCCCTTTAATACAGAGACCTTCTTTCCGCGAATAGAAGGCAGTTCATTTCTGAATATGTGCTGCTACTTTTTGTTTTTGATTAGATTTCAACTTTTTAAAAGAACCTTTAAGCTGATTCTCTAGACAAATAATCTGAGCTTTTTCTATACCATATATTATACAACGTAATGTTCAATTTTACTTGCAGTATATGTTCATTTCTTCTCCTTGCCATGCTTGTAACACATCTCGCACAGAAGTGTGCATCATGCAGCAGCAGGGAGGGGCTTCCTGTGTGACAGGTAGAGCAATGTCCCAGTTCTATGACTTAACCTTCTCACCTGTATGGAAGGAAACTGAAAGCATTTGAGAAGTTCCCAGCCTTGCTATACCTCTTGCCTGCCTTTAATATTCAGGACAAGGGAGAACATCTCAACATCAAGAAAATGAGGATGGTTTTCTCCTGGAGAGCAATATATAAAGCAAGAAACATGGAAAGACTTCAGATCAACCTGAGGCCAACTCTGTGGAGGGACTGTGTGACAGAACAAGCTTCTGGAAGGAAAGAGATATTACCAGACCCAGCTCAGCAGAACAGTTATGGACATGCAACTGGTGATCTTGAGCTTCGTACTTGTAGCAGTGGCCGGGCTGCCACGTATGAAAGTTTGCCGGAAGTCTCGATATTCATCTGTGTCTCCTTTGGACATAACAACACTCAAACAACTGCAACATGACCATGAAAAGAAGATGTCAGCCAATGCAATAAAATGTTACAAAAGGATGCTGAAACACAAGCCATCTGTATGTGATCTAACACCGAGCGACCGACTCACCCTGACTTTGGAGCGAGTGTCACTAACTGTGGAGGTACTAAACAACATGTCTACCTCAACTCACTCTGATGCTGTAACACCATCACTTCAAGTGTTCCTCAAACTGAAAGATGACCTGATGACATGCAGAGGATCTCCAGAAATAAGTGAGCCCACCTCAACAGTGCTTAAGGCATGGCTGCATCAGCTTCAGCATTTTAAGGAGGCTTCATCTACAGATTGTATCCAGGATGCTGTCATACTTAGTCTCATCTCACTGAGAGTGGAGGATGTAACTTGCTGGTCACTCAACCGCTAACCATCATGGAGTAACCATACTCTCTGGATTATAATGCTTCTCTTAGGTTAAACACAGATCTGGACAGAAATCAGACATTAATACACAATTACAGTAGACAGACCAATATAATTGGGCTTTCACACAGAAATTTCCTAAAGTTCCAAAATATTGCCAATTGCTTTTATTCTTCCAATTCAGCACAAATGCCACTGATCAGCTATTAATGCAAATCACAAATGCTTCATATTTTAAAGAACATTGTTGACAGTTTTAAAGATGTAGTACAGTAATAATTAGTTTTATTATTTTTATATATCTTTATTTTGTACACTGTGGTAATAATTTATTTATATTTATTTAACTTTTATGAACTTTATTTAACATGCTGTTAATTTATAGTCTGAATTATTAAAGTTTACATAATTTGTATGTATTTATTTTAAATATTAATGAATACACCAATTTTTGTATGCAACATGTTTTATATATTCCACATACTAACATGGGAAGCCTGACTTTTTATGCTTGGCAACAAAACAAGTTATAAAGCTGGCAAAAGCACAAAATGAAAATGTTTGTGGCCAGAGAAAGCAAAACCAACCCTAATCGTTTCTTTAAATATATAAACTAATATATAAACTAAAAGAAACCAAAATCAAAACAGGCAGGTACCATACTTACATGGTAATAGGGAGTTGGTTACTGGAGACCAAGAAAAGACGGAGCTAGTAAATGGGTTCTTTCGCTCTATGTACACAAATGAGACACAAGGTAACCAATTTAGCCATTGCTACTACAAACAATACCCCAAGCATGAGTCTTAACTGGCTAAACATGGACCACCCAAGAAAGGCTAAATAATTTAAATGTGAATAAGATTCCAGGACCAGATGGACTTCACCCAAGAGTTCTAAAATAACTCAATAGCTCAGTTATTTCAGCACCTCTGCTTTTGATCTTTAAAGATTCACTAACAACTGGTATAGTGGCAAGTGACTGGCACAAGGTAGATGTGGTGCCAATTTTTAAAAATGGTTCTAGGTCCAGGTAATTACAGACCTGTAAGCTTAACATCCATTGTGGGAAAATTGCTTGAGGGACTCCTAATACATACAGGACGTAAATATGCATAATATTCTAAGTAACAGCCAGCACGGTTTTACTAAGGGTAGAAGCTAACCTGATTGCCTTCTATGAGGAGGTGAGTAGAAGCCTAGACAGAGGGGCTGTAGATGTAGATATAGTTTTTTCTGGATTTTGCTAAAGCATTTGACATTGTCCCTTATGGATGTTTATTGGGGAAATTGAGGCCTTCAGGGTTAGAAAAATACCATTTTGTGATTACTCATCTTTAAAATGGGTATTATAAGTATGTCACACACCCCGCTTCCAAGATTAATAACATTTGGGTTATCTCCAGTAGAGGGCAAACTTCTGCAGAGATGACTAGAAAAAAAGGAGCCCCTCCCAGTCCATAAATACCTGGGACACACATTACCCAGTATAGGAAAGCAGTAAGGGGACCAGGAAGAGCCAATAAAAAACTAATTAACCAAACAAGGTTTATCATATAGAGGATCCAGAATACAAAACAGGGCGGGATGAATCGGGGTGTGTGACATACTTATAATACCCATTTGGAAGGTGAGTAATCACAAAATGGTTCTTATTCCAAGTATGCCACACACCCCGCTTCCGGGCTTAATAACATTCGGGACATCCAGTAGCAGCGTCCAACATGGGCGGGGATCCCAAAAAGGCAATAATGCAAAATTAAACCACTGCAGCTTGCAGAACTTTGCGGCCAAAAAACAGCATCCGCTGAGGCCAGCACATCAACCTTATAAAACTTGGAACAGAAGACCAAGTAGCAGCCTTACAAACTTGTTCAACAGAAGCCTGGTGCTGAAAAGCCCAAGAAGCCCCAACAGCACGAGTAGAATGAGCAGTGATCTGAAAAGGGGGATCCCTCCCCATGGCAGTATAGGCCCCAACAATGGCCAGACCTATCCATTTACTAATGGTAGACTTGACGGGCGCCAAACCCTTCTTGGGCCTAGAGGGCACCACAAACAAGGCGTCCGTCCTACGGAAAGGAGTAGTAGCCACCAAATAGTACTTCACACAACGAACAACATCCAAAGAGTGCAGGGCCCTCTCCTTGTCATTGCTAGGCTTAATACACAAGGAAGGGAGAACCACATGCTGATTGAGATGGAAGGCAGAGACCACTTTAGGTACGAAATCTGGCTTAAAAAAGGAATGTCCTGATGTCTTTCAAAGTAAGGGGCCTGAATAGACAGAGCCGCCAACTCAGAAACACGTCAAACAGAGGTAATAGCCACCAAAAAGGCAACCTTTTGCGTGAGAATGGAAAGTGCAACATCCTGCACCGGCTCAAAAGGAGGCCCCTGGAGAGCCGACAGAACCAAATTAAAGTACCAAAGAGGCAACAAAGGCTTTCGAGGGGGCCGCACATGAGTGACCCCCTGGAAAAAAGTCTTAACCAAAAGATGGAGAGCAAAAGACCTTTGAAAGAAAACCGCCAGGGCGGAGACCTGCCCTTTCAGGGTACTAAGCTGAAAACCCAGGTCCAAACCATGTTGAAGAAACTCCAAAATCCTGGGAATCGAAAACACCCTACAAGGCAAGGCCCTAGCCTCACACCAATCAATATAGGACCGCCAAGTCCTATAGTAGATGTTAGAGGAAGACTTCTTCCTAGCCCTAACAAGTGCCTGGATCACAGCATCAGACAAACCTTCATCTTTTAGAATGGAGGTTTCAGCAGCCATGCCGTCAAAGCCAGCGTTTGTAAATTGGGGTGACAAAGCTGACCTTGAGTGACTGGATCCGGAAGCAGGGGCAACCTGTACTGGTCGACCACCAGCCGCACGACGTCTGCAAACCACACCTGTCTTGGCCACCTTGAAGCCACCAGAATTGCTGGCACATCCTCTTGAACCAGCTTGCGCACCACCCTGCCTACCATGGAGAAGGGAGGAAACAGGTACAGGAGACCCAGATCCCTCCAAGCAAGGGACATGGCATCCACAGCCAGAGCCAGAGGATCCTGAGACAGAGACACAAAAGCAGGGAGCTTGTGGTTGGGACGGGAGGCAAAGAGATCCACCTCCGGGAACCCCCACTTGTGACAAATGGATAGAAATACCTTGTTTTTGAGGGACCATTCCCCTCGATGAGAGGACCCCCTGCTGAGGGAGTCCGCTTCCATGTTCTCCATACCTGGAATGTACACCGCCGAGATGCATGGAACATTGCTCTCGGCCCATGCAAGAATCAGAGAAACTTTTCCTGAGGGCACTCCTGCTGCGAGTCCCTCCTTGGTGATTGATGTAAGCAACCGCAGTCCGATTGTCTGATCGAACCTGAACTGGTAAGCCTTGGAGGTGATGCGTCAAGTGCGACAGCACCAACCGGATAGCCTTCAGCTCCAAGATGTTAATGGGGGTGTGAGCCTCTTGAGGACCCCACAGCCTGGAACTGATGTTCCTTCCAGAAACCCCCCCCCAGCCCAACAGGCTGGCATCCGTGGTGACCGTCTCCCAACAAGGGGCCAGAAAGGATCTGCCCCTCAGAAGATTCCTCGGTTCCAGCCACCACTGAAGAGACTGCCGGACCAGGGGAGACACTTGAAATGACTGATCCAAGGACAGAGGACATCCGTCCCAAGCCAACAACAGATGGAGTTGAAGAGGCCGCATGTGAAACTGGGCAAAGGGAACTGCCTCGAAGGAAGCCACCATAAACCCCACTAGCCTCATCCCTTGCTGGATGGACGGGCGAGGGTTGGACAGAAGAAGACGTACAAGATCTTGAACCATCTGCACCTTCGACTGAGGCAGGAACACCCTGGTCTGAATGGTATCCAGATTCATGCCCAGAAAAGAAACCTCCCTTGACGGTGAGAGGGAAGACTTGGGGTAGTTGATCACCCAGCCGAACCTCTCCAGCGTTGTCACCACCATCCTGGTGTCTAGCTCCGCCTGGCTGAGAGAGGATGCCGTGATGAGAAGGTCGTCCAGATACGGCACAATGCGAATGCCCAGGGCTCTGAGAAGGGCCATTATACCCGCCAGCACCTTGGTGAACACCCTTGGAGCCGAGGTCAGCCCGAAGGGAAGAGCCACAAACTGATAGTGCTGATCTCCCACCACAAACCTGAGAAACATCTGGTGTCCTGGGAAGATCGGCACATGAAGGTAAGCGTCCTTGATGTCTATGGATGTCATAAAGTCCCCTGGACGAAGAGAGTTGATGGCCGATTGCAGAGTCTCCATGCGAAATTTCTTGGTTCTGATGAACCTGTTGAGAATCTTTAAATCCAGAATGTGTCTTATGGAACCATCCTTTTTGGGCACTGTAAAAAGGTTGGAGTTATAGCCCCGGCCTCTCTCTGAGAAGGGCACCGGGCAGATGACTTCCAAGCCCAACAGATTTTGTACTGCCAACAAAAGTTCCTGCGCGGCCCTGGGGTCCGAAGGATCCCGAGACCTGAGGAATCTGGGAGGAGGCCGGTCCTCGAACTCCAGCTTGTACCCGGAAGAGACCACTTCCAGGATCCAATTGTCTGTGACCTCCCATGTCCAGACCTGGGCGAAGTGCCGTAGCCGCCCCCCCACCCGCGAGGGTGAGGGCGCCCCCTCATTGCTGAGAGGGTTTAGTAGCTGTCTTGTGTTTGGAACCCCAGGCAGTTCCGGGACGGGCACGTCCTCTGCCCCTGCCCCAGGAATCACCTCTGAATGCTGAGTAGGCAACTCCTCTGCTTGGTCGAAAGCCACGAAAGGAAGGATTAAAGGAGCCTGCGCCCCGAAAGGAGCGGCGCTGCTTCTTGCGTTGTGGTAGCTTTCCTCCTTTCACCACCAAGTCCAATTTGTCCCCAAACAAATGCATACACAGGAAGGGTAGCCCCGTAAGCGACTTCTTAGCCGCAATGTCAGCCGCCCACTGGCGCAACCAAACCGAACGTAGTGTATAGCCACAAGCAATGCAGAGGTTCTACTACACATGCATATGGTGTCATCCAAGGCTGATAAGACAAAGGTCATGAACAATTCACACCGCGTTAGCGCAGTAAATTCATCACTGGCAGGGTTAAGCTGGGGACCATTTAACAGGCCCCTAATTACAGACCTGGTAGCCACGGCCGTGAGAGCTGAAGCACAAATCGGACGCAAGGCCGAACCTACGCTGGCAAAGGCATGAGACGCCATTTGATCAAGACGTCGGTCCTCACTATCCTTCAGCGTGGTGGCGTATGGTGAGTGCACAACGGATGTGTTGGACAAACCCAGAACCGGAGCGTCAACCTCAGGAGGTGACGACCAGCGCTTCACCGTGTCCACAGGAGAGGGATACTTCCTATCCCATCCTTGAGGAACACCGGGAAGCCGGCTGGGCTTTTCCCATTCTTTAAGAATCTAATTGTCAAAATGCTTCTGATTTGGGAACTCTAGGTGAGGCTTAGCGGTCCCAAAAAATTCCCCCTTTTGCGGAGGGGCCTCCGCAGGAGGAGAAATAGCCAGCACCTCAAAAATATGGGCCAGAAGCCTGGGGGTATCAACAGTATCCCCACGCTCCTTCCCAGCATCAGCATCCAAAAACTGCTGATCCTCAGAGCCATCAGATTCTGAAAACAATTCCCCTTCTTCCAGTGGGGAATAATCAGACCAGTCAAAGGAATCATAATCCTCGAAATCCAAGCCTGGCGCAGCCGGTGACAAATGCCTTCTCTTAGCCGGGGCCTTTCTGGCCGCAGAGCTAGCAATCAATTTCTCAATGTTGGCCAATCTAGCACAGACATAAGAGTTGCGACTCCCCACTAATGACAGCGTCACTTGGGGTCAGAATCAGGCGTGGGAGTGTAGGTGATGAGGCCGGCGGCGCTGACCCAGACGCCTTGGACCCCGACTGCCGCGCAATGGCCTGCTGTGCACATGTAATGCAAACCAGCACATTATCCCCCGCAAGGGATGCCCCACAACCCACACACTGCCGGGGCTGCCCCGAAGGGAGCCCAAGCCCGGTATCCTGGGAAGCCTCCATATGGTGATTTTTTAAGGTAGTCGCAATGACCAGTGGAAATTACGCTAGTAAGCTACCCGGGATGCCCCTTAACGTCCGTTCGTGGGAGGATTTGTAAAGCCCCAAAATTAGAGTGAGGGACCTAAGGTCCGGGAGAACCCCCTTTTCTAACTATAAAGGAAGGAGGTCTCCCTGTAAGACATAATGAGAAGGGGGGGCCATAAGCAAGAATTCATTACAGAAAAACATGCATCCAGCCAAAATGACAGTCACACCAAAATCTTGGCATTGTAATATCTTTCACAGGCAAAATAACATACAAGCAAATTGTAAACACAGAATGCCAAGGCCAATGAAGAAAGGGGGGGGCGCAGGGCACTCACGCTCTAGTGTCAAAATGGCGACGGACAGGCAGCAGCAGCCTCCACAGCAGCAGCAGCCAGGAAGGAAGAGAAGGGGGGTGGGCCAGCGCGGATTGCGCGTGGCCCCGCCCCCTCCTGCACAGACGAGGAACCGTGGTCCCCAGCAATATGCTGGGAGAAACTACCGGCGTCAAAAGGAGGGGGGCGGGCCGCGACACCGCTTCAGTGAGAGGGATATACAATGGCAGGGCTCCCGGGAAAGCGGCGGAGCCGGCCCGGGCACCAGGCCGCCTGAATCCAAGGCGGTCTGGCCAGTAAAAGCAGACATGCACAAAAGTACACTCATACAATAAAGGGAAGGGAAGGTAACCCCAGACACCAAAGCGGCGCAGGGAATTACAGACAGGGCATCCCAAACCAGGATCCCGAACCTTGTATCCGCCTACCCCTAGGATGGGGTCTCACGGAGCAGCATAGCTCCTAACTAGAACACCCCTAGGGTGTCACCTACCCACGTCCGGACCTACAGCCTAGGCTGGGAGGCATATGTACTACAAACAAAGTCCGGGCAGAAATAGAGCAATAAATCAGCCGGGTGTAACCCCGGCTTACCTGTAAGGAAGAAGATAGCCATCTTCTGACTTGCTCGCCGTCTGCAGAGACGATTACTGGGGGATGTGTGGGAGGTCGCAGGTATTTATGAACTGGGAGGGGCTCCTTTTTTCTAGTCATCTCTGCAGAAGTTCGCCCTCTACTTGACATAACCCGAATGTTATTAATCTTGGAAGAGAGGTGTGTGACATACTTGGAATATACAGTTTGTGAGTGGATTGAAAACTGGCTGAAGGATTGTGTGCAGAGAGTTGCAGTTAATGATACCTACTCTGAATGGTCCCCGGTTGTAAGCGGTGTACCCCAAGGTCCAGTGCTGGGCCCTCTATAATTCAATTTGTTTATAAATCATATAGAAGATGGCATTTAGAGCACTGTCTGTATTTTTGCAGATGACACCAAGATATATAGCACAGTGCAGTCTATTGATGATGTTCACAAGCTCCAGGCTGACTTGGACACTTGGAGTGTCTGGGCATCCACTTGGCAAATGAAGTTCAATGTGGATAAGTGTAAAGTGATGCACTTGGGGTCTATTAAGTTCAGGTCAATGGTGTAAGAGTGGGAGTGGGAGAGTAACTTCTTTACAAGGATCTGGGGGTACTGGTAGACCACAGGCTAAATAACAGTATTCAATGCCAAGCAGCTGCTTTTAAGTTGACCAATATATTATGATACATTAAAAGCGGCATGGAATCACTAGACACAGATGTAATATTGCCTATTTACAAGGCACAGGTGGGCACACACCTGGAATATGTCGAGCTCTGGGCACCAGTTCATAGAGAGCACCCCCTTTGGAAAGGGTGCAGGGGAGCATCCCTGTGCAATGACCCCCGCAACACTCCACTGTACCCTAGCTTTAAAATAACTTCAAGCGGCTTAATTACACTGGGAAACACAAAAAATAATGTCAGTTTTATGGAGCTTGACATGCTGATTCAAAAAAATATGTTTTGCTCTATCGCATAAAGTTTCTGAGATAGAAGCATTTTTGTTATTATGTTATTTCTGCATTTTCAATGTAGGTGGTTTTTCTGCATTATTCCCATTTCTTAGCTTGTCTTACTTAATTGTGATTTTTCTTACAGGAAAATCAGTAAAGGTTTTAGTGAGTTTGTCATCATCATTGAACTGAACTTACTCTACTGCTTGTGATGATTTAATGGAGAAAAATGCCCCGATAGTTTATCAATCATCTGGTCAGATTCTGTTATGTGTCTGGTTCTTTTTTAAAAATATGTACCAGATGTACTTGGCAAACACACAGGCAGCCGTGGACTATAGACCACCTGTCAAGCCCTATGATTGGTGGTCCATTGCAAGGGAAACAAGGAGGTGTGCCACAGCTCAGTGCCTAGTTTCTGGTTACAGTTGCTGCTGCAAGCTGACAGAAAGGGAGAGAGCAGCCATGAGCAGGTAAGCTGATAAATCAGAGTCTATACACTTTGCCTGGACAGTCCCTTTAACCCACTAGGTTGGTATTGTACTTTTGGACACAAAGGTAAAATACTAACTATGGGTTTCTCAGCCTTATTGGTCTAGGATCCACCTCTGCTTGTTGAGTTGAAAAAAAAAAAGAGAGGAACTTTGGTCAGAAATTACCCTAATCCCACTTTAACATGCAGCAGTGGGGCTGCGTGACCCAATGTGCATAGTGCCAAAAAACAAAGAACTGGCCGCCCAGGAGCAGGAGCAGCCTATCATTTTCCACGGGCAGTGTTGGCCACTGGTGGCCACTGGTCGCACTGATAGGCTGCTTGTGATCACGTGGGCACGAGCATGCTATCAGCGTAGCCAGCGCTGGCCATTAAACATGATAGGCTACTCCACAATGGTCGTAAAAGGGGTTCCTAGAATCGGTGAGTGGCGCCAAAAAAAACAAAGTCCTGACCCCGCTGCTTCATAATAAAGCAGGAATATAGTCATTTCTGACCATAGTTCCTCTTTCATTTCTTATCCTTATTAAGATGAGACTAAAGCACCTCAAAAATCCACCAACATCAGTAAAACCATCTTAGCAAACACAGTCGAATAAATTAACCAGAGCGACACAAGAGGTTTTTTTTTAGGCAACAGGGAAACATTCCAACTGAGCTGAAACATGAAAACCAAAATCTTTATGTTGGGGCCACTCTTAGGCAGCTATGTAGGAGTTGCAGTTATCACTTATTATGAATCGCTCTCCTCTGTGATCAGAAGAGAGCATGAGCTGTTTATCACAATGCTATCACTGGCTGCCAATGCCCCACAGATACATTCACAAGGCTCTCCCTGCTTTATCCCATGAAGGGGGGTCAGAACTAAAAAATACCGTTTTGTGAGTACTCACCTTTAAAACGGGTATTATGAGTGTGCCATACACTCCACTTCCTTCTTCATGACATCTGGGTAATCTCCAGTAGAGGGCAAACTTCTGCAGAGATGAATATGCAAAAAAGAAAGCCCCTCCCGGTCAATATATACCTGGGACCTCCCACCAATTCCCCAGTGTATAAAAGCAGTAAAGGGACCAGGAAGAACCAAATATAACCGTAACAATCAAAACCAATGGTTCACCATATAAAAGCCCCAGAATACCTGAAAAAAACAAGGGTGGGGCGAAGTGGAGTGTATGGCACACTCATAATACCCGTTTTAAAGGTGAGTACTCACAAAACGGTATTATTCTAAGTGTGCCATACATTCCACTTCCTTCTTCATGACATCTGGGACATGCAATAGCAGTGTCCGTCATGGGTGGGAACCAGAATCAGTAAAGAATGTACCAACTCAAACCACTGCAGCTTGCAGAACCTTGCGGCCAAAAACAGCATCCGCTGAAGCCCGCACATCAACCTTGTAAAACTTGGAAAAGGTATGAACTGAAGACCAAGTAGCAGCCTTACAAACTTGTTCAACAGAAGCCTGGTGCTGAAAAGCCCAGGATGCACCAACAGCACGAGTAGAGTGCGCAGTGACCCTAAAGGGGGGAGTCCTCCCCTTAGCAGAATAGGCCCCAACAATGGCCTGACGAATCCATTTGCTAATCGTAGATTTATCAGGCGCCAAACCTTTCCTGGGCCCGCAGGGCACCACGCAAAAAGCGTCCGTCTTGCGGATGGAAGAAGTAGTCACCAAATAGTACTTCACACAGCGAACAACATCCAAATTGTGCAAAATCCTCTCCTTGTCATTGTTAGGCTTAGGACACAAGAAAGGGAGAACAATGTCCTGATTGAGGTGGAAAGCAGAAACCACCTTAGGAAGAAAATCCGGCTTAAAACGAAAAACCACCTTATCCTGGTGTCTCTCAAAGTAAGGGGCCTGAATCGACAGGGCCGCCAACTCAGAGACCCGCCGAACAGAAATAGCCACCAAGAAGGCAACCTTCTAAGTGAGAACCGAAAGAGCAACATCTTGTAGCTGCTCAAAAGGAGGACCCTGGAGAGCCAAAAGAACCAAATTCAAATCCCAAACAGGAACTACAGCCTTCCGAGGGGGCAGCACATGCGCCACCCCTTGGAAAAAGGTCTTAACCAGCGGGTGTAAAGCAAAAGACCTCTGGAAGAAAACCGACAGAGCAGAAACCTGTCCTTTCAAAGTACTAAGCTGGAACCCAAGATCCAGATTATGCTGAAGAAACTCCAAAATCCTGGGTATAGAAAAAACCCTGCAAGGCAAGGCCCTAGCCTCACAGCAATCAATATAGGACCTCCAAGTCCTATAGTAAATGCCCGAAGAGGCCGCTTCCTAGCCCTAATCAGGGTCTGAACAACAGCCTCAGACAAACCTTCTTCTTTCAAGATGAAGGTTTCAGCAGCCAAGCCGTCAAAGCCAGCGTTTGTAAATTGGGGTAAAGTAGATGACCCTGAGATAGAAGGTCCGGCAGCAAGGGCCATCCTTACAACGTCTGCATACCAAACCCTTCTAGGCCACCTTGGAGCCACCAGAACCGCTGATGCCCCTTCTAGAACCAGTTTGCGAACGACCTTGCCCAGCATGGAGACAGAAGGAAACAGGTACAGAAAACCCAGGTCCTTCCAAGCCAGTGACAAGGCATCCACTGCCAAAGCCAGGGGATCCTGAGAAAGAGACACAAAGGCCGGAAGTTTGTGATTGTGCCTCGAGGCAAAGAGATCCACCTCCGGAGTCTCCCACTTGCGGCAAAGATCCAGAAAAACCTCAGGGTTGAGAGACCACTCTCCGTGGCGAGAGGATCCCCTGCTCAGGGAATCCGCCTCCGTATTCTCCACTCCCGGAATGTAGACTGCCGAAAAGCAAGGAACATTGCTCTCCGCCCAGTGCAGGATCAGAGAGACTTCCCTGAGGGCACTCCTGCTGCGAGTCCCTCCTTGGTGATTTATGTAAGTCACTGCCGTTCAGTTGTCCGAACGCACCTGAACCGGAAGACCCTGTAACTGTGTGGTCAGCCGAGCCAGAACCAGTCGAATGGCTCTGAGCTCCAATACATTGATGGGGGTGTGAGCCTCCTGGGGACCCCACACCCCGCTGAACTGATGACTCTTCCAATAACCTCCCCAGCCCGACAGGCTGGCATCTGTGGTAACCGTCTCCCAACAAGGGACCAGAAAGGATCTGCCCATCACCAGATTGCTCGAGTCCAGCCACCACCGAAAGGACTGCCGAACCCTGGGAGACATCTTGAAAGGTTGATCCAATGACTGTGGGCTCCTGTCCCAATACGTCAATAGGAGAA
Source organism: Gastrophryne carolinensis (assembly GCA_027917425.1). Classification (NCBI taxonomy): domain Eukaryota; kingdom Metazoa; phylum Chordata; class Amphibia; order Anura; family Microhylidae; genus Gastrophryne; species Gastrophryne carolinensis. The sequence goes on from CM051234.1 coordinate 96,216,817, forward strand.
GCTGAAGAGATCTCATGTGAAACTGTGCAAACGGCACCTCCTCGAAGGAGGACACCATCAGACCCACCAGTTGCATCTCCTGTTGGATAGAGGGACAAGGACTGGTCAGAAGAAGACGGATCAGGCCCTGAATCGCCTGCACCTGGCCCGACTGGTATCCAGATTCATGCCCAGAAATGAAATCACACGAGACGGGGAGATAGAAGACTTGGTGCGGTTGATCACCCACCCAAACCTCTCCAGGGTCGACACCACCTGGTGGGTGTCCAGTTCCGCCTGCTGAAGGGAAGAAGCTGAAATCAACAGATCGTCCAGATAAGGCACAATGCGAATGCCCTGAGATCTGAGCAGAGCCATTACGCCCACCAAAACCTTGGTGAAGACCCTCGGTGCCAAGGTCAGACCGAAGGGAAGAGCTACAATTTGATAATGTTGATCCTCCACCGCAAACCGGAGGAATCTCTGATGTGCCTGAAAAATTGGAACATGCAGATACGCATCCTTGATGTCTATGGATGTCATAAAATCCCCTTGGCGAAGGGAATTGCTAGCCGAGTGCAGAGTCTCCATGCGGAACTTCTTGGCTCTGATAAACCTGTTGAGAACCTTGAGATATAGAATGGGTCTCACCGAACCCTCCTTTTTGGGAACCGTGAAAAGGTTGGAGTAGTAACCCCTGCCTCTTTCCAACGGAGGCACCGGGCATATAACCCCTATGTCCAGAAGGTTAAGAAGAGACCTTAAGAATCTTGGGGGCGGCCAATACTCGAACTCCAGTTTGTACCCGGAGGAGACCACTTCCAAGATCCAATTGTCTGTGACCTCCCGGGCCCAGACCTGGAAGAAGAGCCATAGCCGTCCCCCCACCCTTGCGGGTGAGGGCGCCCCTTCATTGCTGAGCCGGTTTAACGGCAGGCTTGGGCTAGGAACCCCAGGCAGCCGCGGGACGTGCCCGACCTCTGCCTCTGTTCCAGGACGAGCCCCTGACCTGAGAAGGCCAGACCCCTAGACGCTCTGGCCCCTCGAAAGGAAGGAATGAACAAGCCCGCCCTCCAAAAGGGACGGCGCTGTTTCCTCCGCTGAGGTAACTTACCTCCTTTAGCAACAGTATCCAATTTTTCTCCAAGCAGCCGCGCACCCAAGAAGGGGAGAGCTGTGAGCAACTTCTTGGCTCCAACGTCCGCTGTCCACTGACGGAGCCAGACCAGTCTGCGCATGGCCACCAGTAAGGCTGACGTCCTACTACACACGACAATGGAGTCTTCCATCGCAGCCATGACAAAATCCATGAACAATTCGCACTTCTTAAGTATAGCGAACTCAGCGCCATCTGGATCAAGCTGAGCGTTATTCAGCCAGTCCCTGATAAGAGACCTGGTAGCAAGTGACACCAGGGCAGATGCACTAACAGGCCGCAGGGCCGAGCCCACGTTGGCAAATGCGTGGCACGCCATCTGATCAAGGCGCTTATCCTCGCCATCCTTAAGGGAGGTGGCGTCAGGGGTGTTCAGCACAGAAGAGTTGGTCAAACCTAAAACAGGCGCGTCGACCTCGGGAGAAGAAGACCAGCGCTTGACCGCCTCCACCGGAAAAGGATACTTCTTATCCCATCCCTGAGGCACACCAGGAAGCCGGCTAGGCCTCTCCCATTCTCTAAGTATCAGCGCATCAAAATGACCCTGGGTAGGGAATTCCAGACGGGGCTTGTGGGCCCCAAAAAATTCCCCCTTCTTAAGAGGGGGCGCCTCAGGTGGATCAATATCCAACACCTCCAATAAATGTGACAAAACAGTGATCGTATCAACGGCATCCCCCAGCGCCTGCCCGACATTGGAATTTCCAGGCTGACCATCGTCAGCCTCTGAATCCTGATACAATTCCCCCTCCTCTAACGGGGAATAATCGGACAAATCAGCAGACTCATCCTCAATATCCCACAAAGGCTGGGCCGAGGACAACTGTCTCTTTTTAGCCTGGGCCTTCTTGCCCACCGTGATAGCAATCATTTTCTCTATGCTGGCCAACCGAGCCCAAACATGAGAAAGCGACTCCCCACTGGTACCAATGTCACTTGGGGTACGGATCAGGTGGGGAGGGGAAGGCGATGAAGCGGGAGGAGCCGACCCAGAAGGCTGGGTACCAGACTGCCGCGTTATGGCCTTTTGTGCGCATGGTATATAGATCAGCACATTCTCCCCCGTAAGGGATACCCCGCACCCCACACATGGCCTGGATTGTCCCGAAGGGATCCCGGGTCCAGTATCTTGCAGAGCCTCCATATGGTGAATTTTTGTGGTCAGTCGCAAGACCGCAGGGAATTACGCATAAGCAACCCGGGATGCCCCTTAAAAGTCCCGGTGGGAGGATTTTTGGGTGGACAATTATTATAACTAGGGACCCCAGGACCAGGAGGGACCCCTTAATATGCACATATACAGGGCAACCTGTAACACACAAAATAAGCCACATAAGAGCAGAGCAGTGTAAAAAATGCAATAGCATTTGATCTTACAGCCACACAGGCAAATAAGGCCTAGACACACACACACATGTTAGAGACCAGTGGGGGCCCCCGCTAAATAGGGGCCCCCACACACACAAGCTAAAGAGATGGCCATCAGGCCCTTACCACCCCGAGTGCAAAGCGGCCTGCCAGGGAAGATGGCCCCCACGCAGCCTCATGCCTGGGTAGGAAGAGCAGGGGGAGGGCGGGCCAGCGCAGAATGCGCGTTTTCTGAGGCCACGCCCCCCTCCCAGCAACGCGGCCCCCTAGACAACGAGCTTGTAATCACGCCAAATAAGGGGGCGGGGCTACCGCGACCGCGCCGAGAGCCCAGCCCCGCCCCCTTCCCGAACGCAGCCTGAGGGGGAGAAGCTCCCCCAGGCTGTAGTCAGTCCGTGAGGCCAGTAAAGTTCAAGCACTCACACACATACACACACACCAGTGAACACTCACACCGTGACAAGGGATGGGTAAAACGAAATATCGGCCAAAACGAAATATAGCCAGCCCCCCCCCCCCCCCCCCCGGAGGGGAATAAGGGACCCGGAAGGGGGGAAATCCAGCCAGGAGTCGGCATAAGCCTAACAGGATGGGGCATCCCACACCATGATCACCAAGAAACCTGCAAACCGCCTACCCCATAGTGAGGTCTCACGGTGGAGCAGTGCTCCTGCTGCACCCATAGGGTGCTCCTACCTCCACCAGGACCCGCAGCCTAAGCTGGGAGGCTCAAAACAGGGTAATTTAGAAGGGTCCTGGCAGTAATAGGGATAATAGAAGGCCGGGCCAAGCCCGGCTTACCTGATAGCAAAGAAGTTCTCATCGTCTGTCTTGTCGCCTTCTCTGCAGAGAAGAAACTGGAGAATTGGTGGGAGGTCCCAGGTATATATGGACCGGGAGGGGCTTTCTTTTTTTCATATTCATCTCTGCAGAAGTTCGCCCTCTACTGGAGATTACCCAGATGTCATGAAGAAGGAAGTGGAGTGTATGGCACACTTAGAATATAAATCCACTCTATCATTGAAATAAACTCAAGGAAGTTTACAGGGAAATAAAACCTGGTATACTTACCTTTTGTCCTGTGCAGCTCAATCACCTGTACCCACTGTTATTAAACATACCAGAAGCAGTGAATGAGCACCCCCTCAGTCCTCTCCAGTCCAAGATGGCAGTTGAGTCCAGTTAATGCAGCACAACAACTCCATTCATTGTAATGGAGGTGGCGGTTTCGAGGAGGGGTCCGGGCAGTGGAGCTTTGCTAATCCCTTTAATACAGAGAGCTTCTTTTCGCAGCTAGAAGGTAGTTCATTCCTCAATATGTGCTGCTACTTTTTGTTTTTGATTAGATTTAAACTTTTTAAAAGAACCTTTAAGCTGATTCTCTAGACAAATAGGCTAAGCTTTCTCTATACCATATATTATGCAACCTAATGTTTAATTTTACTTGCAGTATATGTACATTTCTTCTCTTTGCCATGCTTGTAACACGCCTCACACAGAAGTGTGCATCGTGTGGCATGAGGGAGGGGCTCCCTGTGTGACAGGTAGAGTAATGTCCCAGTTCTATGACTTCACCTACTCACCTGTATGGAAGGAAACTGAAAGCATTAGAGAAGTTCCCAGCCTTGCTGTACCTCATGCCTGTCTCTCATATTCAGGACAAGGGAGAACGTCTCAACATCAAGAAAATGAAGATGGTTTTCTCCTGGAGAGCAATATATAATGCAAGAAACATGGAAAGACTTCAGATCAACCTGAGGCCAACTCTGTGGAGTGACTGTGTGACAGAACAAGCTTCTGGAAGGAAAGAGACATTACCAGACCCAGCTCAGCAGAACAGATATGGACTTGCGACTGGTGATCTTGAGCTTCGTACTTGTAGCAGTGACCGGGCTGCCACGTATGAGAGTTTGCCGGAAGTCTCGATATTCATCTGTGTCTCCTTCTGACATAACAACACTCAAACAACTGCAACATGACCATGAAAAGAAGATGTCAGCCAACGCAATGAAATGTTACAAAAGGATGCTGAAACACAAGCCATCTGTATGTGATCTAAGCCAGAGCGACCGACTCATCCTCACCTTGGAGCGAGTGTCACTAACTGTGGAGGTATTAAACAACATGTCTACCTCAACTCACTCTGATGCTGTAACACCATCACTTACAGTTTTCCTCAAACTGAAAGATGACCTGATGACATGCAGAGGATCTCCAGAAATAAGTGAGCCCACATCAACAGCGCTTAAGACATGGCTGCACCACCTTCAGCACTTTAAGAAGACTTCATCTCCAGACTGTATCCAGGATGCTGTCATACTTAGTCTCATTCCACTGAGAGTGGAGGATGTAACTTGCTGGGCACTCAACCACTAACCATCATGGAGTAACCATACTCTCTGGATTATAATGCTTCTCTTAGGTTAAACACAGATCTGGACAGAAATTAGACATTAATATACAATTACAGTAGACAGACCAGAGAAATTGGACTTTCAGACTGAAATTTCCTAAAGTTCCACAATGTTGCCAATTGCTTTTATTCTTCCAATTCAACACAAATGCCACTGATCAGCTATTAATAGGAATCACAAATGCTTCATATTTTAAAGGACATTGTTGACAGTTTATAAATTACTACAGTAATAATTAGTTGTATTATTTTTATATCTCTTTATTTTATACACTGTGGTTATAATTTATTTAAATATTTATTTAAGTTTTATTAACTTTATTTAACTTGCTTTTAATTTATAGTCTGAATGATTAAAGTTCACATAATTTATATGTATTTATTTTTTAATATTAATGAATACACCAATAATATCTGTGTTTTTTTATGCAACATGTTTTATATATTCCACATACTAAATGGGAAGCCTGACTTTTTATGCTTGGCATTTATGTCTCTTGCACTGCAAGAAGGACTTTGGCAGTTGGCATCATGGAAAGTAGACTGAGAGGGATGTTGCTGAGGGTCAGACTCCAAAGTAAAGGGGCAGAGGTTGAAGCTAAGTTTTTTGGGGGGAATGGGCATAAATGCTATTATATGTGTGCGCAATTTAACCCATCTGTGCAGTGAGACAAACAAGCAGTGAGTGCACACATGCCTGGAGCAATGGGCTGCTCAAACCCTGGTGTCCGGGTAGCATTTGATGGATTGGTGCAATGAATGGAATCTGCAACCCTCTAGCCACAATCGATTCCTTACCACTAGGCCTTGACTGCCCCATTTTTTTGGAGGGGGTGGATATTGAAGTTGGTGTAACAGTAGAATCCAAGGTCCTGCTGCTGCTGGTAATTAGTAATGAGCTTCGGATTGGGACTGAAGCTAGAACTGACCTAGAGCTTGCCGGTTCAGTCTGGTTCGCACCATCCAGAAATGTCATCAGCCAATGCCACTTGTTTCAACTTTACCACTTTCCCTCTTTAATTAGTTATAGCCTATACCACACAGTTGTTCAAGAGACTTTGAATTCAGCATGAAGTAGAAAAAAACACTTTGGAGTAAAAAGTGCACTTTAGTTGGGGGGTTTAACTAAATAAAACACCATTTGCTGGTGGCCGCTGGGAAGCTGCACACATTGGCATCCTCTAAAGCATAGGTGCTCATTGCTTCTTCTCAAGGGCCACCAACAGATCATGTTTTGCAGATCTCCACACAGGTGAGATAATCGGGGCTATAACTTTGTCTGAGCTCTAATTACTCCACCTGCACATCTGTGTGGAGATCTGAAACCCTTGCCTGTTGGTGGACCTTGAGGAGAAGGGTTGAGCATATGTGCTCTAAAATGTGTTCTGCTGGACACATGTGGGCATGCAGTAGTGAAAGCCACATCAGCCAACACATGTATAGCTAAAGATACCAGAATGTCACATTTTCTGTCTACAACCCTATTGTGGGGATTTAAAGAGGCCCCACATCCATTTTCTAAAGAACAGGTGCAGGGCACTGCTGCAACAGGCTTTGGGAGGCATCCAAATTGGTGGAGCCCCCTCTCCCACAGGAGCAATGCCCCCCACAATACCCCAAAATCCTTAACTTAACCTCAATCCTTGGACAACCTGCTGATTGGCCACCAGTGATTACGTGGGCCCACTTTCCAGCTTAATACACTCACTTCTTAAGGACAGAAAATTGCCACTCACTTTCATTGTCTACCGTAAATTTTCCCCTGCCTCTGAATCAGCCCCGAAGTAGACAATAAAGTGAATGGCAATTTCCTCTCCAAAAAATAGGAGTGAGTTTATTCACCCGGCTCTGAATCGATCCCCATTGTTAGACTGAGAAGTAACGCAAGGGGTCGGACCTATAGACCACCAGTCGAGTCCTATGATTGGTGGCCTATTGCAAGGGAAATAAGGAGCCATGCCACAGCTCAGTGCCTAGTTTCTAGTTTCAGGTGCTGCTGCAAGCTGACAGGAGGGGAGAGGGCAGCCATGAGTAAGTAAGCTGATCAATCAGAGTTTATACACTTTGTCTGGACAGTCCCTTTAAGCTACTAGGTTGGTGTTTTACTTTTGGACACAGGGACCTTATTGGTCCAGGATCCACCTCTGCTGTCATGTGGTCACAAAACTGTAGTAGGGCTTAACACTGTTACCAGAAAAAATTGTGTGAAAGAGTTGGAGGCTTTGCAATAGATTTGAAAAAAAAAACTTTGACTGGTCACCAACATTTGATCATTGGTCTCTACAACACTCACATATTTTCTGTTCAGTTAAAGAGGAACTATGGTCAGAAATGACCATAGTTCCACTTTGATATGCAGCAGTGGGGCTGTGTGACCTGATGTGCATAGTGCCATAAAAACAAAGAACTGGCCACCCAGGTACAGTATTAACCTCTTCCATGAGCCCCTTCTATGACTGCTATGGAGCAGCCTATCATTTTCCATGGGCAGTGCTGGCCACACTGATATGCTTGGCAGCTGGTTGTGCTGATGATCTGCTTGTGATCATATGGGCGCGAGCACTCTATCAGTGCAGCCAGTAGCCAAGTCTATCAGCGTAGCCAACACTGGCCGTGGAAGCTGATAGGCTGCTCCACAGCAGCCATAGAAGGGGATTCTGTAAGCTGTGAGTATGTCCCACTGTGCATCGCACTAAACAAGCAAAGAACTGACCGCCTGGATACTCACTGCTTCCAAGATCCCCCACAATGGCTGCTGTGGAGCAGCCTATCATCTTCCATGGCCAGAGCCGAGTGCGATTATAGGCTCGGCCACTAGCACCCATGTGACCACAAGCAGCCTATCAGCGTGGCTGTGGAAGATGATATGCTGCTCCACAGCAGTCATAGTGGAGAATCTTGGACGCAGTGAGTACTGTATTTGGGCAGCCGGTTCTTTATCTTTTTGCGCTATACACAGCATGGCTAAAAGGAAGCTGGAGAGCAAGGCGAGACACCCGACAGGCTGGCATTCATGGTAACCGTCTCCCAACAAGGGCCAAAAAGGATCTGCCCCTCATCAGACTGCTAAGCTCCAGCCACCACTGAAAGGATTGCCGAACCCTGGGAGACAGCAGAAAGGACCGAGCCAAGCACCGGGAACAGCCGTCCCAAGTCCGCAATAGATGGAGTTAGAGCGACCTCATGAGGAACTGAGCAAAGGGGACTGCCTAGAAGGAAAACCACCATCAATCCCACCAGTTTCATCCCTTTTTTTCATCATTTGTCCAGGAGAACAAATATCAGGTCCTGAATCCTCTGCACCTTAGGGTGAGGAAGGAACACTCTGGCCTGACTGGGATCCAGATTCATGCCAGAGAACTTGGGGTGGGTGATCACCCATCCAAACCGTTCCAGCGTCGTCACCACCCTGGAGTCCATCTCCACCTGGCATAGAAAAGATGCTGTAATGAGTAGGTCATCCAGATACGGCACAATGTAAACGCCCTGGGCTTCGAGAAGGGCAATTAGGCCCGCCAGCCCCTTGGTGAACACCCTTGGCACCGAAGTCAACCCGAAAGGGAGGGCCACAAACTGAAAATGCCGATCTTCCACCCCAAACTTGAGAAATCTCTGGCGTGCGGGGTAAACTGGTACATAAAGGTAAACAACCTTGATGTCTATAAATGTCACGAAATCCCCCTGATGAAGGGAATTGATGACTGAGCGCAGAGTCTCCATGCGGAACTTCTGGGATCTGGTGAACCTGTACAAAAACCTCAAAACCAGAATGGTTCTGATGGATCCATCCCGTTAGGGAACCACAAAGAGGTTGGAACAATAGCCCCGGCCCCTGCACAGCCCGGGGGTCCGAGGAAACCCGAGAACAGAGGAATCACCACTTAAGATAGAGAAGGCAGCACCTCGGCCAGCTCTGGCACCGCGAAAGGAAGGATTAGAGGAGCCTGCCCCCCGAAAGGAGCAACGTCGCTTCTAGCGTAGCAGAAGCCTGCCTCCTTACGCAACTGAATCCAAAATGACTCCTAACAGCCGCATACCCCGAAGGGTAGCCAATGTTAGCCGCCACCGGCGCAACCAGACAGAGCGTCGTACAAGCAAAGCTAAGGTTCCGCCATACAGACATATAGTGTCATCCAGGCAGACAAGACCATGATCAGGAACTATACACACCTCATAAACGCTGCCAAATCAGCAGTGGCTGGGTCCAGCTGGGACCCCTCAACAGGCCCCAAACCACAGACCTGAGAACCACAACCGTGAGTACAGAAATACAAACCGGCCGCAAGGCAGAACCCACGCCGGCAAGGGCACGTCAAGCCATCTGATCAAAACGACGGTCCTCACGATCCTTAATTGCGAAGGCGTATAGAGAGTGCACCACAGATGCGTTGGACAATCCCAGCACCGGATGCATCGACCTCGGGAGGAGACGATCAGCGCTTCACCGCGTCCACCGGACAGAGATACCTCCTATCCCGTTCCTGATGAAAACCGGGAAGCCGGCTAGATCCCTCCCGAACCGCAATAATCACATATTAGAAATGAAACTGAGTTGGGCACTCCTTACGAGGATTAGAGGTCTCAAGTAAAACATTTTTCCCTTCTGCGGAGGGGACTCCGCCGGAGGAGGAATAGCCAGCACCTCAAATAAATGGCCCAGGAACTTGGGGGTAACCAAAGCATCCCCAAGCCCCTGCCCGGCATCAGCATCCCAAACTGCTGATCCTCAGAGCCATCAGATTCCGTAAACAGTTCCTTCCGCAAGCGGAAAATGAACAGACCAGTCAAGGGAATCATAAACATCAAGAACCGGCACTGCCGGTGACAGATGTCTTCTCCTAGTCGGGGCCACCCTGGCCACAGAGCTAGAAAACAATTTATCGATGTTGGCCAATCCAGCACATACATCAGATTGCGACTCCCCGCTAATGACCATGTCACATGGGTTACGGATAATTTAAGGTGGAGTAGGCGATGAGGCCGGCGGCACTGACCCAGACATCCGTGCCCCCGAATGCCGTGTTATTGCCTGCTGAACACATAGTATGCACCAGCACAGTATCCCCAACAAGGGATACCCCCCAACCCACACACCGCCGGGACTGCCCCGAAGGGAGCCAGAGCCCGGATCCAGGGGAGCCTCCAAATGGTGATTTGTATGGTAGTCACACTAACCAGCGGGAATTATGCTAGAAGCAACCCGGGATGCCCCTTAAGTCCGTTAATGGGAGGATTTGCAAGCCCAAGGGACCCCAGGACACATTGACAAGGGGGGCCCCCGTAAATAAGGTATCAAGACAAGCACTCATACAAGCAGAAGTAACAGTAACAGAGTGTGGCTAAACATAGAAAATAAATTTGGAGCGTGGAGCGCCCGGCCCCGCCCCCTCCCCAGTCAAGAAACCGGACACCGCAGAGGGCGCCAGAGAGAGTGGGGCGGGCTGCCGGCAGCGCATAGAGCGCCCGGCCCCGCCCCCTCCCCATCCACATCAAGGAAACCGGGCGCCGCCAAGGGCGCCAGAGAGAGAGTGGGGCGGGCCGCCGCCAGCGCGTGGAGCGCCCAGCCCCGCCCCCTCCCCATCCACAGTCAATAGACCGGGCGCCAAATAGGGCGCCAGAGAGAGTGGGGCGGGCCGCCGCCAGCGCACTGGGGGCTCAGCCCCGCCCCCTCTCCTCACAGCAAGGAGAGGGAGAAGCTCCCTTCAGCCACCTCACCAGCAGCCATGACAGTGCGGCCGCCGCATGGCAGTGCAACTTAAAAAGTAAAGTTAAAAAATAAAGTTAAAAACACACACACACACTCATTGCACCTAATGAATGAAGGATTACTTCCCGATGCTCCATGACAACTGGATAAGGGAAGTCACAGCCCACCCCCCCTCCCACAGGGAATAAAGGGACAAGTAAAGGGAGGGAGGGAGGTAGGGATCCCCAACTACAGCAGTAGCAAATGGGGGAACGGACAGGGCATCCCAAACCAGGGTCACCAACCCGGTTAACCGCCTACCCTCTAGTATAGGGTCTCACGGTGGAGCATTAGCTCCTAAGCACCTAGGGTGCCATCTACCCTCACCCGGACCAGCAGCCTAGGCTGGGAGGCAGGGTAAATCAAAAAGAGATCCGGGCGGAAATAGATAAAATAGAGGGCCGGGAGTCATCCCGGCTACCTGAAATCCCCCTGTGCTAGAAGGAGACATCATCTTCTGACTTGCTCGCCGTCTGCAGAGACGATTACTGGGAGGTGTTTGGGAGGTCCCAGGTATTTATGGGCCGGGAGGGGCTTTTTTCTATTCATCTCTGCAGAAGTTCGCCCTCTACTGGACGTAACCCAAGTGTAATGAATATTTCCGAAGCAGGGTGTGAGACATAATTAGAATATCAAAATCTTTATGCTCTTCATAGGCAGGTATGTAGGAGTTGTAGTTATCACTTAATAGCATGGGCTGTTCTTCACAATCCTATCACTGGCTGCCAGTGCCCAACAGATACATTCACAAGGCTCTCCCTGCTTTATCCCATTGGGGGGGGGGGGGGCAGTTTTACATCCACTCTATCATTGAAATAAACTCAAGGAATTTTCCAGGGTAATAAAACCTGGTATACTTACCTTTTGTCCAGAGCAGCTGTACCGCCTTTACCCACTGTAAACGTACCAGAAGCAGTGATTGGGCACCCCCTCAGTTCTCTCCGGTCCAAGATGGCAGCCTTAGTTCAGTCCAAGTTATGCAGCACAGCCACTCCATTTATTGTAATGAAGGTGACAGTTTCGAAGTGGGGTCCGGGCGCCGGGGCCTCGCTAATCCCTTCAATACCGAGAGCTTTTTTATGTGGATAGAAGGTAGTTCATTCCTGCTGCTAATTTTAGTTTTTGATTAAATTCAAACCTTTTACCTTTTAAACTGATCCTCTAGACAAATAGGCTGAGCTTTCTCCATACAATATATTATGCAATCTAAGGTTCAACTGTTTATTTGCAGTATATGTACATTTATTCTCTTTGCCATGCTTGTAACACGCCTCACACAGAAGTGTGCATCGTGTGGCAGCAGGGAGGGGCTCCCTGTGTGACAGGTAGAGTAATATCCCAGTTCTATGACTTCACCTACTCACCTCAATGGAAGGAAACTGAAAGCATTAAAGAAGTTCCCAGCCTTGCTGTACCTCATGCCTGCCTCTCATATTCAGGACAAGGTAGGACATCTCAACATCAAGAAAATGAGGATGGTTTTCCCCTGGAGAGCAATATATAAAGCAAGAAACATGGATAGATTTCAGATCAACCTGAGGCCAACTCTGTCGAGCGACTGTGTGACAGAACAAGCTTCTGAAAGGAAAGAGACATTAACAGACCCAGCTCAGCAGAACAAATATGGACATGCGACTGATGATCTTGAGCCTTGTACTTGTAGCAGTGACCGGGCTGCCACGTATGAGAGTTTGCCGGAAGTCTCGATATTCATCGGTGTCTCCCTCAGACATAACAACACTCAAACAACTGCAACATGACCATGAACAGAAGATGTCAGCCAATGCAATGAAATGTTACAAAAGGATGCTGAAACACAAGCCATCTGTATGTGATCTAAGCCAGAGCGACCGACTCATCCTCACCTTGGAGCGAGTGTCACTAACTGTGGATGTACTAAACAACATGTCTACCTCGACTCACTCTGAAACACCATCACTTACAGTTTTCCTCAAACTTAAAGATGACCTGATGACATGCAGAGGATCTCCAGAAATAAGTGAGCCCACCTCAACAGCGCTGAAAATATGGCTGCACCACCTCCTGCATTTTAAGAAGACTTCATCTCCAGACTGTATCCAGGATGCTGTCATACTTAGTCTCATTCCACTGAGAGTGGAGGATGTAACTTGCTGGGCACTCAACCGCTAACCATCATGGAGTAACTATACTCTCTGGATTATAATGCTTCTCTTAGGTTAAGCACAGATCTGGACAGAAATCAGACATTAATATACAATTACAGTAGACAGACCAGAGAAACTGGCCTTTCAGACTGAAATTTCCTAAAGTTCCACAATGTTGCCATTTGGTTTTATTCTTCCAATTCAACACAAAGCCAGTGCTCAGCTATTAATGGGAATCACAAATGCTTCATAAAGCACATTGTTGACAGTTTTAAAGATGTACTACAGTAATAATTAGTTGTATTATTTGTATATCTCTTTATTTTGTACTTTGCTGTAATAATTTATTTATATATTTATTTATACTTGCTGTTAATTTATAGTCTGAATTTATAGTGTACATAATTTGTATGTATTTATTTTTAATATTAATGAATAAACCAATAAAATCCGTCTTTTTTTTTGCAACATGTTTTATATAACCCACAAACTAAAAATACAATTCTGTGAGAATCTCACCTGTAGAATTGGTATTATATGCATACAGCACGTCCTGTTCCAGAACATATTCATAACGTATGGGTATACCTCCGCCTTCAGCGCTGTGCACTGCAGATCATGAAGAAAACAAGCTCCTCCCAGCCCTACATATACCGGAGGACCTCCCACAATCCCCAGCATTGAAAAGCAGTGAGAAGAGAAGCCAGGAGAAACAAAACCACCCAGAATGTCCGGCAATAACACCAAGTGAGTACAATCACCATACAGGGGATCCAGAACAAAGTGAAACCAGGGTGGGGTGGAGCAGGACGTGCTGTATGCATATAATACCAATTCTACAGGTGAGATTCTCACAGAATTGTATTATTCTAAGCATACATCATGTCCTGCTCCAGAACATATTCATAACGTAAGGGGACATCCAATAGCAGTGTCCACAATAGGGTGGGATCCCCATGAAAAGGCACAGCCAACAGTAAAGCGCTGTCACCCTTAACCATGCAATCAACAACGAGAGCAATGCTCTAACCTCAACCTTTGAACCTTGTAAAGGGAGAACTGAACTCAAGCAGCGGACTGGCCGGCTTGATCGCCAGAACATAGTGCTACAGGGCAAGCCAAGCACTAATAGTACAAGAACTAATAACAATAGGGAGGAAGAATCTTCCTCTAAAAGGAAAGGCCAATAATAACTGTCTAACCATGCCGCTACAAGAGGGGGTAGCCATGGTAACTCAAAACTTTTCCCCACGGGGAATACTTGTCCAGGTCACAGACGGAACCAACAGAGGTGCTAACAACAATATTCAGCAGAGCCGAAAGAGTCCTACAGGTCCGGAAGGACGACCAACCGAAAAAGGACCAGGCCAGAGGGCCCTAAATCCATGGCAACAATCAACCCGGTACTTCCAGAAGGGGCACCGGTAGACCCCAAAATAAGATCCCATCAGGGACGAGACAGTTCCGGTAGATCTCTAACCCCAGTAAAGGGGCACAGATCCCTATCATCTCATAGTAGATTAGATCATAGTCCCGAGACCAGAGGATCCGTCCAAGGCAGAGAGGACGAAGTAACGCCTGAATCCAAATTAGTGTGAGGCGGGTACCCTCACCTCGTGGTATAGATCTATACCAAGGCATGCATATATATAAGAAATATATATATATATAATGACTAGGACCGCCAATAGTGCCGTTCCTTATGGCACACCCCTGACTGGAGTAATCTCCCCAGAAGAGCAACCTGATGGAGGGAGCAGGACAGACAGGGACCTGACTAAGACCTGTGGGAACCCTTGGTAGGGCTTCAGGATAAGTCCTCCCCCAAGGGGGGAACTAGAGATTCCCCAGGAATGCTCCTGAGCAGACCCTGAAGAATGCAAACAAAAGATTGGATCAGGTCTCGTAATAGAAGAACAGATCGGGCCCCAACCATAGACGGAGTCCAGTAGTGAGCCCATGCCAAACACTGCTTGTAGGAACCTAATCCCAGGAGCAGATACCCTCCCGTCAGGGAAGGAGCTTAGACCCAGCGAATAGCATAGAGACAACATAAGCGAAACCATCGTGGCAGAAGGGAGAAAAATAATGAGAAGACAAAGTCCAGAGCCTCCAAGGAGCAAGATACCCCGAGATCTGTGATCTCCGGCAGGGTAAGCCCCCGATCCTGCCAATGCTAAGGTAGGTCTAAAGTAAAGGAACCATACTATGTTAAAAATAGTCCTCATGAGGGAACTTACCGTCCAGCTGAACTTAGCCGGACTCCCTGAGAATCCACACCCCACTGGGCCTCCCAGGCCCCAAGCATAGGGTGCTGCTTGCCATCAGGGACTGGCGCAAGCTCTCCCCGCGCCCGGTAGGGCAAGGGTATAACATCTTCAGGTAAACTACCCAGCCAGAACCGCTAGCCCCAACCAGGGCAGACCACTGGCCAATAACAGGGGTAGACCCCTGTAATAGAGGCGGGGTCCCACAGAACCCTGCCAGTGTGAGCCCAGAGGCACAACAGAGAACCTCCCAAGGGAGGGATACTTCACGAGGGACAAGGAATATCAAGTCCCCTAAGGAATCAGGGCTCCCCTGGACAAGATCCAGACCCAAGAATTCCGCAGCAACCACTGTCCTATTAAGGCAAAAAGTCCCCCAATGGACGGGTACAAGAAGGAATGGTCCCCAACTAGGGCTCACAACGTGCTCCTTATGACCAAAAATCACCTAGGAAACCCGAACCTTCAAGGTCCCTTCCTAGGAACCCCGGGGGATTCAGAAGAAAGGCCCCCTTTGTCATCCTGCCAGATTAGGTACCATGGTAACCATCAGGGAGAGGCAAAGAGTATGGAATGCTCCCCCACGGTACTAACGAGTAACCAGTAGAGGAATAACCGCCTCCACAAGGGGTAAGGTAAGCAGACCCAGACCCAGGGTACAAACCCCTCATCCAGGGCTAATGGCTAATTTACCTCAGAGCCCAAAGATCCCCAAGACAAATGATGTCAAAGGACGAGCCGCCCATCAGCTCACCAGAAGCGAATCCGTCTGGAGGAATCACTATACAGGACGGAGGACCGGAGGTCTCATACCTGTAAACTCCTTATAATCAAGGAAAAAAAGGGCACCGGGTGAAACCTACGCCTGGTGTAAACCAGGGACTAGAGGGTGGAGCCGAGTAGGGCTCCGGTGTTGTCAAGTTCCATCCCCGAAACTCTTCGTGAGGGAACAGGAGAGCCTAATAGGTCCCCTGTAAAACGTCCCTTGGTGCCGTGTGAGCCATCACACCCTTCCTGAGCCCTGTGCGTTAGTTTAGGTCTCAACGGTGTTAGTGAACACCAATACCCAGTCGCAGAGGGCTCAGTATCCAGAAGGCTCCCTAGAGCCTGGAAATAATCCAAACACGCCACCAGCGGCCAGAGGGCCCCTGGGGCATGGGGCACAGACAGCCCCTTCAAAGGCGCCAGGCTGAAAGCTTATGGTAGAGATGCCACACCCCCTTAGGTGTTAGGCAGATAAACTCCCTCATCCTAGAAGGGAGAGAGGGGCAGACCCGCTCAGGGGCCCCAGATTCTATCTGATAATGGCGTTCAGCAGGGAAGCCATACCTGACAGGCCCAGTTAGGCCTGCACCCATGCCCGAAGGCGGGCATGGAACCATAGTCCTCCTAACCGACTCAGGGAAGGACCACCAGGCAAACACCATTCCATCTCTGGAGTAGCTACCTGAAGCCACCAGAGTGAGGCAGGATGCCTCCTGATAGGAGTAAGGTGCCGTGGCCATCCCCTCACCCAGGTGGGTGAGGGCGTCCCATCATGCATGAGGGAAGTCAGGGAAGGAAAAGGACTTAGCCTGACCGGAGGGCCCCGGGCCTTGAAAGTTACTCCTGGGACAGGACCCTGAACCAGACCCAGCAGGGGGCAACCCCGGTTCCTGCTCGACGGAATGATATGGAGGGGGAGGGGTCTCCCTGCTCCGCGGGTGGCGCAACGGCCGCCTCTGACTGGGTGGACTGTCCTGTTCCTCAAATAAGTCCAGACGTGCCCCAAACAGGTGATGCCCTCTAAAGGGGAGTCCCGTCAATATCCTTTTAGTGTCATCGTCTGCCCCCCACTGACGAAGCCAGAGCAGGCGACGTATAGCCACCACTTGGGCAGAAGTCCTAGCACACATTTTGATGGTGTCATCCAAGGCCATAAGGATAAATTTAACGAATATATCGCAACTAGAGAGTGCATAAAACACCTCCCAGGGTAAATCTTCAGGCTGATGCTCCAGTGACTTACTTATAAGAGTCTTAGCGGCCACAGCCGTGATAGCCGCGGCACAGACAGGGCGCAGTGCCGTGCCAGCACAGGTAAAGGCATGGGAAGCAAGCCTATCGATACGCCGTCCTCGGCGTCCCGCAGGGAGCTGTAAGCCGGAGATGTAAGGAATGGGGGGTTAGGGACCCCAATAATCGGAGCGTCCACTACAGGGGACGAGGACCAAATATCTACCATCTCGGGGGGGAAAGGGTATTTCCAAGCCCAATCCTCCGGAGTCTTTTGAAGAGCAGCGGGACATTCCCACCCTAAGAACAAGGGCATGGAAGTGAGCCTGCTCGAGAAATTCCAAGCGTGCAGGCGCGGTATGAAAGCGCCCCCCTCTCGGCCTGGAGACCGCACCGGGAGGCGAAACGGACAGTACCTTAAAAATCCTGAGTAACATCCCGTCAATGTCAAGCTGGTCCAGGACATCCAGACCAGCATCATCCCGACCCCTCGGTCTCTTGTCAGGTGAGCCCGGGTGAGAGAACAGGTCCCCTTCCTCCGACGTGGAACTAGCACATGTAGACAAGGACTCCACAGAGCCCATAGCACAGGCCGAAGCCGCGGAAGAAGAAGGCCATTGTCTAACTGGGCCGATCCGGCCAGCCAAGCCTTCCACGATCTGGGCCAGCGTGGGCCGCCTAGGAGAGGGATCTATTTGTAACTCCCCACTTGTACAAGACTCAACAGGAGTGAGGTTTCGGGAAGGGAGAAGGGGTCGGAAGGAGCGAGGAACAACCGCAAGCGTCGCTCGCAGTTCCAGCGTCTGTTCAGAACATGACGCGCAGACACGTGCCCCGTCCACCTCGGCATGGGGGAGACCACACGATATACACAGCCGGTCCTGTCCCAAGGGGACCCCGGTAACACAATCCTGAGATGCCTCCATATGGTGATTAATTATAGTATGTCGATAGGGATTTATGCCGTAAGCAACCCTGGATGCCCCAACTACCCGCTGATCAATGTGGGGGATTTTGGGAAGGCCCGCTCCTTATACGTATGAGTATAGCAATGTATACGTATATAGTAAATATATGAATAGGTATATAGGTATATATGTATATGAGGCCGGGAGAGGCCACCGGAACTCAGCGTCTGAAAGACACAATGGGAAAGAGATGTCAGGAACATGCGCAGATGGGCAGACAATAATGAGAGGGATTCGCCCGCAAGGGCACTTACAGCTCTAGTGGAGGAGGAGACTGCCACGACGCGTGCGCGGGAAGCTAACCAAAATGGCACCTGGCGAAGCTCGAAGAGCAGGCTAAATACTCCGCCGTGACGCGGAGCGCGCCAGACAAAGGCCCCGCCCATTCTAAAGAGCGCGAAGCTCTGAAGTAAAACATAAGGCAATGGTGCAACAGCCGGCCTAACGTACCATAGAGCGGACACCGACAGTAAGCGCGGGCACCGCGGTAACAATATTAAGTGGCAAACAAGTAAAAAACACACAGGGGCACCCGCAAAAGAAGCAAGCAGCGCGTCCCTGACATCTCTGAGCTAGTAAGGGCAGGATAGAAGCCACGAGCGTGACACACCGGTACACTGGGACCGCCACACGCGTACCCTCCCCCCCCCTTTCTTTCCCCCCAGTAGACGGGGAAAAGAGGGAGAATGGCGACCCGAATAGGGCTCATCACTACGCGGGGTACGGGAGACTAATGCGGGAGGGGCATCCCTTGGAGGCTCACCATCAGCCTAAACCGCCTACCCTATGGTTGGGGAATTGCTGTGGAGACTAGCTCCATAAGCACACCAGGTGCTGCCTACCTTCACCCGACCCGCGCAGCCCAGGCTGGGAGGCATAATTCACAATGAGGACAGGTGGAAATAGTCCCACAGGGCCTCGGGCTGTCAAGCCCCGCTCGCCTGCGAGAGCGTGATACTTCATGTCTTCGCAGTTTCAGCACTGCAGAGAAATCTGGGGATTGTGGGAGGTCCTCCGGTATATGTAGGGCCGGGAGGAGCTTGTTTTCTTCATGATCTGCAGTGCACGGCGCTGAAGGCGGAGGTATACCCATACGTTATGAATATGTTCTGGAGCAGGACATGCTGTATGCTTAGAATATGGGAAGAATTCCTTTTTAAGCTTGGCATTCATGTCTCTTTGGCAGTTGGCGTCATGGAAAGTAGACTGAGAAGGCTGCTGCTGAGGGCCAGACTCCAATGTAAAGGGGCCAAAGTTGAAGCAAATGCAAATTTAACCTCGCATTTAACCCATCTGTGCAGTGAGACAAACAAGCAGTGAGTGCACACATGCCTGGAGCAATGGGCCGCTCAAACCATGGCGTAGCATTTGGGGGATAGGTGCCATGAATCGAATCTGCAACCCTCTAGCCACAATCGATACCTTACCACTAGGCCTTGACTGCCCTATTTACTTGGAGGGGGTGGATTTGAAGTTGGTGTAACAGTAGAATGCAAGGTGCTGCTGATGCTGGTAATTAGTGATGAGCTTCGGATCAGGACTGAAGCTAGATTTGACCTAAAGCTTGCTAGTTCAGTCTGGTTCACACCATCCAGAAATGTCACAAGCCAAAATTGTGCACTTTTGGTGCATTACTACTGTAGCATATTCTTGCCATTTGACCACCTATCAGGAAAATGGAGGAACATTTTACATTTCTGCAAGTCAAGTCCCAGGCCCTATAAAGGATCTGGCTTGTGGTTAAAGCAACTACCACAATTTCCCACAAATCACTGACACAACCACAACTACAGTTAAAAAAAATATTTTAAAGTGAAACTGCTATATTGCTCATTAATAGATAAAGAAAGGACAAGATAAAGGCTGTAATGATAGCTGACAAATGTCATGGGGTTCGCTGTCACAACTCTTCAAGAGGTCCCTCGAAGTGGAAGTCCACTCTCAACAAAAGTGCCCCTTGTCCCCTCCCTGGGGACTGAAGCAGGACAGGGGGGTTAACTAAATAAAATACCTATTGCTGGTGGCCATTGGGAAGCTGCACAAAGTAGCATCCTCTAAAGCATAGCTGCTCATTTCTTCTCCTCAGGACTGAAGATAGATTTGACCTAGAGCTTGCCGGTTCAGTCTGGTTCGCACCATTTACAAATTTCACAAGCCGATGCCACTTGTTTCCACTTGAATTCGGCATGAGGTAGAAAGAAAAACACTTTGGAATAAAAAGTGCATTTCAGGTAAAAAAATAAAAATAAAATTAGATTAGATTTTTACACCCAGGGCTGAATCAACCCCTAAGTAGACAATGAAATGGCACTTTTACTCCCGCCAAGAATTGTGGACTTCTGGTGCTAAATCACCCCCTCAATTTAGCACTAAGTGCACTACAGTAGCATCTGGTGCTGAATCATGCTTTAATGGTGTTTTGACAATATTGCACTGAAGAATAGGTCAATCAGAAGTGCTCATCATTATCACTTACTTTGACAGCCATTTGACCTAGCAGTAAAATGGTATAAAGAAAGTCGGTAGGAGTCAGAGGAATGTTTTACATTTCTGCAAGTCGAGACCCAGGCCATATAAAGGATCTGGCTTTTGGTTAAATCAGCTACCACAGTTTCCCACAAATCATTAACACAACTACAGTTAAACACATTTTAACATAGATCCTTGTCCAGGATAGACCTCGCGTTTTCATCACCTGACCTAATGGCAAGGGTGACGACCTGTAACTATCTCCCGAGAGGCATCTCAGATCACTCGCCTTTGCTGGTAGAGATTGGGCTATTACACGCACGGGCAAGCCGGGTGGGATGGACCCTAAATCCCCTGTGGCTGGAGACCCCTGAGGTCAAAGGTTGCCTATCCTCCAATGCAGAGGTCTTCTGGGAGTGTAACGCGGATGAGACGTCTGCTGGGGTGAGATGGGATGCCTTTAAAGCAGTCACCAGGGGATGCGCCATAAGCGCTATAGCGGCGGTTAGGGGGAAGAGGGGGAAAGAAAGGGCAGAACTCGAAAGTAAACTGGCGGAAGCGGAAGAGGAATACATTGCCTCAACTGACGATAAGGCCCATTCGTCACTGTTGACTCTTAAGCGGGAATATAATCTGCTGCTATCCGACTCGACCAGGAAACTATTGTTATACAAACAGGCGACGATTTTTGACAAGGGGGACAAGAACGGTAAGACTCTGGCTTATTTAGCAAGGGCTGAGAACAAATCAAACAGTATTGCCGGGATAGTGGTGGAGGGGGAAACAGTAACAGAGGGAGATAAAATTGCACAACAGTTCCTCAGGTACTACTCGGCCTTGTACTCCTCTAGGGTCAACTACGGGACAGAAGAGCTAGAAAACTATCTGGATCAGGTTAAGTTCCCAGAATTGGCACCGGCTGATCGGGGGGCTCTTGACTCCCCCATCACTATCGAGGAAATCATGACTGCTATAAGAGCGCTCCCTGGTAGGAAGGCTCCTGGGCCTGACGGACTGCCGGCCGAGTGGTACAAGCAGGAAATGGAGCAGATAGCCCCTAGATTATGGGAGGTGCTGAAACAGGCGCTGGAAGATGAGTGCATCCCGGCCTCCTTCCATGAAGCACATGTGGTCCTAATTCACAAGGAGGGGAAACCCCCTGATGCCTGTGCATCGTACAGACCCATCTCTTTATTAAACCAGGACGCCAAAATACTGGCCAAAATCCTAGCCACTAGACTGAATAGGGTCATATTGCAATTAATTGGGCCGGACCAATCAGGCTTTTTGCCGGGACGCACCACGGGGATAAATCTGCGCAGACTGATGTCCAACCTTCAGTGCATGACAATTTTGGTAGTCGGGCAACTGCTTCACTGGACAATGAGAAGGCCTTCGACTCGATCGAATGGCCCTATCTTTGGGCAGTGCTGGCCAGATTCGGGCTCCCTGCGGGTTTCATATCATATGTCAGGCTGTTATATGGCCGTCCAACGGCCAGAGTAAGGGTCAATGGATGCTACTCTGACCCGTTTGTGTTAAGTAGAGGGACCAGACAGGGTTGCCCACTCTCGCCACTACTCTTCGCATTGGCCATTGAACCGTTGGCGATAATTGTCAGGGACTCTCCAGCCATCGCTGGATGGAAGTTGGGAGAGGTTGAGGAGAAAATTTCACTTTACGCAGACGACACCTTGCTGTACCTGGCGGACAGCTGTGAGTCCTTGGAGGCTGCATTAGACATCATCGGTATATTTGGGAGATTTTCCGGCCTGAAAGTTAACTGGGATAAGTCCAGCCTGATGCAAGTAGATGCGCCCGACCCTCGGGATATCTCCCCAAGATCCCAGTTGAAGGTAGTCCAAAAATTTAAATATCTGGGGATCATGATCAGTAAGCAGACTAATGAGTTTATCCCTCTCAATATCTCTCCAGTAGTGGCGAAACTGAAGCAAAGAGTCACTCAGTGGGCGAGCCTCCCGCTGTCAGTCATGGGCAGGGTCAATATATTCAAGATGATCTTTCTCCCAAAGTTCCTGTACATATACCAGGCCTCCCCAGTGCTGCTTCCTATTTCCCACTTTAAGGCACTGGACTCGATTATCTTTAGCTTTATATGGGGACAATCTCCGCCAAGGCTGAACCGTCAAATAATGAAGGCACAAATAGATAAGGGGGGACTGGCGGTGCCACATATGCAAATGTATTTTTACGCCACACAGCTTTTGTTTATTCATTGGTGGCTCCGCCAACCGAGGGACAATCCAGTGGTATGTCTAGAGGCGGTATTGCTAGGATCCCCAGAACGGTTGGCCTCCCTGGCATACAGGGGCACGAGAGGGATCCGAGAGGCGACCGCGTGTATGAGGGCGGCTAGTAACATCTGGGAGAGGACAGCTAAGCTGGGGGTAAGACCGGATGAGACCCAGGCTTGGTCTCCTTATACCCCCTTGTGGGACAATCCTAGATTACCAGAACTGGGTACTATGCAGGACCCGCTGTTCTGGACAAGAAAAGGCATCCATCGGATTGGGCAATTATATAGGGGGGGAGTGCTGGTGTCATTCGATCAGCTTAGGGAGGAGTTTCATCTATCCCATCGTGATTTTTTCCGTTACCTGCAACTCCGGCACGCACTGCACACCCAGTTCCACAGGGAGGGTCCGAGGATTACGGGGTCTAGCACGGAGAACGCGGTTAGAGACAGGAGCCTGACAAAACCAGTCTCTACACTGTATAAGTGCTTGATGGGAGAGCTGGTGTCCCCTAGAAGCAAGATTGAGGCTAAATGGCAGGGCTTAGACCCAAATTTGGATCAGGATGACTGGGAGGAGATAATGGACAACTTACACGCGTCGGTAGTGGAAGCCAGAGATAGATTAATCCAAACCAAGTGGGTTCATCAGGCTTACATCACCCCGGTTCGTCTGCACAGAATGGGCTTAGCTGATATCGATATATGTCCTAGGTGTGAGAGGGGCAGTGGCACATGGGTACACATGATCTGGTCATGTGAAGCCCTGACGGTCTTCTGGGAGGGAGTGATGGGTCTGATCAGTAGAGTTGTGGGTTTTCGGATACAGGGATCTGTCCCACTGTGTCTTCTGGGGGTGGTCGAACTGCTGTCGGAACCGAGAGCACTGAAGTCCTTGCTGCGCCTGCTGCTCTTTTACGCCAGGAAGTGCATTTTGATAAATTGGAGACACCCTGCTATACCCTCAGTGCAAGCCTGGAAAAGGTTAGTTAATCAGAAACTTATTATGTATAAACTGACATACGCTGCAAGGGGGGTACCGGATAAGTTTGAGAAGGTCTGGGACCCATGGCTGCAGAGCCAGGAGTCGGCATCTGAGGATGAGTGAGCATGGGAGTAGGGCCTGGTGAGGAGGATCGTGGGTCAAGTTTGCTATCTATAACATATTTTTTGGAGGATTGAGTCGGGTGTCGGATCATGACTGATGAGAAGTGGGAGGGAATTTAGAACATATGCGTCCTGTCTAATAACGGGTAGGCATCAGCCTCCCTGTCCTTTGTCCTTTGCCTAAAATGTGTGGGTAGAAAGGGCCTCCGAAGTCCGGTATGAATGATGTGAGAATGGTTGTCTGTGTTAGTCTATATATGCCATTTATGAAGAGGGGTGCCTGCGGCACCTTCGTTACTTTATAAGAAGACTTGTATTGTCTTGTCTGTCTGTTATTGCAAATAAAAACTTAAAAAAAAAAAAAAAAAAAAAACACATTTTAAAAGGAAAATTTTAAATTGCTCATTAGTAAATTAAAAACTCGAGGACAAGAAAAAGGTTGTAATTGTAGCTGCCATGGATCTCTCAGCAAAGAGTTCCTTTTTTATAGAATGACCAGGAATGAGGCTGCAAGACAGAGACAGATATGCAGCAAACCATGTTTAATGGTGAATAAAAGTGAACAAAACACACATCAACCAGGCTGCTGTACATATATATATATATATATATATATATATATATATATATATACACATATACACGTGGAGTCAGAGTACATGCATACATAGGAATCCAAGGAAAGTCCAAAGGCAAATACAGAGCAGGAGCAGGAAAAGTAAATCACAAGGGCTATGGCAGGAGTCCAGAATTCAAGGTTCAGGGTTTCAAGGTTTAAGATTCCAGGGTTTCAAAGTTCAAGGTACAAGATTCCAGGGTTTCAAGGTACAAGATTCAAAAGTCCAGAGTCATGGTCCAGATCTAAGTACAGGATTCAAGATACAGCGTTCAGTGTACAGAGAGAAAATTCAATGCTGATCTGCTGGCTCCATGTGTGGATCAGCTTATATAGAGCAGGTCACACAGATGCTGGCTGATTACCAACATCTCTGCCGGACAGAGCCATCTGCTGGTGGAATGGCATATAGCAGGAGAAAGTCAAGCTGTGGAGGAACTCCAGACCTGACATTAGCTCCCCCTCACAAAATGTACACCAGGCGCGTTTAACCCTTTAACCGCCAGCCTACCTTGAGATTTTGTCACCCTTTGTTGCCAGACCATTTCGCACTATTTTGCGCTCCCCATGTTCAACTGTGATTTTTGAAGGGATTTCCAGGGATTTCCCAGAAAAGTGATATATTGTTTTTTTCAGCGGAGCCTGGGCTTTAACATGAAATGTCTTGTTTGTCATTTTCTAAGTGTATTCTCAATATTTTTGGGTGAAAATTGTGCAAAAAAATAAAAAAAAAAATTTTTTACAATTTGTAGTGTTTTTTTGTAATAAAAAATGTAAGTTTTTCAATAAAATCTTATTGCGTGTGAAACCCCAATTTCTCCCGGTTACAGCGGTACCACATATGTATTGGTAGACACCCTTTCCTGCCCAGGAGACTCCCCCAAACTGAAACAACGCTTTAGGAGATTTTCAGATAAAATACAACTATGCTTTGCAATATGCGCACCTTGCAGTTTTTCAAGAAAAACAACCCTTTACATTTGAAATACCCCCCACAAACTATATATTCCCTAGAAGTAAAAAAACCTATATGCAAACCAGAAAAAAACAGAAAATCTGAAAAAGCAACATCCCCAAACAGAATGATACCCAACATGCATAGGTTCTGTCAAGGAAAGAGTTGCCAAACACACCAAAGTAAAGCATGCGCATAACGGTAATTTTACTTCAGATATTCAGCTCTGCAAGACAAAGTGCGCACCTTGTGCTTTTTCTACCAAACCAACCCTTTACATTTGGAATATCCCCCATAAACCATATATTCCCTGAAAGTACACATGTTAAGCTTTCTAAGTGTACCCAGCTTGTTGTAGTGGGCTCATCTTTCTGGAAGTAATATCTCGAAGAATTCATAGGTTGCACAGGATTTCACAAAAAAATGTATAAAAAAGCAGAATAAAAAACACATTTTCCTAAAATATCAATATGCAAATAAGAAAAAACAAGCTAAATCTGAAAGCGCAAGGTCCCCCGAGCAGAACAATACCCAACATGCATAGGTACCTGTAACCTTTTGACTGCCAGTCTACTTGAGATTTTGTCACCCTCTCCTGACAGGATATTTTTCACCATTTTGCGTGATGTTTAACTGTGATTTTTGCAGGAATTTCCAAGAAAATGGCATATTTTCTTTTTGTGGCAGAGTTTAGGCTTTAACATGAAATGTCTTGTTTGTATTTTTTCAACTTTTTTAAATATTTTCAAATAAATAAATAAATAAAAAAATATATATTTTTTAAATTGTCTCCTTTATTTTAAACAAAAACATTTATTTTATTAAAGAAAGCCATATTGCATGTGAAAGCCCCATTTCTCCCGATTACAATGATACCACATATGTATCGGTAGCCCCCCGTTCCTGTCCAGGTGATACCATATAAAATACAACTACTATCCACATAATAAAGGGTTAAATAAAAAAAAATTGGTGTGGGGTCCCCCTTCACGGGGGGCACCATTTCTTGGGGGAATTTTAAGGTTTTTTTGGGAGGCAGGTAATGGGGGGTCTCTGGGTTAATGACAAGTCACCCACTAGCCACAGGTGACTTGCCAGACCCCGAGCCCTGTGAACTGGTATAGGGGTCACATGGACCCCTTACCAGTTCACAAAGGGTTAAAAGTAAAAAAAAAAAAAAAAACACACACATACTTACCTCCCATCCATCCCTGTGTCCCACGCTGATCACTTAGGCTTCTGCTCTCCTGCTGGGTTACAGGTAACAAAGGGTTAATTAAAAAAAAAAATGACATAGGGTCCCCCCTCAAAGGGAGGGGGACCCCATTTTATTTTTGGGATTTTTAAGGGTTAAAACCCCTAAAAATCCCCCCCCAAAAAATGGCGTGAGGTCCCCCTACCCAGCATAACCAGCCTGTGACCAGCTATGGGGGCTTGTAGAACAGGGCGCAGGGGCCAGCTTTAGTGGCCCCTGGCCCTGCGGCTACAAGCCGTCATAGCCTAGGGCCACGGCTCTTCTGCCCCCCCCCCCTGGGCTTTGGGGAGGCAGGTAATTTGGGGGGCCAGGGGTTAATGGCAAGTCACCCACTAGCGCAGGTGACTTGCCAGACCCCCGAGCCCTGTGAACTGGTATAGGGGTCACATGGACCCCTTACCAGTTCACAAAGGGTTAAAAGTAAAAAAAAAACACACAGACACACTTTTTAAAAAATATCTTTATTAAAAAAAATAAATGTTTTTTAATATTTTTTTTTAATACTTACCTCCCATCCATCCCTGTGTCCCATGCTGATCACTTAGGCTTCTGCTCTCCTGCTGCTGCTGGAAGCCTTTTATACCTACTGGGCTACAGGTAACAAAGGGTTAATTAAAAAAAAAATGACATAGGGTCCCCCCTCGAAGGGAGGGGGACCCCATTTTTTTTTGGGATTTTTAATGGTTAAAACCCTTAAAAATCCCCCCAAAAAAATGGCGTGAGGTCCCCCCTACCCAGCGTAACCAGCCTGTGACCAGCTATGGGGGCTTGTAGAACAGGGCGCAGGGGCCAGCTTTAGTGGCCCCTGGCCCTGCGGCTACAAGCCGTCATAGCCTAGGGCCACGGCTCTTCTGCCCCCCCCTGGGCTTTGGGGAGGCAGGTAATTTGGGGGGCCAGGGGTTAATGGCAAGTCACCCGCTAGCGCAGGTGACTTGCCAGACCCCCGAGCCCTGTGAACTGGTATAAGGGGTCACATGGACCCCTTACCAGTTCACAAAGGGTTAAAAGGTAAAAAAAAGACACACACGTTTTTGAAAATAACTTTATTAAAAAAAAAAAAAAAACTTTTACTTTACTCACCTCCGATCTTCATCTTCTGTGTCCCGCGGCGATCTGCTGTCAGCGACGGCTGGGCAGAGAAGGGGGGAGGCAGGCGATCGGAGGGTCACAGATAGACATTGAGCCATATTTAAAGGCAGATATTGAGTCAGGTCTACAGACAGGCATGGAAACAGGCTCAACTGAATTTTCTGATCGCAGTGCTGAACAAACTGCAGACAAATTAAAATCAGCCTCCGGAATACCTAAAAATAGTATGTAAGTATGTAAGTAAGTAAGTATGTAAGTATGTAGCTAAGAATTTAAGGAATTCAAACAAATTCTCACTGAGGGGATTGCTAAGATTCAGTAACGCTTCGGCCCAGAAAAACAAATTACCTTCAAAAAGAAAATAAATCACCAGATGACTCCAGGTTGTCCTGGGAGACTGCTGAAAGAAAGGCTCCTGCACTAACTTCAAGGCAGCCTGAAGAAACTGGGGGAAAGTGGCCAAGGTGAGCTCTTTATAGCGAGATGGAGGAATCCAAAAATACCTATCTGTGGAAACACAGATGGTCAGAGACTGTAGCAACAGGAGCCATTGTGGACATCTTAGAGTCTAGATCTGATTGCACACACAAACAGACAACCCGTCTGCGCCGTCAAGTAGGGCAACTGCCAATCACCCGGGGCATAGGTAATCCGTAATCCACCCACTTCTTCAACAGAGCTTCTAATGGTGAAGTTGCACGGGCCCAGAAAATCCCGTGGTGGTCACAGACTTAGGAAGAGGAAACACAGGAGAGATGTATACAAGAAACAAAAAGAGAACTGGGCCCCAGTACAGACATGGGCAAGGCTGGCCCCCAGTACAGGTTAGGACAAAAACTATGGACTAAAAGGCAATAAAGCCAAATTTGCAAGACAGAGAGAGCAAAGGCCCAACATGGACAGGAATACAGGCACTAAGAAAACAAACTCTAGGGCTGGCACTAGGACCCTGCACATCCACAGCACAATACTAGCTCAGTCTCACAGTCTCCTTATGGTATCAGCATTCTGTCATGGATCTCTCAGCAAAGAGATCCCTTATTATAGAATAACCAATAATGAGGCTGCGAGAGACGGATATGTGGCAAACCATGTTTAATGGACTAACAATGAACAAAACACACATCAACCAAGCTGCTGTACACATATATATCAAATTTAAAGACACAGAGCGACCTCCAAAATAATGAAGTGGATAAGTGCAAAAAGTAGTCTCTATCCCACAGCACATGCACCTCCACACAATGAGGAAATCCACCAAGAATCCACCACCGATAGTGCAAACTCTTACCGACTAATTGTGATAACTGATGCCTTCAAAACGTCCACATATGAATAATTGATGGGTCCTATTCCCAGATGTGTTGCTCACCAGCATTCGAGGTTTAAAATCAATTCAACCAGACACCGAAAACAACAATAAAACAGAATCTAGTGTAATTCCATTAAAACCCAAAAAGTTTTAATAAAGGTTTTAAAAATTTTAAACTCATAAACAAACAAGTAAAAACAGCACCCAATCAAGGTTATTGCAATCCACGTCTCACCGGGCCTGGAATGAAGCAGCTCTGCCAACAAGAGGGTCGCGTCAGCCACAGAAAAGTATAGGTACCAATGTTAGAAAATTCCACCACCGCCAACGCGTTTCGTCGCCAATGGGCAACTTTAACTAGGCTGGTGGCGTGCGGAAGGCGGAAGAATAAATAGCAGACCAGGCAATCCAATAATCCAATGGGAAAGAAATCACGTGACCCTGATTACTGGGTCACATGTTGTAAACAATAAAAATAGAAGATACTAATATATTCCAAAAGGGCCAAGGTTAGCCTATCAAGGCAATAGTAATGAAAGGAAACAGCAGTAGACGAACCTGCCAAGATAGTATTTGCAGCGATTCCATTAGGCAAATTACAGCCGAGCGTGCTAGCTTAACCCTTTCGCTGCCAGCCTACCTGCAGCATTTGCCACTCCCTGTTGCCAGACGATGTTTCACCATTTTGCGCTACACATATTCAACTGTCATTTTTGAAGGGATTTCCAGGGATTTCCCAGGAAAATTATATATTGTTTTTTTCAACAGAGTCTGGGCTTTAACATGAAATGTCTTGTTTGTATTTTTTAGGTGTATTCTCAATTTTTTTGGGTGAAATGTGTGAAAAAAAACAAAAAAACAACATTTTTTTACAATTTGTAGAGTTTTTTTGTAATAAAAAATGTAAGTTTGTCAATAAAATCTTATTGCGTGAGAAACCCCAATTTCTCCCGGTTACAGCGATACCACATATGTATAGGTAGACACCCTTTCCTGCCCAGAAGCCTTTTATAGCTGCTGGATGACAAATGGTTAATTAAAAAAAAAAATGACATAGGGTCCCCCTTCCCGGGGAGGGGGACCCCATTTTTTTTTGGATTTTGAAGGGTTAAAAACCCTTCAAAATCCAAAAAAAAAATGACGTGGGGTCCCCCTTACCCAAAGTAACCAGCCCGGGACCAGCTATGGGGGCTTGTAGGCACAGAGTGGGGGGGCCAGCTTTGGTGGCCCCCCCACCCTGCAGCCTACGAGCCCACATAGCCTATGTGGGCCCGGGCTCTTCTGCCCCCCCCTGGCCTTTGGGGAGGCAGGTAATGGGGGTGCGGGGGTTAATGGCAAGCCACCCGCTAGGGCAGGTGACTTGCCACCCCCCCAGCCTTGTGAACTGGTATAAGGGGTCTCATGGACCCCTTACCAGCTCACAAAGGGTTAATGTGAAAAAAAAACACCACACAATAATAAAAAGTATTTTATTAGAAAAAAAAAATTTTTTTTTTTACTGTACTTACCTTCGATTGCAAGCTCTTGTCCCTCGCCGCTCAGCTGACAGATGCCGGTGATCGGCATCCAGAGAAGGAGAAGGCAGGAGATCAGAGGATCTCCTGTCACCTCCTTCCCCTGTGCCGATCACCGGCATCTGAGAAGCTGAGAAGGCTGAAGCCTGAGATCGGGGCCGGGATGACTTCATAAGCCCCGCCCCCAAGGGGGCGGGGCTTAGAGGCATGATGGCGGCCGCCATCGTGCAGAAGAGAGGAGAGAGCCTCCCAGGCTCTCTCCTGAAGATCGGTAAGTCCTGGGGGGGGATCGGAGGCCCCCCAGGTGAAGAGGAGGGACAGCGGGAGCCAGCGCACACACAGGTAAGTGAATGTCATTTTTATTTTTTTTTTTTTTTACAGTTAGAAGCTGCTGCTGCAGAAGCGGGGGGGGGGGCGGCCTATTCCGGGGGCTCTCCTGGAGCCATCCGACCCCCCACGGGGGATCGGATGGCACCAAATTAAAGAGGAGACCCGGCCGGATCCAACAAGGGGTCAGGTGAGTATTTGTTGTTTTTACTTTTTAAACTACAAGCGAGGAAAGTCAAGCACGTAACACCTACGTGCTTGGCACTTAAGGCCCAGCCAAGCCAGCACGTAGGTGTTACGTGCTTGGCAACAAAAGGGTTAAGGAGCGACAGGACACGCCCCGCATCCAACGTTACACTCTCACAGACGGAGGTCACGTGATAGGAAGTGGAGGAAGTGGAGAGCAGAATGCGTTCCATAGCTCCATCACCACTCCCCGCATCCAACGTCACACTCTCACAGACAGCGGTCACGCGACACGGATGCAGAGATACGCTCCAGCCTCACAAAGCGCCTTCAACAGCAAACTACCAAGCAGGGAATCGATACAAATGACAGCAGGCTAGTCAATAGATTCAGACATCAGAGTGCCGAGCGCTGATTATAAATCACGGTAAATGACACTAGGTGTACATCAATAACTACTTGAGTATACCATAGCTACTAAATTGCAATAAATTACAGCAATAATAAAAATACAGTTCTAAAGCTCGGATAAAAGGCATACTGCAATGCCAAATTAAGATGGAACAGCTAAAAAAAATTTCTTAAAAGAAAAACACTAATAATATAAAAAACTATTAAATGCACATAACCAAACAAGTTGGAATATTCAAAAAAATCCATAGATGAAGCAACATCTGTGGCCAAAGCTGCTTGACTCCAGTGCCATACAGAATATAAAAATAATAAAATTAAAAAAGGTTTAATTAGCAAAATCATGTTTATACAACAAGATCAAGAAGAATTAATTAAACAGTTCAAATCAAAATCAACATTTAGACCAAAAGGATGTAAGGTACCCAGAGTGTAAATCCACTGGCCCTCTTTTTTTGAAATTTCCCTGACCAAATTTGAACCCCGCCAGTGTTGTTCTACTTTATCAATCCCTATGAATGACATAAGACTAGGGTCACTATTATGACACTCTTTAAAGTGGGCTGACAGGTTATGAGATTCAAATCCACGTCTAACATTATACATATGCTCTCGAATACGTATTTTAAGCTCGTGTAGTGCGCCCAACATACATTTTTTGACATGGACACCATATAAGGTATACTACACCTTTGGAACTGCAAGATATAAACTTAGAAATTTTAAAAGATTTATTGGTTTTGAAATCCTGAAAGGATTTCACTGATTTCCCAACAGATCTACAGCCCTTACATCCAGCACATACTCCACATCTATAGAAACCGATCGGCAGGCTGCCAGCAGATCCACTAGAATTAGGTGGATCCACATAACTTCTCACCAAACGGTCTCTCAGACTTGGTGCCTTTTTAAACACCACTTTTGGACATGCTGGTAGTGCAGGGCCCAGGACCACGTCCGCTTTCAAAATATGCCAGTGTTTGGCTAATAAGTTGCGGACCTCCTTGTATTGGACATTAAAACCAGTGATGAACGGAATATCATCCAGTACTTCAACCGGACCTTCACTGTGATTTAATGAAAAGCCCAAACTCTTAAAAAACGGTTCCCCAGCATCTAAAATTAATATATTTTACGTTTTTAGTCACTAACTTATCATTCTTTCCCCCACTGGGCTGCAACTCTGTTCAGGAATTTAGGATACGTGTGCCGCCATCTTGACTCAGCATCATCACACTTACTGAGGAGAGGAGAGTGGGATAAGGTACAGAGGGGCGGGTTATAGCTGTGCTTTGCTCAGACAGAGCAGAGCTGGGGTCAGGAAAAGGTCAGCAATCCCAGAATGCAGAGCAGCACAGTCAGGAGGCACTTCCTGTTTGCAGGCTGCCTGATAAGATGGCGGCTTCCATAAGCCGCCATCTTGGATGTTTAAAGGCTCATAACATGCAGTAGATGCAGGTAGGATGATCTTTAATGTGAGCAATCTGTATGTACAGGGTGGGGGAAACATATAAGATAGACTCTTATTCAGAGTGAAAGTCCGCTTTCAGTAGTACCCCTATAGAGTTCTTTTTTAAAAGGGATTCTCTGGGACATTTTCTAACGAGAGCCCGTTGTTGGCGTATTTTCTCTTCATCATACCCCTTATCAATAAATCTTTGCATTAACATCGTAGACTGATTATCAAAATCTTCCAAAGATGTGCAGTTACGTCTCACCCTAGTGACTTGCCCTTTAGGTATTGCCTGCAACCACTTAGGGTGGTGACAACTCATATGGGGGACGTAACCATTCCTATCTGTACTCTTAAAATAAGTGGAAGTAGTCAATGAATCAGCTTCTTTTTTAATAGTAAGGTCTAAGAAGTTGACGGAGATCAAACTACTCTCAGCAGTAAATTCTAGGTTAAAGGCATTCCTATTAATCTCTTGGCAAAATTCATGTAATGTATCCTGAGGGCCATCCCAGATAAAAAACACGTAATCGATGTAACGATACCAACAACGTAGACTGGGTAAGGTTTGGCCTTGTATAAATGTAGCCTCCCACCAATCCACATAGAGGTTGAAAGAAATCCTCCACCGATAGTGCAAACTCTTACCAGCTTCAAATCAGAACAGCATTTTTCAAATTATCTTAAACCACGTAGGTAAGGTTTCTATATACATCCACTCCTGATGATATCCAGATCAAATCACTAACGCACTGTGCAAATGCTCTTAAACGAGGGCATGCAATATATTGGTGTCGGTGCCGCGCCACCAGCCTAGTTAAAGTTGCCTTGCGGCAACGAAACACGTCGGCGGTGGATCTAATTTTTAACTTGCTTGAACTTTCTTCATTATTCTGAACGGAACATTTATCCCTTTGGACCGTCCATGGTGGTTGTCAGATTCCAGGGCCGGTGAGATTGGGACTAATCAATTCAAGCTGTTTTTTTACTTATTTGTTTGTGAGTGCATTTTGATCTCCTATTTATTAAAGCTGCTGAGTTTTATAGAATTACACTATATTCGGTTTTTGCTTTATTTCATGTATTTGTGGTGGCATATGGTATAACCTATGCCTGGCAATTACATAATTCTAAGTGGATGTGGATGGGAGCTTCTACAATCGTTTAAGAGCATTTGCACAGTGCGTTAGTGATTTGATCTGGATATCATCAGGAGTGGATGTATATAGAAACCTTACCTACGTGGTTTAAGATAATTTGAAAAATGCTGTTCTGATTTGAAGCTGGTAAGAGTTTGCACTATCGGTGGAGGATTTCTTTTGCACCTTGCTGCGTGAAGTGCATGCACCGTGGGATATCATACACTGGACTATCTGCCAGCTTATTTTTATTGCTCTGTGTTTATCTTTACTTATTTTTGGTTAATTGTGTTCTTTTAGGGATAAGGACTTTTTCACGTTGAGCATTTATTCACGTTTGTAGTTTATTGTTTTTGTTGCTCTAGCGCGGTGCTATGCACTAATGTTTAGGTCTCCTATTCATTGCTACATTATTAGTTCCACATAGAGGTTGGCCATACTGGGTGCGAATTTTCGCACCCATAGCTACTCCCTTTCTCTGAAGGTAAAACTGACCATTGAACAAGAAATAGTTACGTTCCAACGCAAAGGTTAGACAAGCAATGATGAAATTAATTTGTCTATTTGGCAAGGAAGAATGTATGGAAAGGAAGTGGCGAACTGCCGCCATCCCCTGTTCATGGGGGATGACCGTATAAAGTGAGGTCACATCTGCAGTGACCAAAAATGAATTTGAAGTGACCCTAAGACTTCCACAAATTTCCAAAACCTGTGAAGAGTCTCGTAAATAAGATGGAAGAGAGATCACTAGCCTCTGCAAAAATCCGTCTATATACTCGCCAAGTCTACACGTAATCGAGCTGACCACGCTGACAATCGGTCGGCCCGGAGGTTTGATCAAACTTTTATGAATCTTTGGCAGAATGTATATAGTCGGAACCCGGGGTGCTGTTGGGTTAAGGTATTCAAATTCCTTCTTAGTCAGAATACCAAGCTCCAAACCTGAATTAAGTAACTCCAGTAATTCTTGCTGATAACCCAATGTGGGGTCCCTCTTAAGAAGGAGGTAGGTCTCTGAATCCGCCAGTAACCTATTCACTTCGTCAATATAATCTGTCTTATTCAAAATTACCAATCCCCCCCCCCCCCCCTATCAGCCGGCTTGATAACTACATTTTTATTTTGCTCAAGCCGTTTTAAACCCCTAGTGATATCTGACGGCCATCTTTTCTGTTTAACCTTGATAGACTCTAAGTCCCTCAAGACAACAGATTTAAAAGCATCAATCTGTGAATTAGAGGGTCCAGGGGGATTAAAAAGAGATTTGTTCCTCATTTTGAATGTTGGAACAACTGATTAGGGTCTGCGGATGCCCCACACTCCAATAAGGGACTGGGGTCTGATTTGGTTAGAAAAATCTTTTGACATTTAACTTACGTATATATTTATGTAAATCTACAAAAGTTTCAAATTTATCAAAAGTCTTGGGTGGGGCATATTTCAACCCCTTATCTAATAGTCTTAATTCATCTATGGTGAGCACAGTGTCGCTGAGATTAAAGATACCCTCCCCTAAAGATGTCTTGGTCTTCTGATGTTTCTTTCCCCCTCTCTTTCCTCGCTTAGAGCGGCCTTCCTTTTTGAAGCCGCATTCGCCCTCCTGGGGGTAGGGGTTCCCTCGTTCAGGAGTAGAGACCTTCCCCTTAATGGTGGTGAGTTGCCCCGATTGAAATGAAAAGGAATATTGGAAGTTGGAGGGACTACATCAATTGGGGGTCGAGTTCTTTCAGACTGCCATGGCGGTTGGGAAACGTATCTAGTGGGCCTAGACGTTACATAAGGCCCTTTATACATACGTGAGTTTATCGTATGATTCTCAGATCTGTAACCATAAGACTGTCTCCATGGTCCCCTAACTCTAACTCAGATCTAGAAGCCCTCGGTTGTTTATAGGGAGAGGGTATAGATATCTTATTGTCCCCATACCTCACCCTTCCTGAGGGCCCTGAGAAAAATGCCTGGGTCAGGTTTATCCTGATCTAAATTGTCCATATGACTCCTTTCAATATTGCCCCATTGCCATTTAAAAACTTTATTATTCTGATAATCCTTTTGGTCACGAGATATTTTCTTTAGTTTTTTCATCTTAATTTGGGTTTCTTCTTTTCCTAACCTGTCTTTTAACTCCTCAAATTTTTTAAGGAATTCATCCGATGTACTGAATGGCAGTAGCCTTTCTTTCAGTGCACTGATTTGTGCTTCTAGTTGTTTATATTGATCTCTCTTCTTACCTACCATTGGCGACGAAACGCGTCGGCGGTGGTGGAATTTTCTAACATTGGTACCTATACTTTTCTGTGGCTGACGCGACCCTCTTGTTGGCAGAGCTGCTTCATTCCAGGCCCGGTGAGACGTGGATTGCAATAACCTTGATTGGATGCTGTTTTTACTTGTTTGTTTGTGAGTGTAAAATTTTTAAAACCTTTATTAAAACTTTTTGGGTTTTAATGGAATGACACTAGATTCTGTTTTATTGTTGTTTTCGGTGTCTGGTTGAATTGATTTTAACCTAGAATGCTGGTGAGCAACACATCTGGGAATAGGACCCATCAATTATTCATATATGGACGTTTTGAAAGCATCAGTTATCACAATTAGTCGGTAAGAGTTTGCACTATCGGTGGTGGATTCTTGGTGGATTTCCTCATTGTGTGGAGGTGCATGTGCTGTGGGATAGAGACTACTTTTTGCACTTATCCACTTCATTATTTTGGAGGTCGCTCTGTGTCTTTAAATTTGATATTCTGCACTCAGTTCTTTTGGGAATAAGGACTAACACACGTCGAGCACCTGAATGTGGACTTGAAATCATTGATCATATTGTTTGTCATTTTTTAAGCGCGGTGTATGTACTAATATTGCATGATATGTAAATATTGTACCTTTTTTCAATATATATATATATATATATATATATATATATATATATACACGTGGAGTCAGAGTACATACATACATAGGAGTCCAAAGGCAGACACAGAGCAGGAATAGGAAAAGTAAATCACAAGGGATATGGCAGGAGTCCAGATTTCAAGGTTTAGGGTTCAGGGTTTCAAGGTACAAGATTCCAGAGTTTCAATGTACATAGTTGAGGGATTATTTCCAGAAAACAACGCCCGCGTCAACAAGCCTAGTATGCCTAGAAAGCTTGAGGTGTGCACTTCCAGAGCATTAATAGTTTTTGGGAGTATTTCAAATGTAAAGGGTTGTTGTTCTTGAAACACTGCAAGGTGTGCATAGCATAGTTGTATTTTATCTGAAAATCTACCAAAGCGATGTTTCAGTTTGGGAGAGTATCCTGGGCAGGAAAGGGTGTCTACCAATACATATGTGGTACTGTTGTAATCAGGATATAATTTTCCTAGGAAATACCTTCAAAAATGACAGTTGAACATGTGTAGCGCAAAATAGTGAAACATGGTCTGGTAACAGAGGGTGACGAAAGCTCTAGGTAGCCTGGCAGCGAAAGGGTTAAATTACATCATGTCAATGCTGTCATGAGGCTGGCAAGGTTGTGACTTGCACTTAGCTCTTTACACTGTAAGGGTAAGCGCTAGTGCCAGGCTTCAATGCAGCTTTCAACTAGGTTTATGAACACTTGTTTTAAAGACAGGCGGGAACATAAACACAATACTCATCTTTTATCCCCTGCAGGAGATCGCTGCTAGTCCAGCACTCAGACACTTACCCGCCTCCGCTGCCATCGTCAAACCCACAGCACAGCATTCGTCACAGGAACCATGGCATGCACTGCAATGGAGGGAGGCGCAGGGTGACCCATCAGATGCTGAATGGACGAGACTGGCTTGACAATGGCAACAGTGCGGAACTGGATCAGGCAATCCGGTAAGTGTCTGAGAGCTGGGCTAACAGCAATCACATGTGTGGTATAAAATGAGAGTAGTGTTTTTTTGTTTCTGCCTGCAGAACATCCATGAGCTCTCCATGAGGTCAAGCTATTGCATAATCACACTAATCCTTAAGCAACAATTTGACTGTGCAATGGCTTAAACATTTGAGTTATCCATCAGCACACTTTCCAAGACACCTTATTCTTCTATTTAAATTCTCATTCCAACATTTCAGGGCATCATAGGGCTTGTATATTGGAAGGAAGTCCTATTCGGATGTATTCTTTAGACTTATGGATATAGTGGGCTTCACTATTTGTTTATCCATTACTGCGCTGCTGCATTTTGGCATGACTTGAAAGTGGGCAGTCCCAGCTTTGCAATAGCTTAATCACAAGGTGAACCCTAAAACACAGAAGAGTTCAAAAAGAGAATTCTGTGAGTACTCACCTGTAGAATTAATTTCTCTTCCATTATTACTTCTGTGACAGTCAAAGTCACAGAATTCTCTTTTCTCTTCCATTTTACTTTAGGCCATCAGACTTAATTCAGAGACAAATGGGACCTCCAAAAGCAGTACACGAATTCAGGTGGGTTCCCCAAACCTTATTCCTTTCAGGAACAAGACATTCCAAAAACT
Source organism: Gastrophryne carolinensis (assembly GCA_027917425.1). Classification (NCBI taxonomy): domain Eukaryota; kingdom Metazoa; phylum Chordata; class Amphibia; order Anura; family Microhylidae; genus Gastrophryne; species Gastrophryne carolinensis. Next base: position 96,255,413 of record CM051234.1, read on the forward strand.
CATTCCTTTCAGGAATAATACATCTCAAAAACCCTTATTCTATTCAGGAATAAGACATTCCAAAAACCCTTATTCCTTTCAGGAATAAGACATTCCAAAAACCATCTAATTACCACTGTATGTAATTCCTTCCTACCAAAGGCTGTACCTTATAGAATTTGGTAAATGTATGAGCTGAAAACCAAGTAGCAGCTTTGCCTACTTGTTCTATTGAAGCTTGATGCTAAAAAGCCCAAGAAGCTCCAATAGCTCTTGTCAAATGAGCAGTAGTCCTAAAAGAAGAATCCTTCCCCTTAGGGAATATAGGCTCTTACCACTGCCTGTCAAATGCATCGCTGATTCTAGACTTAGATGGTGGAAGACCTTTCCGTGGACCCTCAGGTAGGACAAAATAAGGAGTCCAACCTACGGAAAGATTGTGTAGCAGTGAGATAGTATCTTAGTGCTTTTCCCTACATCCAGCAATGTAGAATCCTCTATCGGACAGTGGAGTAGGACATAAGGAAGACAATTCACCTCTTCATTAAGATGGAAACCACCTTAGGAAGAACATCCTGTTTAAAGCAGAAGACGAACTTGTCTTTATTTAACACTAAATAAGGAGACTTAACTGATAAGCTACTAATTTAGAAACCTTCCTTACTGAGGTTATTGCCACTAAAAAAAGATAACCTTAAGAGTCAATAAACTTAATGATGCATCTGCCAATAGTTCAAAAGGAGGACGCTGATAAAACTAAGTTCAGGTCCCAAACCGGCAGAAGTAGCTTACGAGGAGGCCGCACATGAGCGACTCCCTATAAAAAAAAAAGTTTTGATACATTTATTCACAGCAATGGGTTTCTGAATAAAAAGATAGCTAAAGCAGACATCTGACTCAATTGAAAACCTCCATCAAGACCTTTCTGCCCAAAAAATCAAATATTATGGGAACAGAAAAAATTCTACCAGCGAACCTTCTGGATTCGCACCAAGCGATAATGCTTGCCAGACTCTATAGTAGATCATTGATGAAGGCTTCTTCCTGGCCTGAATCATAGTCTGCCAAGATAAAGGATTCAACAGCCAGGCCGTCCAAGCCATAACATTTGAATTGGGATGCCTTAGAGGCCCCTGTGTGAGAATATCTGGATCGTCGGGTAACCTCCACGAGTTGCCCTCTGACATCCTTACTATGTCTGAGAACCAGCTTCTTCTTGGCCACCGAGGAGCCACCAGAATGGTTGGGACTCCCTCGTGAGCTATCTTTTTCAGTACTCACCCTAGGAGTGGAATCGGAGGGAATGCATAAAGAAGCTTGAAAGCTGACCACTGAAGAGTCAGGACATCTGTTGCTATAGTTAGAGGATCCCTGGACAGAGACACAAACTTTGTAACCTTGCGATTGTGTCGTGATGCATAAGAGATCTATGTCCGGAATCCCCCAGCGCATGCATAGGGATTGAAAAAAACCTCTAAGAGACCATTCCCTCTGATGCAGGACCGTTCTGCCAAGATGATCAGCCTGCAAGCTGTCCACTCCAGGTATGTGTACAGCCGAAAAGCATGAAACCTGTTTCTCTGCCCAAAGTAAAAACCAGCTCACTTCCATGAGGGCTTCACTGATTCAGGTGCCCCCATGGTGGTTGATATATACCACCGCCGTCCGATTGTCTGTTTGAATCCGCACGGGATGCCCCTTCAAATGGTATGGTCAATGTCTTAAATACAATAGAATCACTCTCAGTTCCAGGATATTTATGGAGATTTTGCTCTCCTTCAGACTCCACAGTCCCTGGAGCGTTGGTGACTCCATGACACTCCCCCAACCCGATAGACTGGCATCCATGGTGATGATCTTCCACTGTACTGAAAGGGAGGATTTGCCAGTCTGAAGAGGCTGAGGACCAGGCTAGAGACTGCCTTGTTGACATTGTCATGCAAAAAGAGTGATCCAGAGTGTGTGGGTCTCGATCACAGATTGTGAGCAATTCCATCTGCGGGGTCTTGTGTGAACAGTGCAAAAGGTAACGACTCAAGAAAGATACCATCAGGCCCAACAGACAGTGTAAGGTCCCCGGGTTCAGCTGGCGCCCGACTGGTGGCTGGGAGCTGTTTTCCCATCTGCAGTTCCTTCAGCCACCAGCGGGTGTCAGCGGAGCTCCGGCTGCTCACCCCAGCGGCAGTCCCTCCAACCTCCAGAGAGTGGCAGCAAAGCGCTTGTTGCTCTCGCCTCATCTGCTGCACCTGGTGTGTGCTATTTAAAGTGGACCGTCACCCATGGGTGATCGGCCCGGGAATCTATAAGATTCCCGGGCCGATCACCCCCCTCACCGCGGGACATCCGAGATCGGGATGTCCCGCGGTGAGGGACCCCCCCCAAAACCCCAAAAGAACTCACCTGATCACCGCTGCCGCCTCCCGCGCACTCCTCTAGCCGTGCGCGCGCCCGCGCCGGCCGTTTGTGAATGGCCGGCGCGGGCGCGCGCACTGTCAGAGGGGCGCGCGGGAGGCGGCGGCGGACGCGCTGCCTTGTCCGCCGCTTGTCCGTGGGAGCGTGGTGAGGTGAGTTTGGGGGTTTCTGGGGGGTTTTACACAGCGGGGCACCCCTAATCGGGGTGCCCCCCTGAAGTGGACCAAAACCCAGGATAGTCAAAATCCTGGGTGTTGGTCCACTTTAAGGGAGATTTTCCCTCCACCAGGTGCAGCAGGATTTTGTTGTTTCTTCCTCTTTGTCCGTGGATCCATGTGCCTTGTATCTGGAGTTCTGATCTTTAGTCTGTTCCTGTCAGGAGTCTGGAGACTGCCTGCATCTGCCCTAGGACCCTGGGTGAGTGCTCCAGCACCTTAGGGGTTCGGTTTTCTTTTATCTGGTATTTTTTGTTAGTTAGTTTTTTCCCTGTATCTGAATATAAGAGTTTTTTGTTATCCTTGCCATTAATAAAACCTTTAAGCATATCTTATGTCTCCGTGTCATTGCTCTGGCCAAACCTTTTACCCTCCCGGGCAGAGAGTGCACTTAAAGTACTCTCTGGTCCTGACATAATCCTGCTGCCAATATACCCACCTGGCCAGAGCATTTTTGCTGGATTTTGGTGGATGTAGCCTTTGATATAAATCCCCTTTTGCCACAGGTTAAGCAGCCCTGTCTAATTAAACCCAGTGTTCCTGTCCAGATTCCCCCATCTACCGTCCCTTTAGCCAGATCTGTAGATTCTAGGGGGATTTCTGAGGTGCTGTGTGCTTCACCTGGGGCCTTGGATCAGGGGTCTCCTGCTTCATCTTGGAACCAACCGGTGGCTACTACTAGTAACCAGGACCCTGATGCCTGGTTCTACGAAGATTCTGACGACGATGATCCGGTCTTTGAGGTCGATGCCAGCCTGCCTCCAGAGCGTCCCATGGTCGATGCCAGCCTGCCTCCAGAGCGTCCCATGGTCGATGCCAGCCTGCCTCCAGAGCGTCCCATGGTCGATGCCAGCCTGCCTCCAGAGCGTCCCATGGTAGAGTCATCCGCCGCTGGGCCCCACCGCGAGTCATCCGCCGCTGGGCCCCACCGCGAGTCAGCCGCCGCTGGGCCCCACCGCGAGTCAGCCGCCGCTGGGCCCCACCGCGAGTCAGCCGCCGCTGGGCCCTAAGCCGTTGAGCCCTCTGCCGGGCCCCCAGCCGTTGAGCCCTCTGCCGGGCCCCCAGCCGTTGAGCCCTCTGCCGGGCCCCCAGCCGTTGAGCCCTCTGCCGGGCCCACAGCCGTTGAGCCCTCTGCCGGGCCCCCAGCCGTTGAGCCCTCTGCCGGGCCCCCAGCCGTTGAGCCCTCTGCCGGGCCCCCAGCCGTTGAGCCCTCTGCCGGGCCCCCAGCCTTTGAGCCCTCTGCCGGGCCCCCAGCCTTTGAGCCCTCTGCCGGGCCCCCAGCCTTTGAGCCCTCTGCCGGGCCCCCAGCCTTTGAGCCCTCTGCCGGGCCCCCAACCATTGAGCCCTCTGCCGGGCCCCCAGCCATTGAGCCCTCTGCCGGGCCCCCAGCCATTGAGCCCTCTGCCGGGCCCCCAGCCATTGAGCCCTCTGCCGGGCCCCCAGCCATTGAGCCCTCTGCCGGGTCCCTCAGCGAGCCTGCAGCCGGGTCCCTCAGCGAGCCTGCAGCCGGGTCCCTCAGCGCGCCTGCAGCCGGGTCCCTCAGCGAGCCTGCAGCCGGGTCCCTCAGCGAGCCTGCCCCTGGCTCGGCACCCGGGCCCTGCTTCCAGCCTGTCCCTGGCTCGGCACCCGGGCCCTGCTTCCAGCCTGTCCCTGGCTCGGCACCCGGGCCCTGCTTCCAGCCTGTCCCTGGCTCAGCACCCGGGCCCTGCTTCCAGCCTGTCCCTGGCTCGGCACCCGGGCCCTGCTTCCAGCCTGTCCCTGGCTCGGCACCCGGGCCCTGCTTCCAGCCTGTCCCTGGCTCGGCACCCGGGCCCTGCTTCCAGCCTGTCCCTGGCTCGGCACCCGGGCCCTGCTTCCAGCCTGTCCCTGGCTCGGCACCCGGGCCCTGCTTCCAGCCTGTCCCTGGCTCGGCACCCGGGCCCTGCCTTGAACCGTCACCCGGGCCCTGCCTTGAACCGTCACCCGGGCCCTGCCTTGCACCCGGGCCCTGTCTAGAACCTGCATCCAGGACTGGTGAAACTTTGCCAATTATTTGGATCCCTACTCCGATGGACTCTGGCTCCTCTGTGGATCCCGGAGGTGGGATCTGTACACAGATTTTGGACATTTTTTTTTTTTTGGGACTTGATTTTGATTTGTTGGTACTGTTCTCAGGGGAGAGTTTTTTCTTTCAGGGGAGCGTTCAGGAGCCCGCTCCTGAAAGGGGGGGTAGTGTAAGGTGCCCGGGTTCAGCTGGCGCCCGACTGGTGGCTGGGAGCTGTTTTCCCATCTGCAGTTCCTTCAGCCACCAGCGGGTGTCAGCGGAGCTCCGGCTGCTCACCCCAGCGGCAGTCCCTCCAACCTCCAGAGAGTGGCAGCAAAGCACTTGTTGCTCTCGCCTCATCTGCTGCACCTGGTGTGTGTGCTATTTAAGGGAGATTTTCCCTCCACCAGGTGCAGCAGGATTTTGTTGTTTCTTCCTCTTTGTCCGTGGATCCATGTGCCTTGTATCTGGAGTTCTGATCTTCAGTCTGTTCCTGTCAGGAGTCTGGAGACTGCCTGCATCTGCCCTAGGACCCTGGGTGAGTGCTCCAGCACCTTAGGGGTTCGGTTTTCTGTTATCTGGTATTTTTTGTTAGTTAGTTTTTTCCCTGTATCTGAATATAAGAGTTTTTTGTTATCCTTGCCATTAATAAAACCTTTAAGCATATCTTATGTCTCCGTGTCATTGCTCTGGCCAAACCTTTTACCCTCCCGGGCAGAGAGTGCACTTAAAGTACTCTCTGGTCCTGACAGACATATTCCTTGATGAAACGTTGGGTGAGGGCAAGACAAGAGACCCTGTACCCTAGCCTGAAGTAAGAGTCACTTCTGTGTTGGAAAAACCACTCTTGCCTGAGAAGTGTCTAATGACAGTCCCAGAAAAGAATTACTCTTGAAGCTATGACATGATATTTGACTTAAGAATTCGACTGGATAGTCAATTATCCAATGTCGATCAGACAGTCTGTGTATCCTTCTGGGCCCCCTGACATGATGGGGCCCATATCAACAGATAGTCTTAAGTAAGGGATTATATGTATCTCCTGACTTCTTAGAGAAAACATGAGACCTGCCAACACTTTGGTAAACACCCTAGGTGCTGAAAATAGACCGAAGGGTAACGCCACAAACTGAAGATGTAGGCCACCTACAGCAATGTAGGTATGTTTCCTTATACATACACTGCCCGGCTGGAGTAACTTCACTGTGGATCAACAACTCCAGCAGATCTCAATGCTTCTGCTTTCTGCAGAATTCGGGATACCCCTGACCAAGAGAATCTCCAAGGGGGTCTGGCTCCTAATTTGATCTTGTAACCGGAGGATACAACTTCCTGTATCCAAGTATCTGTTACATGAAGCCTACAAATATGGGCAAAATGCAGAAGCGGTCCCCCCACACCTGCAAGTGCGGGGGCATCCCTTCATGTCTGAACAGGCTTTGAAGGGGGTCTGGCTTTATTCTGCCAGACACCTGTTGCCTTAATTTGGACCTTTGTCTTATTCCAAAAATCTCTTCGGTATCCCGAAGAGGCCGAACCTCTAACCAGATCCCCGGAGTATTAGAGGCCCTGCGGAAGCAGTATTAGACTTCGGCTTCTGTGGCAGATTAGATGATTTACCACTAGCAGAATGTATTACCACGTCAACCAAGCACTCCCCAAACAGACACCGTAAAGGGGAGTCGTGTCATTCTTTATTGGAGGCTATGTCAGCTGACCATTGCTTAAGCCAAAAAGCACGCCTTAAGGCTAACACCAGAGCTAAGCATCTGGCACTTAACCTGCTCAATCCTCCATGGCCTGTGTCATACCTGTATACCTGTTGTAGCCAAACTGGTTTTGATCACCTGGGAGCATGACTTCCATGAATGACCCCTATGAGTCTTCGAGTCCAGTTGTTTTAACCACCTCCTGCTCCCCGAAAATGCTATGGATGTAGCCCAGGCCGGCTGCAAGGTCGACCCCATAATAGAATAAGCAGGACATGTCACCTGATCCACGTGATTATTCGCTGGATCCTTTGGAGAAGCGCTATCCGAGGATGGCATAACCAAAACCTTAAAAAGACCTGGCCCCAGAGCGTCCACAACAGGAGGGTGAGACCATCTGGAGGAAAGGGATACATCGTATCTAGTATTTTAGGAATGGGCAGAAGACAACCTGACTTCTGCCATTCCCTATTGATCAGATTAGAATAATGCATATGTTCTGCAACATCCTCCAGAATCAAGGAAATCAAAACCATCCATCCATCTTAACTGAGCACCCCCTTGTGTAGAGGACTTCTGAATACGAGTCCCTATTGGATAGATCCTCCCAACGGATAACTTCCTGGTAGACTATGTCAGCTACAATATCCTCTTCAACTTAGAGGATAAATCTTTTCTTTAAAAAACATTTTAGTAGCCAATCCTTCTAAATTTAGGACCACTTGAGGGCTGCCGACAGAGTTTAAAGACCCAGAAGGAGGCTATGACAGCCACAATATCCTCTTCAAAACTCAGAGGATTTTTTTTTTTCAAAACTTTCTTAGTAGCTGATATGACTTAAAGGTTTTAGGTCCGCTTGAAGGCTGCCGGGGGGGGGGGGGGGGGGTTTAAGCTCAGAGGGCACCGGCAACAAGGGTCAGAGCCCTTGCAGGGAGGAGACAATTGTCTTCCATATCCAACGTGCTATCCTCGTCTAGTGTCTGTTTGCATACTGGACATGGGGTGAATCTATCTGCTAAAGGACCAGACCCGAATACCCCAGATGCCTCCGTCATGGTGATTAATACTAGATTACCTCCCAGGGGGTACAAAACCTAGTATGTGAACAGTTCCCGATAGACGCAAGACCATTCTGAGAGCTCAGAGGGTGAACCACAGCAATATATTGTCTTATCCCACAAACACATTTATATTTATATATATATATATATATATATATATATATATATATATATATATATATTAAATACGGTTCAAAAAATACATATGTCCATCAAGTTCAACCAAGGGTGTTGGGGTAGGGGAAGTTATTTTTTAATTAATAGGGGAAGCTATTTATTTTATTTTTTATTTTTTTTTTATATTTTTTGATAACCGCTAATAGTAACTGTTAATGTTATTTTCTTCTAAATAAGCATCTAATCCTTTTTTGAAGCTGTCAGCGGTTGATGCTGTAACAAGCTTCTGTGGGAGGCTATTCCATAGATTTATAGTTCTTATGATAAAAAACGATTGTCGCCTCCGGAGACTAAATTTCTTTTTTTCCAATCGAAGGCAGTGCCCCCTTGTCCTTAGAGAGGATTTTACATTAAATAGTGTTCCCCCATATTTTTGTATGGTCCATTTATATATTTATACAAGTTAATCATGTCCCCCCTCAATCGCCTCCTCTCAAGACTAAACAGATTTAATTCTCGTAATCTTTCCTCATAACTAAGATCTTTCATTCCCTTTATTAGTTTGGTGGCTCTCCTCTGCACCCTTTCCATAGTCAGAGCGTCCTTTCTATGAATGGGTGCCCAGAACTGGACGGCATATTCCAGGTGAGGGCGCACCAGTGCCTTGTAAAGAGGCAAAATTACTTCTCTATCCCGTGATTCCATGCCTCTTTTAATGCATGATAGTATCTTGGTGGCCTTGGAAGCAGCTGCTTGGCATTGCATGCTGTTATTTAGTCTGTGATCTATCAGTACCCCCAGATCCTTTTCAACTAGGACATATGTGGCCTTCAGATTGTTAGACAAGTGCATGACTTTACATTTTTCCACAATGAACTTAATTTGCCCAGTGGATGCCCAGACACTCAATGTGTCCAAGTCAGCCTGAAGCTTGTGAACATCTTCCATAGACTGCACTGTGCTACATATCTTTGAGTCATCTGCAAAAATAGAGACAGTGCTTTTAATTCCCTCTTCTATGTCGTTTATAAACAAGTTAGTGGGCCCAGCACTGAACCCTGGGGTACACCGCTTACAACTGGTAACCATTCAGAGTAGGTATCATTAACCACAACTCACACGATCCTTCAGCCAGTTTTCAATCCAGTTACAAACTGCGTTTTCTAATCCTGAAGATCTTGATTTCCCCAATAAACGTCTATGGGGGACAGTGTCAAATACTTTTGCAAAATCCTGAAAAAATATATCCACAGCCACCCCTCTGTCCAGGCTTCTACTCACCTCCTCATAGAAGCCAATCAGGTTAGTCTGGCAGCTTCTGTCCTTAGTAAAACCATGTTGGTTGTCACTTATAATATTATGGATAGTTACATATTCGTGTATTGTAAGGAACTTACCTGGGAGTCCCCTCCAGCGGCGGCCGCGTGCACGTTCATTTTATGTTCCCCAGGGGTGCTGCTCCCAGCGCATTCACCGGGGGAAATCTGGTCCAGGGATCCTCTGCTCTGGGGAGGTCAGGGACTGGACAGCCTGACTGGCCAGGGCGCTCCAGTCCCTTGGTGTTCTCCTATCAGGGGCGAGATCATGTGTTGCACCAATCAGCACATTCCCCTTACCATTGGCCAGTCACCATTTAAGTATTTTCCTGCCCGGACCACCAGTGCCTGTTATAGCCATTTACTAGCTTGGGTGTGCTTCTGAACCTCGTCTTAGTGTTTTTGATCCGGCTTCGTCCTTGACTACTCCTGCTCGCTGCCTGTACAAACCTTCCGCCTGTCTGACTTTGTTTCCGCTTAACCCCTTGTATACCGAGCTTCTGTGATCACCCGGCCTTGACCCTTGCCCGTCCCGACTACTCTCTGCCTTGCCCCTTGGTTTTAACGTTTACGGACTCTTGTGCATGAACTCCTGTCTTGGGATACCCCGCAGTTCATCCATCTTTATCGTAAGCCAAAAATCTTTGCACTAGTAAGTCCTGGGGGCAACCGAGTCTGGAGAGGCATAACCCATGTCTCCAGCAAGCGAGGGCTTGTCTATAGGCACAAGAGGCGGGGGAGATTGGGGATTGTTGGCTCACGAGAGAAGGGTACCCAGCAGTCCCTGACATGTATGTTGTCCCTTAATAGCCCCTCAAGCAATTTCCCCACAATGGATGTTAAGCTTACAGGTCTGTAATTGCCCGGAGAAGACCTAGAGTCCTTTTTAAAAATGGGCACCACATTTGCCTTGCGCCAGTCCCTTGGCACTATACCAGTTGCTAGTGAGTCTTTAAAGATCAACAACAGAGGTGACGAGATAACGGAACTGAGTTCTTTGAGAACTCTTGGGTGAAGTCCATCTGGTCCTCCAGTCTTATTCACATTTAAATTATTTAGATTTTCTTGGATGATATCCACGTTTAGCTTGTTAATTATTATACTTGGGCTATTGCTATCAGTGGCATCTCCTGTGCTGGCTCCTTGCTCTTCTATTAAACCCCTCTTCCATTCAGGTGCAAATTATCCTTGGAATACAGTTTGTACCCCAATGAAAAGTCAGCCCAGTGCTCTAGGAACCCAAATCCCTCTGCCCTGCACCAGGACTTGAGCCATGCATTTAACTTTCTAAACTCCCGCTGTCTTTCATGTGTAGCGCATGGCACTGGCAGTATTCCAGAGAATACAACCTTGGAGGTCCTTCCCTTCAACTTTGTGCCTAATTCCTTAAATATATTCTTAAGGATCCTCCACATTTCCCATTAATTCTGTCATTGGTTCCCACATGGACCACGGCAGCTGGGTCATCCCGAGCCCCTCCCAGTAATTTATCCACACTTTCCACCACATGCCGAACCCTGGCACCAGGGAGACAGCAAACCATTCGGTTGAGTCGGTCTTGGTGACAAATTATTCTATCAGTCCGCCTGATAATAAAAACAAGAATTAAAAACATTAATATGTATATATGAATAAATATCATATTAATACACAATTAAAAAATGCCCTACCTAAAGATTTAGGCCTGTTTGAGGGTGGTCATGCAGCGGCTCAGAAGCAGCCCTTTTTGCCGGCCAACAACCCCAGTATCAAGCAAAGCCGGAGAAGAACCGTGAAGTCAGTGGTATTTTTGTGCTTCCCCCAGCCGAAAATCTTCCAGTGAAGGTGGCCAAAGAAGAACCTCAATCTCAGCGGTACTCGGCGCTTCGCCCAGCCGGAAATCTTCCACTGAAGGCAGCTGGAGGAGAACTGCGATGTTAGCGGTACTTGCCGCTTAGCCCCGGCCGAAAATGTTGCAGTGCGAGCGGCCGGAGAACCACGATGTTAGCGGTACTTGCTGCTTAGTCCCGTCTGAAAATATTGCAATGCGAGCGGCCGGAGAACCGCGATGTTAGCGCTACTTGCTGCTTAGCCCCAGCCGAAAATGTTGCAGTGCGAGCCGCCGGAAAACAACCGCGATGTTAGCGGTACTTGCCGCTAAGCCCCGGCCGAAAATGGTGCTGTGCGAGCGGCCGGAGAACCGCGATGTTAGCGATGCTTGCCGTTTCACCCCGCCGAAAATATTCCAGCGCGAGCGGGGTAAGAAAAGAGCTGCACACTGGTGCTTGCTGCTATGCTAAGGTGAAAAGATTTCCATAGCGGCGGGCGCAAATTTAGAATTTTTCAACCAGTAAAAATGCATGGGAAGAGCAAGAGGAAATTAATTCCCCTGGTTCCCCTCAATCAGGCTCACCAGACAAAAGCCTTATGGCTGCTTTTTCCTGTGGCGGAATTCTCAGCTAGGAGTGTCACAAAAAAGGTGACACCCCACAGCACCCCAAGACCCTGGCACTTACCTTACCATCCTGATCCGAATGCAGTTTAGCTGCGGAGGCAAAGTGGGTCAATTCAGATCCAAGGAGTATAAGGGCCAAGGAACAGTCAGGTTTCCATTACCCCCACTTCCAAGGCATAATTCCTTTAGAACAAAAAGAAAATGGGAGAGGAGTTCAGATAAGTCCTTGCAGTTCCACTGCAAGAAAGGAAACTGAGGTGCATCTAGTCAGCCAGGTGGTTATAGGCCCGGGAGGTGGAGACACACTTTGTTCTTGCAGACCACACCCTTCGGGAGAGGTGAACCCATTCGTCTCTGAATTTTCTGAAAGTCTGATGGCCTGAAGTAAAATGGAAGAGAAAAACAGTGTTCGAGGGAAAGAGGACTCACCCCCCTATGCTAAAGCCTGGCACCAGTGCGTGCACTTCCATTGTAAAAAGCCAAAAATGCAAATCATGAGCAGTCCAAAATACAAGTCAGTGGAGGGGGGGGTTAAAGCAGAAGTTCAGTCTCTTTGTGACCTCTACCACCTTCCCTGGCACTGAGGCAGGATATGGGGGGGGGGGTAGGTGAAAAAAACCCTTACCTTGCACGGGATCCGGAACAGTTTTTCTGGTGCTCCAGGTCCTGGCGATGCAGAGCTTGGGCGAAAGCACAGAGCTGCACCCCCCCTGCTCTATGCGTGCGCCAGCCCACCCATTCAAGTGACTGGGCAGACAAGAGCACAAACTGTGCTGGAAGTGCCACTTTTTGTCTGTGCGGCGGCGGCCACATGGACCCACTCAAACGACCCTGGGCTGCGGGGCGCATTTTTCCCCCTTTTTAAGCCCCCTGTTTTGCCTCAGTGACAGGGAAAGATGGCAGGAAGAGGGGTTACCTAGAGACTGGGCTTCCGCTTTAATGCTAATACAATAGCTGTACTATAGTTACACTGTTTACTGTGAATAATGGCTTGCTGTGAAGAATAACCCCATCGCACTAAATTAAACATGCAGCATTAAAGCCCGCTATTATATTACCATGAAATTACACATGCCCATCACAAGTGTTTTAATGGAGGTGAGATTTTACATGAAAATTAGTTTTAATTGACTAATTATTCTGAAAGAGGGTATCCTGAACATTTGATCAACAGGGTGTCAATCTTATTAAATGGAAAAGTGTGTTACTAAAGGCCTTTAAGAGTGAACAGTGCCAAAACTTGCCCCTTAAGAGCGGCCTGCGTCCAGGCATGGCTATAAGAAACAGTACCCTTGGAATTGAAAGAAAAACCTGTAAAGCTCCCAGTTTCTCATATCAGTATCTACAATATTTGTGGTATATTCCTTGCAGGCAAGTGAGCAGAGTGAGCCGGTAGAGAGGAACAAAAACACCAGCTCGAACCGTGGGCGGTTGCTTGGGGTGTCTACAGTTCAAAATCCAACTGGGCCGGACCCCTGGAGACACTAGGCTGTCCCCAGAGCATCCTATACCACAATTCCCTGCTGTGAAACCCCTGGTGTCACCAGTAAACTCACCCCTTCACCCCCAGCTCCTGTGACACTGTTCGGCAGATGTGCACACTCGCACTCTACAGGGCAACGGGGGATGCGGCCAGATGGCTAGCACACCTCATCCAGCAACCTTGAGATCAGCCAATCAGCGGTGGAACCCTCCTTTTTTCAAAACCTGGGATATTCCGCCACACCCAATTAATACGGAACCTTGCTTCTTTCCTACAGTATCACCCTTGTCCTGCCTTGTTGAAAGTTAAGGTGCTGAGAGTATCAAACTATGCAGAATATTCCTGATCCAATGATGGATCCAATAATCCTCCATCCAATGATGGAGACCTACCCTTTCAGAGAAGGCCACAGCCCCTGGACCAGCCAGCCATTACACACCATGACCCCAACCAGTTGGACTGGCATCAGTTTTCAGGATCTGCCAATGGACAGGAAGTAAGGACCCAACTAACACCATAAGCTGAGTGGATGTGAGCAGCACACAGATCTAGGGACCTGTGCAATATAGACAAAACATTGCTGGCTAAAAATACAATTCTGTGAAATACTCACCTGTAGAATTGGTATTATAAGTATACAGCACGTCCTGCCCAAGATATAGTACTTACACTTGGGTCATCCTCCGCCAGATGGCGCTGCACTGCAGAGACATGCAAAACAGGCTCCTCCCGGCCCCTCAAATACCCAGGGACCTCCCACAAATCCCCAGCATTGAAAAGCAGTGAACAAGAAGCCGGGAGAATTTAACAACCAAAAAAACTGGTAACTATAAAAATGATAACAATCACCATACAGGGGATCCAGAATAATGCAAAAACCAGGGTGGGGTGGAGCAGGACGTACTGTATACTTATAATACCAATTCTACAGGTGAGTATTTCACAGAATTGTATTATTCTTAGTATACAGTACGTCCTGCTCCAGATATAGTACTTACACTTGGGACATCCAATAGCAGTGTCCGTAAGTAGGGTGGGATCCCCAACAAAAAAGGCAACAGCAGACAGTTTAGAATCACTGTCACCTGCAAAAACTTGCGGCCAAGCCAGCATGAGCTGAGGCCTTAACATCAACACTTGTAAAAACCTTGAAGGTATGAGCAAGACCAAAAAGTGGCCTAGCAAAACCAGTTCAACAGAAGCCTGGTGCTGACAAAGTCCAAGAGGCATCACAGCACGAGAAGAATAAGAACAAGGCAAAAAGGAAGAAACTTCCCCTTAGCGGAATAGGCCTGAGTAACAGCCTGACGAATCCAAATGCTAACAGTAGGCTCAGCAGCAGCCAAAAATCTTTCCAAGGACCAGAAGGGACCAACCCATCCAGGTAATGACCAGTCCCCGCCTAGCCCCCCCGAGATTAGACGAGATAGGGCGCATTCAGGATGTAGTGGCCGTAGGCCAACAAAAGGAGCATCAGTACTCCTAAAGGACAAGAGACTACAAGAGAACTTCCAACATCTTTCCAAGGAATGCAGAACCCCTTTCCTCAGCATTGCTAGGAATGAGGCACAGAGGAAAGAGCAATATCTTGAGACAATGAACATGAGACACCATTTTAGGCAGAAAATCCGGCTTAAAGCCGGTGTATCCCAAGGACTGGGGACTAGAGAGACAGAACCGCCAGCTCAGGCACACGTCTGGCCAAAAGAACAGCCACCTGAAAGACAACCTTGAGGGTAAGAAACAGCAAAACAGCATCTGAATAGATCCAAGGGGAACACCCTGCAAGGCAGACAGACTCAAGTTCAAATCCCAATAAGGGACCATAGTATTACGTAGGGGACACACAAGAGCAACCCCAAGAAAAGAAGTCTTAACCAAGGAAAAACTGAGGAAAAGACTACTAAGGAAGGCGGACAGGGGAGAACCTGACCCTTCAGAGTACCAAGTAAGAGATCAAAACTCCAACCATGTTGTAATAGCTCTAGAACCCTGGGAACAGAGAACGCCCGACAGGGAAGACACCTAGACTCACACCAGTCAATATGGGTACACCAAAACCAAAAATGGATGGAAGAAGGAGCTTACTCCTAGACTTCCCATAGTCTCAATCACCGAGACAGATAAGGCTGTCTCCATCAAGATGGATGTTTCAGCAGTCAGGCCGTCACGGCCACAGTCTGTAGAATGGGGTGACGTAAGGGACCCTGAACAGGCAGAGCTGGCACTCCTGGCAGAACGTACAGATCCACTGCCCTCTGTACCACGTCTGCGAACCACACTCCTCCTGGTCACCCGGGGGCCGCCAGAATCACTGGTCCCCCTCTAGAGCAATCTTGCGCAGAACCCTGCCAAGCAGGGGGAATGGAGAAAGGACATACAGAACAGAATGTCCTGCCATGAAGTTACTATGGCATCATGACCACAGCCAGAGGATCCTGGGACAGGAACCAGGGCTGAGAACTAGTGATAGTGACGGGACACAAACAGAACCAGAACTGGTTAGACCCCTTTATAGAGACACAGGGATTAGCACACCCTGTCGCAGGGGGACCCCCACAGGAGCGCATACCACTGATATGTATGGAACACTATCCTCCACCCAGATCAGGATCAGATACACATCCTGGAGGACCCTCCTGCTCCGGGTCCCTCCCTGATGATTAATGTAGGACACTGCCACAAGACAGGTCGAGCCCTCCGAACAGTCAGGCCCTGAAGAGGGGTAGTCAAGCGAGTTAGAACTAATCTGAATGCTCACTGTTTCAAACATTGATAGGTGTATGGACCTCCAAAGAGCCCCACCTCCCCTGGAATTGCAGGGAGTTTAGGAAGAAAACTCCCCCCTCACCCTGATAGATTGGCATCCATGGTGACCGTCTCCGGGAAGGGGCCAGAAGGGGACCGCCCCCAGACGGATTCCTTGAGTTCATCCACTCCAAGAAGGATCTCCCAACCAGGGGGGAAGGCACACAGAACCTGCTCTAAGGACGCTGGATCCTGGTCCTGTACTAACCATAGGAGCAGTTTCCGAAGGGTCCCAGGGAGGCTGAGCATAAGGGACCACTTCCAAGCCAGCCACCAACGGGCCCACCAGCTGCATCCCTGCCTGGTGAAGGGACGGGGACAGCTATAAGGGAATGATCCCATGCAACTCGATTGTCCAATTTATTGCTGAGAAGGAAGATTCTCGCCTGAACCGTATCCAGATACATTCCTAGAAGGAATTACCAATGAGGGGGACAATGAGGACCCGGGGTGATTGATCACCCATCCAAATGACTCCCAATGGACACCTCCAGCCAAGTACCCAACATAACCTGACGTAGAGACTGGGAAGGTATAAGGGCGTCCAGGTAGGTCATCACACGGACGCCCCTTGGTCTCATCAGAGACATCACCCCCGCCAGCACCTTGCTGAGTACTCTGGGGGCTGAAGGGAAGCCAGATAACAAGGCCATAATTTAGCAGAGTTGGACATCCAACGCGAACCTGTAGAACCTCGGTGTCCAGAAGGCACAGGAAGGTAAAAATAAGAATCCTTGATCTCCACAGACGGCAAGAAGCCCCCTGGGCGCAAAGAGCTGATGGCCCATCTAAGAGTATCCAAGCAGAAACTGCCAACAATTGAGGAATTGCCGAGAATCTGTGAATCCAGAATAAGCCAGACTGACCCATTCTTTAAGGGAACTGTGTAAAGGTAGTTGTAGCGGCCCCGCCTCAGCCTATTAAGGCCAATCTGCAAGTGACCCCCAGACCCCGCCGGCCTTGCATGGCATGCACAAGCACCTGAACAGAGGCAGGGACCAGAAGCACCCGGGACTTGATAATCCTGGGAGAGGCCGCTCAGCAAGCTCTATCCTGTATCCGGAGGACTCTACCTCCTGAATCCACCAGAATGAGGCGTGATGCTTCCTGACAAGAGCAAAGTGTCGCAGCCATCCCCTCACCCAAACGGGCGAGGGCGCCCCATCATGCTTGAGGGGACTTGGTGGAAGATTTTGGGGGTGGAAGATTTGGGTTCAACCCCGCCTGAGGGCCCAGGACGTTGTCTGCTGCTCCTGGGGCAGGAATCTGTGCAAGCCCCCGCTAAGGACACCCCTGGCTCCTGTTTAACACTATGGTAGGGGGGAGGAGGGGTGCCCCTGCCCCGAGGGGTCCAGGACGGCTGCCTGCGTTGGGGTGACTTGCCCTTCTTACCAAACAGGTCTAGGCGGGCCCCGAACAGGTGACGCCCTTTAAAGGGGAGCCCGGTAAGAGTCTTCTTAGCAGCATCGTCAGCACCCCACTGTCTCAGCCAGACCAAGCGACGTATAGCCACCACAAGGGCCGAAGTTCTTGCACACATTCTAATGGTGTCATCCAGTGCCAATAAGATGAACTTAAACACCTCACAACTGGAGAGTGCATTAAACACATCCCAGGGGAGATCATCAGGGGGATGATCAAGCATTTGTCTGATGAGGGTTCTAGCGGCCACGGCAGTAATAGCCGAGGCACAGACCGGGCGCAGCGCCGTCCCTGCACATGCAAAGGCGTGGGAAGCCAGCAGGTCAAGCAGGGAAAGCAATAAAGGGGGGGTTAGGAACCCCTATAATCGGGGCATCCACCTCAGGGGGGGATGACCAACATTTAACCACCTCAGGGGGAAAAGGGTACTTCCTATCCCAGTCCCCTGGGACCCCTGGAAGTTTACTGGGGCACTCCCATTCCTTGAGCACAAGGGACTGGCAATGTGCTTTCTCCAGGAATTCCAAACGAGCTGTTGCTGTATGGAAACGCTCCCCTCTCCGCTTGGGGGCCTCACCAGGGAGAGAGATAGACAGAATCTCAAAAACCTTGATCAACAAGTTGTCAGTGTCGCTCTGGCCCCCAATATTCAGGGCCAGAATCGTCTTGACTCCTCGGTCTCTCATCAGCTGAGCCTGAGTCAGATAAGGGCTCTCCTTCATCAAAAGGGGTATAGCCACACAGAGTAGTAGACTCCCGAGTTCCCATAGGAAAAACATTAACATGAGGTGTCAAGTGCCGATTCTTACTAGGGCCCTTGAGCTCTGACAACCTCGCAATAATCTGTGCAGTCGTAGGCAGTCTGGCAGACATAACAGGTTGAGAATCCCCACTAGTATGCGACTCATCAGGAGTGAGATTTAAGCATGGGGAAGTAGGTGAATTGAAATGAGGTGCAGCCACTGGCAGGCCTGCTTGCAGGGCCAGCGCTTGTTCGGCACATGGTCCGCAGACCCATGCCCTGTCAGCGTCAGCGTGGGGTTGTCCACACGCCATACACAGCCGGTCTTGTCCCAGAGGGACCCCGGTCACATTACTCTGAGATGCCTCCATATGGTGATTTTTTAGGCTCAATATGCCAGCAGGGATTGACGCTATAAGCAACCCTGGATGCCCCAAAGACCCGCTAGGGAAGTGGGAGAATTTAACAAGGCCCGCTATCAATACGCCAGGCCGGGAGAAGCCAATGTCATTGAACAGTCTGAAAGACACAATGAGAAGAGAAGGGTGTCAGAATGGCATAACTCAACAAGGAGTATATAAAGCCGCCCGCGAGGGCACTCACGAACCACGGTCAGCCGAACGTTTAGTGCGCGAACAGACAAGATGGTGCAGAGTACCTCGAAGGGCGAGCCAGGCCCGGCCTCGCCCACTCGAAGAGCGTGAAGCCCACCCAGCAGCCAATGAGAAAGAAGCGTCTGAGGTAACGCAGCCGCCCGGCGCGGAGCATCCAGTGAAGTAAAAAGCGCGTGCGGCGGCGGCAGTTATACAAATAAAAAGGCGTGGCGGCTGACACCAAATTCACAAGTCCAAGGACAGAACAAGCCATATAGATGTAATCACAATACACTGACACCACAGGCGCACACACACCCTCCCCTTCCTTTCCCCCCCGGCTACGGGGGGAACGAAGGAGAATGGCGGCCCTTCGTACAGGGCCCACCGCTACGCGGGGCATGGGGCGATAAATGCGGGAGGGGCATCCCATAGAGGCTCACCATCAGCCTATACTGCCTACCCTTTGGTGGGGGACTGCGGAGGAGCAGCGCTCCATAAGCACGCATGGTGCTGCCTACCTTCACCCGACCAGCGCAGCCCAGGCTGGGAGGCACATCACAAAGAGGACGGGTGGGAATAGTCCAACAGGGCCGCAGGCTGTAATAGCCCCGCTCACCTGCGAGCGATACTTCATGTCTTCGCAGTCGGCACTGCAGAGAAATCTGGGGATTTGAGGGGTCGGGAGGAGCCTGTTTTGCATGTCTCTGCAGTGCTGCGCCATCTGGCGGAGGATGACCCAAGTGTAAGTACTATATCTGGAGCAGGACGTACTGTATACTAAAAATAACTATGTAGTACTCACATTTATAAAAAAATAATGAATGTATCCCTTTAATTTACACTAAAAAGTAGTGAAAACACACAAAAGTAAATGAATATGTCAAGACCTGGGGCCAAAGACCATCCCTCGTCTCTTCAGGGAGATCATATTTCTGAATCAAATTTCTTGCCGTCGGAGATGCCATGCCCCGTAGGAGATTTTAGACAGAATTTAGCAGATTCTCCTGCTGCAATAGCTAAGAAAGACATTTTTCAGGTAAAAGCTGCGTGGTTCTTTGAAATATTACCAAGCAAAAAATCCAACAAAAACAAAAAAGCTCTCCACGAAAAATTGCTTTCTCTGTATATTAAAGTGGTACAATATATAAACACATATATACAAAGTACAAATTCAATCAAAAATTCACATCTTAATGTAACCCTTCCCTGACAGTTACATAACCAATAGACCGTTTTTATTACTTGGCAAGGTAATTTAATTATTCTGCTAAAAAAGCTATAGTGTAAAATTCCCCATGTCTCCATGATCAATTTAATGTGAAGACTGTGCTCTTTTAGGACACCCACCAAATGGATAAAAAAAAAGCACTTCTAGTTAAAGAACAGTCATCTCCACGAATTCTGGATGAGCCACAAATGAACAAGTGTGCAAATTTGACTGCAACTCTATATTCATTTCAAGATTTTCTTTCCCTTTAGGAGCAAGGCTGAATTATAACCAGTGCCGACAAGAAACTATGTTCAAAATAATGACAGCAAGGAGAACCTAAAAGGTTTCCCCTACAACAGGTTTCCTTTTATGCTCTAGCGGTTTGATTTGTTACTGTAAAAAGCTTATTCTGTTTAACATAAGGACAACATCCATTTAAATTTACACATACAATGTAATAAAAAAAATAATATCCATTTACCCTTCAAATAATATAAAAAACATAGATAGATAATTGCATAGAGAATTCCAAGTAAGGCACACACTGAATACATTTCACAATCAGAAATCCACAGATATCGGCTTTAAAATAGCAGGACAAGAATCAGAATGATGTACAAATTAATACATACAAATTGTGTGGTAATAGTTTACAAAATGTACAGACTATTTGTGTATTTAAAAAATCTCTACTAAACTAATAAAGGTTTAGAATTTTTTTTTCCATTTTTTTAACCAGAAATATAAAAATAAACCAATGCTATTTCCGATAAAGGCTTCTGGACACTGTCAGAAACAGGCCACCATCCTGCCAAGAGCCAAAAGAACTGAAGATTAACCATAGGCACCAATGGTCTGCAGGAAAAAAAAATAAAAAGGCATTGTGTCACAAGAAGGTTACAATGGCAACAACCACTGTTATATCAAATTGATATGTCACAGAAAACTTAAATGTAATTTTAAGATGCATGCACCCACTATCCCCCCCCCCCCCCCCCCCCCAATTTCACTACAGCTCTTTAAAGCAGAGCACTGTATTTTTCTCTCCTTAAGACACAACAAAAGGTGGGGGGAAATGTGTGTGCATCTTCCAGGTTCTGCATCGCCGTTTCCAGCACCGCAGCAACGGGCAGCCCAGTAAGAGTGAAAGGTGCATGTGCATGCAAGCGGTGGAGGCAGCTACAGCGGGCAGGCATGGATAGTTTACTCTGCCTGCCCGCTGCTCACTTTCTGCAGCGCTCCCGAGAAGCAGGAGGTGATTGTAATGGGGGGAGAAGATACTGCACATTGCCTGTAATGAGGGATGCTGCTAATTGTCTGTAATGGGGTTATTTGGGGGTGGGGGTTCTGCACACTGTCTGTAATAGGGTGATTAGGAGGGTGATTTTAGGACAGCATTTAGTTCAGAAAATGTTTTCTATTGGTTTAATCCTCTAAACTCTTGGCGTGTCTTCTGATCATGTGTGTCTTATGGAGCGAAAAATGTGGTAGGTGTTTAAAAAACATATTGCAACCTTGGTGACTTAGCTAATTTAATCACAATATAATGTTTTGTAACCCGTCTGACCCACCTGATTCCATAGTTAACTCTAAGCACCTATTCCTCCCCCCCATGGGCTCTTTGCACACAACGACTGCACACCCCGTGTGCTCTCTCTCTCCCCTTTTTATCCTACTGCCCCCACCTCAGCATTAATAATATTTCATGGGGGCAGACACTTTGCTGGCCCATCTACAGATAGAATGTATCCAGTCAGTTTAAAGACCTTCACTTTGCTTTCCTCACAAAATGCATTCATTTATGTGCTCCACGATCAGATAATGTTTCCCTGTTGTAGAACATTCAAGAGGCAATAATCACAAATGTACAAAACACACTCCAAATACAATATAGATTGCCATTATTGCAGGAAGCATTTCCCATCAACAGCTTTATCAGCCTAATGTTCAGCAGCTAAGCCTGGTGTGTGGGGAATATCCCGTGTTATTAGATTGCAGCCCTGGTTGCTCTGCTCGGTTATTAACATGCTGTAAACTCTGATGATTCTTGGTAGGGAAGTGTGAAATGGCCAAACTACTGAAGGCCTCTGAGACCTGCTAGATTAAGTAGAGCAGAGAAGAGCATGTCAGCTCATTTCACAGATGGAAGGACAATCTACAGATACAAAATGAAAAGTGCTAACAGGATGGATGTAGTTATCCAAGGAGTTTATTAAGGGAAGGGATCTGCTGGTGAGAGGATTGTATTGAATGTATTACAAAACCTACAGTCAGTGTTGACACAGGCACTGGAAATAGAGGCTAGGCTTCTAGCTTTTAAAATACATAATGAGGTTTGACACAGGTCTACTAATGAATTTGACACAACCATACTTTTGGAAGACAAATCATTAAGACCCAATTTACTGTAGTATCGGTCATTTCTAATGCTACTTAAAATAGAACAAAAGTCAAGTCTAAGTCTACTTAAATCGGACCAACAGCCTGGCACAGTTGGAAAAGAAAGGCCATTTTGGAGCTTCTTCTGCCAGTATCTCAGCCATGCTGCTACCTGGATACATAACCGACAAAGCACAGCAACAGGAAACCCAGCAGCACTTCCTGTTTGCAGCTGGCCTGCAACTGCATGAGCCGCCATCTTGTTTTTAAAATTTACCACAGTAAGAGTTAGAAAAGGGTAAATACATTTTTATGTGAAGCAATATAAATTGCCCCGGGGAGGGATGCATACAAGCACTGTTTGTTGTGTTGGTCGGGTTTAAGTCATTTTTGACTGCTGGCCCCCTTTAGGTCTAAGTCTACTTAGAACCGCCCTCCATTCCAACAAATTGATCCTGGGAAATTGCTCTCCCGCTGGTCCTAGCAACCCTGGACAGTCTGGCTGTCCAGACGCCACCCCATCAGACTGGTGTCTGTGGTCAGGATGACCCACCGAACTGGCAGGAAGGATCGACCTACTGCTAGCTTGCTCTGGTCCAGCCACCAGTCCAGAGATCGCCGAGCGGAGTCCATCAAGCGATGAACCGATGGTCCAAAGCCTGTACAGTCCTGTTCCATTGCGACAGGAGCAGCAGCTGTAGCAGCCTGGTGTGGAACTGGGCATATATAATGGACTCGATGGTGGATACCACTAGGCCCAGGAGACACATGCCCTGTGAGACTATGGGATGGTCGTCTGCCACCAGAGACTGCACCCCCTCCTGCAGAGGCATACACCTCTGCCCCGGAAAGAGGACCCCGGCCAGGTGAGTATCCCACGTCGTTCCCAGGTAAGTTGCCCCCCTGGAGGGGACCACCTGGAACTTTAGGTAGTTGATAATTCATCCAAAGAGTTCCAGCGTGGACAGCACCATCCCGACGTCCTACAGTGCTTCTGGCAGTGATGGAGCCCTGATGAGCAAGTCATCGAGGTATGGGGGTGATGCGCACCCCTCAACTCTGCAAGAGCGCCATCACCACCACCAAGACTTTTGTAAACACCCACAGCACTGTGGACAGGCCGAAAGGCAGCACCACAATTGAAATGGAAATGATGGGTGTCCATTGTAAAATGCAAATGACCAGCGAAAATAGGGATATGCAGATTAGCATCCTTTATGTCCACCTTGGTCAGTAAATCCCCCTGTTCCAGCGACGTCATAACCGATCTTAGATTCCATGTGGACCTTTCACACCCAAACAAAACTGTTCCTGGATCTCCGCCATCTGATCAGCCAAATGGATCTGTCCTTATTGAGGATGACGAGGTGTATCGAGTAGAAGCACAGGTACTACAACACGTCGGATATGCAATCCCTGGGGACTTGGGCTTCTCTTGTGGTTTCCTCTTCCTTGAATTGTCCTTGCGGCGTCTGGAGTCAGTAGATCATCCGAACCTCCAGCACCATGTCATCCACTGCTGGCATGATGTACCTGAAAATCTCCATAGCAAAAAAGTTCAGGGGGAAGCGCAGGAGCACAAGATCCAATTCTTGAAACGATGCCGCCTCATACTTTGCCTGCCAGGGACGTGGCGCAAGCCGGATGCAACGCTGACCCCACCATGGAGAACGCATGCAGAGCGGGCTGGTCCAACCTCTTACTAAATGGACCTCTCAAGGCAGCAGTAACTGAAGTAGGGATCAGAGTATGCCGAGCCATCAGCAATATCAGATTGCCACCTGGGGTAGACAAAGACCATACCTCAACCGACTCCGGGAGTATCTGGCATCCTAAACCTTTCTGGACAGCTGAATGTCCAAATGAGGAAACAAGCCAGACCAGACAGAGAAATAAGACTTGGAGAACAACCAATAACCCTGTGTTTTTATTAGAATGAATCCTGGGAAGCCCAGCCTGCACCCATCAAGAACAACCTCAAGACCCCTAGAATGTGATCCCACATTCTGAAAGACAGAGGAGGGGGATCTAGTTAGTGAGTTTATCATAAAAAATTACTAGTCATGTAACTGAGCAGAGGATGCTTACAGGAGTACACAGATGCTAGCACTATAGCAAAAACATGTCTAATGAAGAGGACAGCTCAGACCTAACAGAAGACTGGCCTCCTGAGCTAGACACCATAACAAATTAAAAGGAAATTTCCACTCTGGATGGTTGTATTTTAACAGTTTTCCCCAAACCATAGCTGCCAATTGAACCACTAGTAAAGATTCTCTATGCTTCTCTAGGAGGAAAATCATTTTAAAAGTCATAATTTCATCAGCAGTGTTAGTGGATGGGTAATTATTGTATGACTCAGTCCTGTATTTGACTTAATTAGGGAACTTATTTACGTATGAAAGATTTCCTTAGCAACATCCCGATTTGGATACCACACTGCATGACATCTTAATCTCCCGACTCACTTAATGAGAACCAACTAATTTTTTTGAATTCCGGTCCACTTCTTCTGTTCTTATCATAAAAGTATTTTGGGACGCATGAGAGGTTTTGTTCTCATGAAGGCCCTATTTTGTGCAGTTGTTGCTGAATAGTACAACAATGTACCTCATTTCCAGAGTCTGATAAATTTGCCTGAAGATCGCTGGCAATCAGGGGATTCTGATTTGCCTTTCTAGAAATACATTGAGCAGTTGTCTCTTCTTCTTCTGGGTTATAGAGACATTCTCTTGGTCTTAAGTATCATTTCCCAGCTGGTCTATTGATGGGCTGAAAATATGTCCATCACACACAGTTCCCAGCCTTTTAGCTGATAAATATTTGTGATGAACATAAATTCAGCCCAACACCAGCAGACCTGGCAAATTATACTTGTCCTTTAATTACATTTGAACTGAGGAAATAGCAACCTGAAACCCACTTTTCCATCATTTTATGGCCTTCCCCTGCTTTGTGGGCCTCGAACATCTTTATTTTAAGAGTGGGCCATTACAGCAGCCCACAGCTACTCTGTTTTAAGACAAGGTCAGAGTCCCATACACTTGCTTTTTACACTCTAAAATGGTACCAAGAAAAAAAAATTGCACAATATTGCTAAAAAATGTAAAAGCGTGTCATTTTTAACTTCATTTTTAGAGATAAGCAAGTTAAAATAAAACTGTTAACAGTAATTTTTATGAGGGGTGCAAAACTTATGGAAGGGCGAGAGATATGCTTGAGATTCAGCAAAGGCTATCAGGTGAGAGGTCAACTTAAATTAAAGAAGAACTCAATATATATTAGAATAGGTATTGGTCAAAACATCTGCAATCAATTTCCCACCTTTACTTAATGTAGTGGGAGACCCGTCACCAAAAGCAGGATGTTCCATTCTGCTGCTGTAATGCATGTCACACAGACAGAAACGAACCTCAGTGTGGCTGTGAATACTTTTTTAGTTTGTGTGTAAGCCCCCCTCCCCGAATCTCTAACGAGCTAAAATTTTCAGTATAAATTGGTTCTGTTGCACCACAATGTGGGGAATATTAATTATATGGTAGGTACCAGCAGTTTATACATACCATTAAAAACTCAGGTATCCAATGAGCTTGGATTCTAAAATAAAAAAAAAAAAAAGTTAACATACACATCTTAAAGAGGAAATGTACTGTTGTGTGTCTAGAGAAGGGGTGTCAACCTAATTTTCGCTAAGGGCCACATCAGCTTTTTGTTTTGGCTGCATCCAAAGGGCCGGTGAATATCAAATGCAAAATGAAATGCAAACACAACCATTCAAAATGTGTTCAAATGTATGGTCAGAAAGTAACCCAGTCAGGTTTTTTTGCCCAGGACAAATGCAGACACTGAATTATTTTGCCTAGGACATCCGCAGAACGATTTTGCCAAGGAAAGGTGCAGACGCTGAATTATTTTGCACAGGGTGGGTGCAGAATTATTTTTCCCAGGAGAAATGCTGAATTTTTTCTCCCCAGGACAGATTCAGAATTATTTTTCCAAGGAAAGAAGATGGTTGCACAGAGGCACTGAAAACTTACATCTGGGGGTGAAATCTGAGGGGTTACACGGTGCTCCACCGTGTAGCACAGCGTACAACCACCTCACTCTGTGGCTCCACATGCAGGCAAGATGGCATGCTGCCAGTGTCCATATCCTTGGTTTAATTGGGCTGGCTACAGGTGGTGCACTCCAGAAGCTGCCATCTGGCACTTGCCACATAAAAAGGCTTGGAGGGCTGCATCTGGCTTTAAGTTTGACACATGTGGTCTAGAGTATATGCAAATGGAAACAGAAAGCCCCACCCATCAAGTCAATTAAAGAAAATTTAATTTTCATTTTATTTAAAGCAGACTGGCGTCCTGGCTGAGGAAGCCTTGTATTGTATTAGAAAAAAGGTGTAAGTCAATTAGGAAAGAAAAACCCACCACGTGGGGAGAGCCTCTTCTCCCCACAGCCACACAAATGGGACCACCACATCACTGCTTAATCTTCCTCAATACATTCTTTATTCATGTTTCACATAGAGCAAACACAATTAAAACCATTTAAAAACATACAATCTATACAAAACACCATAAAAATACCATTTTGTGAGTACTCACCTGTAAAATGATTACGAGTATGTCACACACCCCACTTCCAAATATTCATGACACTTGGGAACCCGGCCTGTAGAGGGCGATCTTGCAGAGATGACAAAAGGAGCCCTTCCTGGTCCATAAGTACTGGGTTCCTCCCACTATTCCTCAGTCTTTTTAAACAGCAGTGAAGAACCAGGAAGAGCAAATTATATTCAATAATTGAAAAATAGTTTGAAAATAATAATCACCATATAAAGGATCCCTTAGAACAAAAAAGGGCGGGGGAAGTGGGGTGTGTGACATACTCGTAATAACCATTTTACAAGTGAGTACTCACAAAATGGTATTATTCCTAGTATGGTCACACACCCCACCTCCAAATATTCATGATACTTAGGACATCCAATAGCAATGTCTATAATGGGTGGGGATCCCCAAGGAATAGTGCATAACTTAAATTACTGCAGCTTGCAGAATTTTGCAGCCAAAAGCAGCATCCGCTGAGGCCCGCACATCAACCTTGTAAAACTTACAAAAAGTATGCACAGAAGACCAAGTCGCAGCCTTGCAAACTTGTTCAACAGAAGCCTGGTGCTGAAAAGCCCAGGAAGCTCCAATAGCACGAGTAGAAAGAGCAGTGACACGAAAAAGGGGAACCTTCTCCTTAGCCATATAGGCCCCAATGATGGCCTGACGTATCCACTTACTAAGGGAAGATTTGGCAGGAGCAAAACCCTTCTTGGGCCCAGAAGGCACAACAAAAAAGGCATCCGTCTTGCGGAAGGCTGAAGTAGTAACTAAATAATACTTAACACAACGAACTACATCCAAAGAATGTAAGACCCTTTCCTTGTCGTTACTAGGTTTAGGACACAAGGAAGTGATTTAGGTGGAAAGCAGACACCACCTTAGGAAGGAAATCCGGTTTAAAACGGAAAACAACCTTATCTTGATGCCTCTCAAAATAAGGGGCTAGTATAGACAAAGCCGCCAGAAACTCGGCGGACAGAAGTAATAGCAACCAAAAAGGCAACCTTCTGAGTAAGAATAGGAAGAGGAATATCCTGCAAAGGCTCAAAAGGGAGCGGCCTGCATAGCTGAAAGCACCAGGTTAAGGTCCCAAACAGGAAGCATAGGCTTTCTGGGAGGCCGCACATGCGCGACTCCTTGGAAAAAGGTCTTAACCAAAGGATGAAGAGCAAACGACCTTTGAAAGAAAATAGCCAAGGCAGAGACTTTCCCTTTCAAAGTACTAATCTGGAATCCCATATCCAGACCTCGTTGCAGATATTCCAGAATTCTAGGAATAGAAAATACTCTACAGGGCAAAGCCCTGGATTCACACCAATCAATATAGGACCTCCAAGTCCTGTAATAAATGACAGAGGAAGACTTCTTCCTAGCTCTAATAAGAGTCTGAATAACCGCATCAGAAAGACCTTCTTTCAAGATGGAGACTTCAGCAGCCATGCCATCAAAGCCAGCGTTTGTAAATTGGGGTAACAAAGTTGACCCTGAGTGATGAGATCTGGAAGAAGAGGCAGATGGAAACAATCCACTGCCAGCCTTACGACGTCTGCGTACCACAGACGTCTTGGCCACCTTGGCGCCACCAGAATTGCTGGCGCCTCCTCCAGTGCTAACTTGCGCACCACCTTGCTGATCATGGAGAATGGGGGAAACAGATATAGGAACCCCAGATCCTTCCAGGCCAGAGACCTGGCATCCGCTGCCACTGCCAGAGGATCCTGGGATAGAGACACAAAAGCTGGCAGCTTGTGATTGTGGCGAGAAGCAAACAGGTCCAACTGTGGAGTCCCCCACTTGTGACAGAGGAACTGAAAGACCCTTGGATTGAGAGACCATTCTCCCTGGCGAGAACATCCCCTGCTCAGGGAGTCTGCCTCCACATTCTCTATCCCCGGAATGTAAACTGCTGATATGCAGGGAACATTGATCTCTGCCCACTGAAGGATCAGAGACACTTCCCGGAGGGCACCCCAATTGCGAGTCCCTCCCTGGTGATTGATGTATGCAACAGCTGTTCGGTTGTCTGACCGAATCTGAACTGGCAGACCCTGTAAGAAATGGGTCAGTCGAAGTAGAACAAGACGTATGGCCCTAAGCTCTAATACATTGATTGGAGAATGAGCCTCCTGAGGCCCCCACAATCCTTGGAACTGATGCTTCTTCCAGAAGCCCCCCCAGCCCACCAGGCTGGCATCCGTGGTAACCAGTTCCCAACACGGAGTCAGAAATGACTTGCCCTTCTGGAGGTTGTGCGATATTAACCACCACTGAAGGGACTGCAAAACGTGGGGAGACAATAGACAAGTCTGATTCAATGATAGTGGGCACCTGTCCCACTTTGCCAAGAGGAACAGCTGAAGCGTCCTTATGTGAAACTGGACAAACGGGACTGCCTCGAATGCAGCTACCATCACTCCCACTAGTCTCATCCCTAGACGGATAGACTGATGAGGGTTGGACAAGAAAAGACGAATCCAAGTCCTGAATCAGAACCATTTTGGACCGAGGAAGAAAAACCTTGGGCTGAAATGTATCCAGAATCAGGCCCAGGAAGGAAATTTCCCTGGACGGACAGAGAGAGGATTTGGGGTAACTTATTACCCATCCGAACCTCTCTAGCGTAGAGACCACCGTCCTGGTGTCCAACTCTGATTGTTCGAGGGAGGAGGCCGCGATAAGAAGATCGTCCAGAAAAGGCACAATGCGGATGTCCTGGACCCTGAATATAGCCATCACTCCTGCCAGCATCTTGGTAAAGACTCTTGGGGCCGAGGTAAGGCCGAATGGCTGGGCCACAAATTGATAATGCTGGTCTTCTATCGAGAAACTGAGAAATCTCTGGTGACCCGGAAAAATAGGAATGTGCAAATAAGCATCCTTTATGTCTATGGATGTCATGAAGTCCCCCTGACGGAGAGCATCGATCATTGATCGCAGAGACTCCATGCGGAATTTTCTGAAACGGATAAATTGATTGAGTCTCCTTAGGTCTAGGATAGGCCGAACAGAGCCGTCCTTTTTGGGTGCCGTGAATAGGTTGGAGTAAAACCCCAAACCCCTTTCCGCTGGAGGCACTAGGCAGATGACAGCCATGTTTAACAGATTCGCTACTGCTGCCCGCAGTCCCTGCGCAATTGCTGGATCTGACGACATCCGGGACATGAAAAATCATGGAGGAGGCCGGGACTCGAATTTCAGTTTGTAACCGGAAAAGACTACTTCCAGAACCCAATTGTCCGATACCTCCTTAACCCAGAACTGGAAGAAGAACCGCAGCCGTCCCCCCACCCGTAAGGGTGAGGGCGTCCCCTCATTGTTGAGCAGGCTTAGTGGCAGATTTGGTTTTGGACCCCCAATTCTGACTTGGACGGCCACGTCCCTTTCCTCTATTCCATGCATTCCCTCTAGGGGCTGAAAAGGCCGATCCGCTACCGGATCTAGACCCCCCGAAAGGAAGGGTTAAAAGGCCACTCCACGAAAGGAACAACGTTGTTTCTTACTCTGAGGTAATTTACCTCCTTTAGTGACAGAATCCAATTTTTCTCCAAAGAGGCGCAATCCCACAAAAGGGAGCACTGTAAGCGATTTCTTGGCTACAATATCAGCTGCCCACTGCCGCAACCATACTGACCGCCGGTTGGCGACTAACAAGGCAGAGGTTCTGCTGCACATGAGCAGAGTATCATCTAAGGCAGAAAGTACAAAAGATGCAAACATCTCACATCGCTTAAGAGTGGCGTACTCATCAGAGGCCGGATCAAGCCCTGAGTAATTCATTAGGTCTCTCACAACAGACCTAATAGCCACTGTCATGAGCGCTGAAGCACCAACAGGCAGCAAGGCCGAGCCCACACTGGAAAAAGCGTGGCACGCCATTTGATCAATACGTTTATCCTCTCCATCTTTAAGTGTAGTGGAGTCAGGAGAATGCAACACAGAAGAATTGGATAAATTAAGCACAGGGGCATCCACCACAGGTAGTGATGACCAACGCTTAACAGTATCAGCTGGGAAGGGATATTTCTTGTCCCAGCCCAAGGGAATGCCAGGAAGCAGCGCTGGCTTCTCCCATTCTTTAAGAATAATTTCATCAAAATGCTTTTGATTTGGAAATTCTAAACGAGTTTTAGAGACTGCAAAGAATTCCCCTTTTTGAGGAGGGACTACTTCAGGAGGAGTGATAACCAAAACCTCAAATAACTGAGCAAGTTGGGGTATCCACAACACTAGCTTCACCCTGCTCAATCACAGTACCAACAAATTGCTGTTCATCAGAAACATCTGATTCCTCATATAATTCTCCTTCTTCTAACTGAGAAGGATCAGACCAATAAAGCATTTCACAATTATCCGACTCACTTAGCGGAACGGCCTGAGTCAAATGTTTCCTTTTAGCTGAGGCCTTCTTGGCCACAGAGCTAGACATTAATTTTTCAAGATGAGCCAATCTGGCACATAAATCAGAATGCGACTCACCACCCATGACAATATCACTGGGGGTAAGGACAAGACATGGCGGAGTAGGAGATAAGGCAGAAGCCGCAGACGCCGAAGCCTGGGCCCCAGTTCGCTACATAATAGTTAATTGAGCACAAGGGACGCAAAGAATTGCGTTATCCCCAACAAGGGATGCCCCACATCCAAAACATTGCCGAGTCTGTGCAGAGGGAACTGCATGCCCGTTGTCCTGAGATGCCTCCATATGGTGTTTAGTATTATACTATAATTGATTATAGTCGCCAAGTATATATGGGATTTACGCAATTGCTACCCGGGATGCCCCTTTAAATAGTTCCAAGTGGGAGGATATTAACACAAATGGACCCCCAAATAAGGCTTTAAGGGCTAAAGACCAGGAGAAACCCCTTTTAAAATAAAGAGTTTCCACCTACAAAGAAAAAAAACAAACAAACAGTCACCAATGCACACAATACAATAAATGACAAAGCATGAAAAAAATGGCAGAAAACTCCCTTCAGCAAGCTGAGGGGTACTCACAGCACCAGGAAATCAGCTCGCACCATGAGGGAAGACCATAGGGAAGCAGCAGGAGCCAGGCAGACAAAGAACACACCAGGGTGCTCTGGGAATGAAATGATGCTGTGTGCCTAAGCCCCGCCCACCCCCAGAATCACATGACCAATAATGGAGGGAAATTCTAATCTGAACACAGCCAGAAACTTTAAAAGGTAAGCAAAAAAAGAATGCTGCCTAGACAGAGATAGGAAAATCTAAATAAAACATATCCTATTAAATAGTATAGTAAACATACATAATAAAGATTTTCTATATCTTTTTTTTTTTTTTAATTTGTGTGCATGGTGACAAATAAGCCCAGATAACGCCCCCCCCCCCTCCTTTTTACCCCAGCAGGGTAAAGGAGAAC
This sequence comes from Gastrophryne carolinensis, assembly GCA_027917425.1. Taxonomy (NCBI): domain Eukaryota; kingdom Metazoa; phylum Chordata; class Amphibia; order Anura; family Microhylidae; genus Gastrophryne; species Gastrophryne carolinensis. Next base: position 96,287,315 of record CM051234.1, read on the forward strand.
TAAAGGGGAGAGGATAGAAATGCACCCATAAGGCACAAGGGGATTATAAAGGGACAGGGGCATACCATGCCGGGAACACCAACCCGGAAACCGCCTACCCACATTTGGGTCTCACGGAGGAGTAAAAACTCCTGTATACACCAGAAGGTGTATGTATCTACCTTTGCCTGAACCATACAGCCAGGGCTGGGAGGCATACAATATAAACAAACAGGTTTAAAGAGTTTCAGACAGAAATAGAGAAAAAAAGGGGCCGGGAGCAAACCCGGCTACCTGCAGCTTGAAGGAGAGTCATCTTCTGAATGCTTCGCCGACTGCAGAGACGAAAAGACTGAGGAATATTGGGAGGAACCCAGTACTTATGGACCAGGAGGGGCTCCTTTTTTCATTTCATGTCATCTCTGCAAGATCGCCCTCTACAGGCCGGGTTCCCAAGTGTCATGAATATTTGGAAGTGGGGTGTGTGACATACTAGGAATAAATGTGTTAGGCACTGTGCAATTCTCTATTAATACCTGGATCTTTGCAACACCTTTCCCTGAGGAAGTGACGCTTGTTCGCCAGAACGGAACGCGTGGGAGGCGGGCACTGTACATATCTTGGTAATTAATAATCTCTAATATACTCTATCCATTTTTTGGTCATGGTTACTCCCTCTGGATAAAGTTTTTGCACAATGTATATGTATATTTTTTTATGGTAGCTTAGGTTGGGGGTCCCCCTGTTTTCTAGGGGAGCTGGTGATCCAGATATGTATAAGTGATGTTATTATCCTGGTTTGCACAATATTATTTGCATAATTAATAGTTCGTGAGAGTTAGCACATTGCACTTTATAGGAGGTTTTAGTAAGAGGGATCATTTTTTGTGAGGGATTAAGAAGTGGGATACCTTAAAGGGACATAACAAATATTGTTCTTTGATTCTTTAATATCCAGGTATAATTAGAGAATTGCACAGTGCCCAACAAATTTTTATGGTGTTCTGTATGTTTTTGAATGGTTTTAATTGTGTTTGTAAGCTCTATGTGAAACATGAATAAAAGAATGTAATAAGGAAGATTAAGCAATGGTGCGGTAGCTGTGGGGAGTAGAGGCTCTCCCCACGTGGTGGTTTTTTGTGTATAGTTGCTTCACGGGACCACTGCACACTTGTTGGTTTATATTGGCTTTAATTTTGGTTGGTGCAGCGGTTTCCTTGTGTTCCTCATCAATTAGAAAACAAAAAAATACAATTCTGTGATTACTCACCTGTAGAATTGGTATTATACGTATACAGCACGTCCTGCTCCAAAGATAATTCCTAACATTTGGGTTATACATCCACAAGATGGCGCTGGACTGCAGAGACAGCAAAAAAAGTGGCTCCTCCCGGCCCCATATATACCAGGGTCCTCCCACAAATTCCCCAGTATTGAAAAGCAGTTAGCATTTTTTTATGATTTTTTAATGAATTTTAACATGTCCTAATGGTGTAGTATAAATAGATTTATCAATAAAGTCTGTACATATTTTTTGATACAAACAGTGATGCCGCTGAATTTGTGAGGGTGGATTTGTGGGGATTGTGGGATCCCCATTTTGGAATAATCATTGGCTTGTTAGCATACCACCTCCCAGTGTGGCACACTTACAAGTAATATAGATCCTTTGGTGCGGTCTGTTGCTTTTGGTTCTTTGTAGAATGAGCGGTAAGGCGAAAGGGAGGACTCCTCCCCTTAGCAGAATAGGCCTGAACCACCGCCTGACGGATCCACTTGCTGATGGTAGACTTAGCTGGAGCCAGACCCTTCTTAGGACCAGAAGGGACCACAAAAAGAGCATCAGTCTTCCTGAAGGGTTCAGTAGCCACCAAATAGAACTTCAGGTTCCTGACCACATCCAAGGAATGTAAAGCCCTCACCTTAGGGTTACTAGGATTAGGGTACAGAGAAGACAGAACAATGTCCTGATTGAGATGAAACGCAGACACAACTTTAGGCAGAAAATCAGGTTTAAAGCGAAACACCACCTTGTCCTGGTGCCTCTCAAAGTAAGGGGGCTTGATGGAAAGCGCCGCCAACTCAGAAACACGCCTAACAGAAGTGATAGCCACCAAAAACCCTACCTTAAGAGTAAGAATGGACAAAGCAGCGTCTTGCACAGGCTCAAAAGGAGACCCCTGCAAGGCAGATAGGACCAAGTTCAAGTCCCAGACTTGAAACATAGGCTTACGAGGGGGACGCACATGAGTCACCCCCTGAAAGAAGGTCTTGCCCAGATGATGCTGAGCAAAAGAGCTCTGGAAGAAAACAGCCAAGGCAGAAACATGACCCTTCAGAGTGCTGAGTTGAAGCCCCAGATCCAAACCATGTTGAAGAAATTCCAGAATCCTAGGAATAGAGAACACCCGACAGGGAAGAGATTTAGACTCACACCAGTCAATGTAGGTACGCCACACCCTATAGTAGATAGAAGAAGAGGACTTCTTTTGAGCCCTGATCATGGTGTTAACAGCAGAGGCAGGCAACCCTTTCTCCATCAAGATGGAGGTTTCAGCAGCCAGGCCGTCAAAGCCAGCGTTTGTAAATTGGGGTGGCGTAGCAGGTCTGGATCCTTGGGCAGGGCGTACTGATCTACCGCCAGCTGCACGACGTCTGCAAACCACACTTGTCTTGGCCAACAGGGGGCCACCAGAATTGCTGGCACCCCTTCCTGAGCTATTTTGCGCAGTACCCTGCCCAACAGAGGAAACGGGGGGAAGACATACAGAAGCTGAAACCCCCTCCAGGGCAGTGTTAGAGCATCCATGGCCAAGGCAAGAGGATCCTGGGACAGATTCTCCACCCCCGGAATGTACACGGCTGAGATGCAGGGAACATTGTCCTCCGCCCAGGACAGGATCAGAGACGCCTCCCTGAGGGCCCCCTTGCTTCGGGTGGACCTGAACAGCCCGACCCCGAAGGTGTGGGGTCAAACGGGCTAGAACCAACCTGATCGCCCTCAGTTTCAGAATGTTGTTCGTGGTGTGGGCCTCCTGAGGTCCCCACTGCCTCTGGAATGTTAGGGATCTTCAGAAGCCCCCCAACCTGTCAGACTGGCATCCGTGGTGACTATCTCCCAGCAAGAGGCCAGAAAGGATCTGCCCGCCAACAGGTTCCTTGAGTCCAGCCACCACGAGAGGGACCGCATGACCAGGGGGGAATAGAGCAAACTCCTGATCCAGGGACACAGGGTCCTTGTCCCATACTGACAGGAGGTGAAGTTGAAGAGGCCTCATGTGAAACTGGGCATAAGGCACCGCCTCGAAGCAAGACACCATCAGGCCCACTAGCTGCATGCCCTGCCTGATGAAAGGATGAGGGCAAGACAGAAGGAACTGAGCTTGCGCTTGCAGACTGTCCACCTTTCTGCAGAGGAAGAAAAATCCTGGCCTGAGCTGTATCTAGATTCATGCCCAGAAATGATGTCACCAAGGAGGTAGACAGGGAAGATTTGGCATGGTTGATCACCCAGCCGAATGACTCCAGAGTGGCCACTACCCGCTGAGTATCCAGCTCTGCCTGCTGGAAGGACTGAGTGAGGAAGTGATGAGAATGTCGTCCAAATAGGGAAGAATGCAAATGCCCTGAGATCTCAGCAGATCCATCACTCCCGATAGCACCTTGGTGAATACCCTGGGAGCCGAAGTGAGGCCAAAAGGCAACGCCACAAATTGATAGTGCCAATCCTCCAGAGCGAACCTGAGGAATCTCTGATGACCTGAAAAGATTGGAATATGAAGGTAAGCATCCTTGATGTCCACAGAAGTCATGAAGTCCCCTGGGCGTAATGAAGTCAATGCGGAGCGCAGAGTCTCCATGTGAAAGTGCCTGAACTTGACAAATTTGTTGAGAAGCTTTAAATCCAGGATGGGTCTGATGGACCCATCTCTTTTGGGCACAATGAAGGTTGGAATAAAAGCCCTCGCCCCTTTCCCTGAAGGGCACCTGGCAGATGACACCCAGCTCCAGAAGGTTTTGCACAGCGAGACTCAGACCCTGAGCTGACAGGGGGTTTTGAGCCCTCCGGGATCTGATGAATCTTGGGGGCGGCCAGGCTGCAATGTACCCGGAGGACACTACCTCCTGAATCCACCGGTCTGAGACATGACGCCTCCAGACGTGAGCAAAGAGCCGAAGCTGTCCCCCCACCCGAACAGGTGAGGGCACCCCTTCATGCCTGAGAGGGCTTGGGGGAAGACTTGGAACCCCAGGAGGGGCCAGGGCGGCCGCGTTCCCTACCCCTGCCCCAGAGATCTCCACGAGCCCCTGCAAATGAGACCCCCCTTCCCATTCTGGACCCCCGGTAGGAGGGAAGAAAGGGACCTGACCCCCGAAAGGGCCGAGAATGTCTTTTGCGCTGGGGTAACTTGCCTCCCTTAGCAAACAGGTCCAGGCGGTCCCCAAATAGGCGCAGTCCTATAAAGGGAAACCCCATGAGAGCCTTCTTTAGCAGCACTGTCAGCTGCCCACTGGCGCAGCCAAACCGAGCGGCGTATAGACACCGCCAAGGCCAAAGCCCTTCCCCACATTCTATTGGTATCATCCAAAGCAGAGAGGACATATGTAACAAATTCCTCACAACTTATAAGAGCTCTATACTCATCAGGAGCCCCATCTAAAATGTTTTTGAGCAGGGTCTTAATAGCCACAGCCGTAATGGCAGAGGCACAAACCGGGAGCAGCGCAGATCCCATACAAGCAAAGGCATGAGAGGCCAGCTGGTCAATGCACCGGTCCTCACCGTCCTTCAGTGTAGTAGAGTCAAGGGAATGCATGACAAAAGTGTTGAACAACCCCAAAATTGGTGCATCCACTTCGGGAGGGGATGACCATCGTTTAACCACTTCAGCAGGAAAAGGATACCTCCTATCCCAACTCTTAGGCACCCCCGGGAGCCTGCTAGGACGCTCCCATTCTTTAAGCATGAGGTTATTAAAGTGAGTTTGCTCAGGAAACTCCAGATGTGGCTTAGCAGTGTGAAACAGCTCCCCCTGCTGCCGAGGGGCCGCGGCAGGAGGGGAGATAGCAAGAACTTCAAATATATGAGCCAGAATCCTGTCCGTATCATCTGGAGCCCATGGATCGGAGCCAGAGTCAGCATAACCCTTAGGCTGCCTATCAAATGATTCTGAGTCAGAAAACAATTCCCCCTTTTCCAGGGGGTTATAACCAGCCAGGTCAAAAATTTCCTCAGACTCCATAGGGAATATGTTAACACTAGGCGCCAAATGCCACCTCTTAGCAGAGGCCTTACGCGCCGAAGAGCCAGCAATCAGCTTCTCGATGCTAGCCACTCTAGACGACAAATCAGGCTGAGACTCCCCACTAGTATTCAGCTTACTGGGAGTCAGATGTAAACGTGGGGGTGTAAACGTGGGGGTGTAGGTGAACCCATGGACGCAGGCCCAGTCACAGGCAACCCCGATATCAGCACAAGCGCCTGCCGGGCGCAGGGTGCACAAGCCCTGACATAGTCACTCAGAGGGGCCACCCCACACACAGTACACAGCCGGGCTTGTCCCAAAGGAACCCCAAGCACATTATCCTGTGAAGCCTTCATATGGTGATTTTTGTGGCCCAACAGGTCAAATCGGGATTGACGCTTAATAAGCTACCCGGGATGCCCCAATGACCCGCTAGGGAAGTGGGAGGAAATAGCAATAGGCCTCAATAAAGTTTTGAACTAAATAGAGGGGAAGGACCAGGAGAAACCACCATTAAGTTTGACCCGCCTGCAAGACATAAATAGAGAGACCCCATAAACGGCATGCATACAAATGTCAAGAGATAATATAATATAAGCCCGCATGGGCAACTCACAGACCGCGGGACGCAGACACCAGCCACTCCGCAGAAAGGAAGCAAAAACACAATTCTGTGAAATACTCACCTGTAGAATTGGTATATTAAGTATACAGTACGTCCTGCTCCAGATAGAGTACTTACACTTGGGTTATCCTCCACCAGATGGCGCTGCACTGCAGAGACATGTAAAACAGGCTCCTCCCGGCCCCTCAAATACCCGGGGACCTCCCACAAATCCCCAGCATTGAAAAGCAGTAAACAAGAAGCCGGGAGAATTTAACCACCAAAAACTGGTAACTATAACAATGATAACAATCACCATACAGGGTGATCCAAAATAATGCAAAAAAACAGGGTGGGGTGGAGCAGGACGTACTGTATACTTATAATACCAATTCTACAGGTGAGTATTTCACAGAATTGTATTATTCTTAGTATACAGTACGTCCTGCTCCAGATAGAGTACTTACACTTGGGACATCCAATGGCAGTGTCCATAAAGTAGGGTGGGATCCCCAACAAAAAAGGTAACAGCAGACAGTTTAAACCACTGCCGCATGCAAAACCTTTCGGACAAAAAACAGCATGAGCTGGGGCCCTAACATCAACCTTGTAAAACTTTGAAAAGGTATGAACAGAAGACCAAGTAGCGGTCTTTTTCAACAGAAGCCTGGTGCTGGAAGGCCCAAGAGGCACCAATAGCACAAGTAGAATGAGCAGTAAGGCGAAAGGGAGGACTCTTCCCCTTAGCAGAATAGGCCTGAATCACGGCCTGACGGATCCATTTGCTAACAGTAAACTTGGCAGGAGCCAAACCCTTCCTAGGACCAGAAGGGACCACAAAAAGAGCATCAGTTTTTTTCTTAAGGACCACATCCAAGGAATGCAAAACCCTCTCCTTAGCGTTGCTAGGATTAGGGCACAAAGAAGGAAGAACAATATCTTGAATCAAATGAAAAACAGACACTACCTCGGGTAGAAAACCTGGCTTAAAGTGGAACACCACCTTGTCCTGGTGTCTTCCCAAAGTATGGGGGACGAATAGAAAGGGCCGCCAACTCAGACACATGCCTGACCGAAGTAATGGCCACTCGAGAGACAACCTTGAGGGTAAGAACAGCCAGAGCAGCATCCCGCAAAGGTTCAAAGGGAGCACCCTGCAAGGCAGACAAAACCAAGTTCAAATCCCAACAGGGACCACAGGTTTACGTGGGGAACGCACATGAGTGACCCCCTGGAAAAAAAAAAAAAAAAAAAAAAGGTCTTAATCAAAGAATGCTGAGCAAAAGACTTCAAAAAGAAAACAGACAGGGTAGAACCTTACCCTTCAGAGTACTGAGTTGGAGTCCCAACACCAACCCATGCTGTAAGAACTCCAGAACCCTGGGGACTGAAGACACCCGACAGGGAAGAGACCTAGACTCACACCAGTCAAGTAGGTAAACCATACCCTGTAATAGATGGAAGAAGAAGTTTTCTTCCTAGCCTTCACCATGGCATCAACCACCGAGGCGGACAAGCTTTTTTCAATCAAGATGGAGGTTTCAGCAGCCAGGCCGTCAAGCCAGAGCTTATAATAGCTTGGAATGGCGTAAGGGGCCCTGAGTGACAGATCTGGCACCCCTGGCAGAACGTGCTGGGCTACTGCCATCTGAACCACGCCTGCGAACACACTCTTCTTGGTCGCCCTGGGGGCCACCATAATTGCTGGCACCCCCTCCAGAGCAATCTTGCGCAGAACCCTGCACAGCAGAGGGAATGGAGAAAAGACATACAGGAACTGAATGACCTGCCATGACAGTGCTAAAGACTCCGTGGTCAAGGCCAGAGGATCCTGGGGCAGAGGGACAAAGGCCAGGAGCTTGTAATTGAAACAGAACGCAAACAGATCCACATCTGGTTTGGCCCAACGGTGGCACAGAGATTGGAACACCCTGCTGCAGAGGGTCTGCCAGCAGAATTTTCACCCCCAGAAGGTACACCGCCGATAAGCAGGGAACATTGGCCTCCTCCCAGGTCAGAATCAGAGACACTTCCTGGAGGGCCCCCTTGCTCTGGGTCCTTCCCTGATGATTGATGTAGACAACTGCCGTCTGGTTGTCCGAGCGCCAACTGAAACAGGCAGGCCCTGAATATGAGTAGACAAGCGAACCCAAAACTAACCTGATCGCTCTCAGCTCCAAGATATTAATGTGTGTGGGCCTCCTGAGCGCCCCACCTCCCAGGGAGGGGCAAGAAGGGATCTGCCCCCCAACAGGTTCCTTGAGTCCATCCACCAGATGAGGAACCTCCTGACCAGGGAGGAAGCACACAGACCCTGTCCAGGGACGCTGGGTCCTTGTCCCATACAGGCAATAGGTGAAGTTACAGAGGCCTCCAGCGGAACTGAGCCTAAGGGACCGCTGCGAAGCACGCCACCATCAGGCCCACCAGCCGCATCCCCTGCCTAATGGGGGGAAGGAGACAAGCTAGGAGGGCCTGAGCAATCAGATTGTCCACCTTCTGCTGAGGCAGGAAGATCCTTACCTGAACTGTATCCAGATTCATTCCTAGGAAACGGACAGTGAGGACTTGGGGTAGTTGATCACCCATCCAAATGACTCCAGAATGGACACCACCAGCTGAGTATCCAACTCTGCCTGATGTAGAAACTGGGAAGTGATGAGGATGTCGTCCAGATAGGGAAACACGCCGACACCCTGACGTCTGAGTAGAAACATCACGCCAGCCAGCACCTTGGTGAGCACCCTGGGAACTGAAGTGAGGCCGAAGGGGAAGGCCACAATTGGTAATGTTGATTCAACAGAACGAACCTGAGGACCTGGGAACACAGGACATGAAGGTAAGCATCTTTGATGACCACAGAAGCCATGAAACTCCTTTGGCGCAGGGAACTGATGGCAAAGCGCAGGGCCTCCATGCAAAAGTGCCTGACCCAATATGTTGAGAATCCTCAAGCCCCGGATGGGCCGACTGAACCATCCCCTTTGGGTACTGTGTAGGTTGGATTAAAAGCCCTTGCCTTTTCCTCTTAAAGGCACCTGGCAGATGACCCCCCGCTCCAGGAGGGCCGGCACTGCATTTAGTAGCTCCTGAGTTGACACAGAGTCCTGAGGAATCCGGGGCCTGATGAATCTTGGAGGGGGGATCGGCAGCAAACACCAACTTGTAACCGGAGGAAACTACCTCCTGAATCCACTGATCTGAGACAAGAAGCCTCCAGACGTGAGCGAAGTGCTGCAGTTGTCCCCCCACCTAGATGGGCGAGGGCGCCCCATCATGCCTGAGGGGGCTTGGGAGAGGATTTAGCTTTGGGACCCAGGAGAAGCCAGGACGACAACGTCCTCTGCCTCTACCCCAGTCAACTCCCCGGGCCCCAGGGGAAGATACCCCCCTTCCCTGCCCTGCACCACGGTAAGGGAAGGAGAAGGAACCCTGACCCCGAAAGGGCCGAGACTGCCGTCTACGCTGGGGTAACTTACCTCCCTTAGCAAAAAGGTCCAGGCGATCCCCAAACAGGCGTAGCCCCTTAAATGGAAGCCCAGTGAGGGCCGTCTTTGTAGCATTGTCAGCAGCCCACTGGCGCAGCCAAACCGAGCGGCGTATAGCCACCACAAAGGCAGAAGTTCTGGCACACATCCTGATGGTGTCATCCAATGCTGCAAGGACAAAATTTATAAAAGCAGCACAACTGGAGAGTGCATCAAACATCTCACAAGGGAAATCATCCAGGGCAGTATGAATCATATTTCTAATAAGGGATCTAGTGGCCGCAGCAGTAATAACAGAGGCACAGAGCCGTCCCCACACATGCGAAGGCGCATGAGGCCAGCTGGTCAATGCGGCGGTCCTCAGCATCCCGCAGGGTGGTAGAGTCAGGGGAATGCATGACAGAGGTGTTAGGCAGCCCTAGGATCTGGGCATCCACCTCGGGGGGAGATGACCAACATTTAACCACCTCGGCAGTAAAGGGATACTTCCTATCCCAACTCTTTGGAACCCCGGGAGGTTTACAGGGGCGCTCCCATTCCTTGAGCACAAGGTTATGGAAATGTGCCTGTCCTGGAAATTCCAAATGCGATTTTGCTGTATGGAAAAGCTCCCCTCTTTGCCTGGGAGCCTCAACAGGAAGAGAGATAGACAGAACCTCAAAGATCTGGGTCAAAAATCTGTCAGTGTCATCCGGGGCCCGGGGGTCAGAGCCAGAATAGTCATGACCCCTTGGTCCCTCATCAGATGAGCCTGAGTCAGAAAGGAGCTCCCCTTCATCAGGCGGGGTGTAGCCACACAGAGCCATAAACTCATCAGCTTCCATAGGGAAAACAGTAACATTAGGCGTCAAGAGCCGCTTCGTCCCAGGGCCCTCACGCGCTAAGGACCTCGCAATAATCTGTTCAGCATTAGGCAGTGTAGAAGACACCGCAGGCTGAGAATCCCCGCTAGTATGCAACTCAACAGGAGTGAGATTTAAGCTTGGCGGAGTAGGAGAAGTGAAACGAGGTGCCGCCACTGGCAGGCCAGATTGCAATGCAAACACCTGCTTAGCACAGGGTACACAGACCCATGCCTTATCATCAGCGTGAGGCTGCCCACACGCTACACACAGCCGGTCTTGTCCCAAGGGGACCCCGGTCACATTATCCTGGGATGCCTCCATATGGTGATTAATAGGCACAATATGCCAGTAGGGATTTACGCTATAAGCAACCCTGGATGCCCCAATGACCCGCTAGGGAAGTGGGAGTTATTTTTACAAGGCCCTTATCAATTACACCGGGCCGGGAGAAGCCAATGGATTCACCCGTCTGAAAGACACAATGGGATGAGGGGTGTCAGAACCAAACACACTAACGAGTATAGAGCCGCCCGCTAGGGCACTTACGGACCGCGATAAGCAGAACCGTCAAAGACGCGTGCGCGATCTGACATAAAATAGCGCCGCAAGCACCTTGAAGGGCGGGCCAGAGCGAGCCGTGACGCAAGCGCGCCGAACCAGGCCCCCCCCGAAGAGCGCGAAGCCCACAGGCAAGCAGCCAATGAGAAAGCATAAGCATCTGAGGTAACGCCGCCGCCCGGCGCGGAGCATCCAACGAAGGAGAAGACACGCGCGGCGGCGGCATTTGTCAAAGTAAAAAAGACAACTGGTGACACCACATATAATGGTACAGGAAAAATGACAAAACGCCGTAAGCACGAAACACAATACGCGCTATCACACACCCCCTTCTTTTCCCCCAAAGGCTACTGGGAGAATGAGGGAGGATGGCGGCCCTCTGTACAGGACCCACCGCTACCGGGGCATGGGCAATAATGCGGGAGGAGCATCCCCTAAAGGCTCACCATCAGCCTATAACGCCTACCCTTTGGTGGGGGACTGCGGCAGAGCAGCGCTCCTTAAGCACGCATGGTGCTGCCTACCTTCACCCGACCAGCGCAGCCCAGGCTGGGAGGCACATCACACGAGGAACGGGTGGGAATAGTCCAACAGGGCCGCAGGCTTAAAAGCCCCGCTCACCTGCGAGAGAGTGATAATTTCATGTCTTCGCAGTAAGCACTGCAGAGAAATCTGGGGATTTGTGGGAGGTCCCCGGGTATTTGAGGGGCCGGGAGGAGCCTGTTTTACATGTCTCTGCAGTGCAGCGCCATCTGGCGGAGGATAACCCAAGTGTAAGTACTTTATCTGGAGCAGGACGTACTGTATACTAAATATGGCGCCGAGTATACCTCGAGGGGCAGGCCGCAGAACACGCCATCCGCAGCCCCCCCCCCCCGAAGAGCGCGAAGCCGCCCACGTGACAAACCTAACCAATTATGGCGCAGCAGCGCCTAAAGTAATGTCGCCGCCAACCGCGGAACGCCATACAAGTGTGCACAGCGGCGGCAATTGTAAAGGCAAACCTGTGCAACCAATTCATTGCAGTGACAGAAAACCGAGCCAAATATAACAACGAGTGAATGTATAATTGCACCCCCCCCCCCCCAAGAACTACAAGGGAGAGCGAGGGAGGGCAGCGGCCACCTAACAGGGGCCCACCGATGGACAGGGGCGAGGGGCAAGAGTGCGGGAGGGGCATCCCATAAGGCTCACCATGTGCCTATACGGCCTACCCTTTGGTGGGGGATTGCGGTGGAGCAGCGCTCCTAAACACCTGCAACGGTGCTGCCTACCATCACCCGACCAGCGCAGCCAAGGCTGGAAGGCAATTAAAAAATGGAACGGGTGGGAATAGTCCAACAGGGCCGCAGGCCAATAAGCCCCGCTCACCTGCGAGTAGAGAGAGCCATCTTCTTGTCATCGCAGCGCAGACTGCAGAGAAGATCTGGGAAATTTGTGGGAGGACCCCGGTATATATGGGGCTGGGAGGAGCCACTTTTTTGCTGTCTCTGCAGTCCAGCGCCATCTTGTGGATGTATAACCCAAACGTAAGGAATTATCTTTGGTGCAGGACGTGCTGTATACTTAGAATAAAAATACTGTTGTGTGTGATGTTGTGTAATAATGTTGTGCATATGTATTCTAACCCCTGTACTCCTATACTGCTAAATAAAATCCAGGGCGACCAATAGCCCTCTAAAGCCACTTAATTAGTAAATGGAGTACACTGTGATTTATTTTCAGGAGAACTTTTAAATTTCAGGATAAATAGATGCAAAGTTGGTGGAGACATACCCCAACTGTAATTGCAGCTAAAGGTGGTCCTAAAAATTTACTCAGGAGGGCTAAATACATATGCACATGGTTCTGTTCCTTTTATTATTTTAAATATATTTGGTAAAGCAGGTATTATTCTCTTTACACTTCACAAATACTTGCTACTGTGTGTTGCTTGATCACATAAAATCTCAATAAAATACATTTAAGTTTGCGGACAAATATAGTATTGAGAGCCCTGCCTCAGGAAGCTTACATGTTAAAAGGGTAATAGTGGAGATATAAGCTTTGGTCCCCGGTAGTGAGCACTAATCATGGCGGCAAATGATCTGGTGGTTACAAAGATTGTGAAGTGGATTGCTTGAGCCACATAATAGGCTTGTCTAAACCGGTGACTTTTCAGGGCACTTTTGAAGTTTTGGAAGGTTAGGGAGTGGCATTGTATGAGGGAGATCATTCCAGAGGAGTGGGAGAAGTTGATTAGTTGGATGAGAGGAGAAGGTGCTAAGCAGAGTGCAGAGACTGTGTTTGGGTTGGTATCTTTGGGCTAGCCATGAAATATAGGAAGGAGCTTGGCCAGAAGGAGCTTTATAGGTGAGGGTTAGATGATGGCAGCTAGTGGATACAGAAATAGTGTGTGTCATTTTATAAAATTATATCTTTTAGCTAATGATACTTTTCCAGACAATGAGGGTCGAGCTGGAAGCTTCCAGTTGAGGAGAATACATTTCCTGGCATAACAAATAAGCAACCACACCAATATAATTTAGCACGATTAGGCTTGAAGAGGAACACGCAGGATTCTCACTTCCAGGTGGTGTTTGGGAGGATTCTGCTGTATGTAGCCCACATTTACTCACCTTTCCCGCGATCCTACAGCACATGCACAGGCTTGCACACATAGCAGGGGAATGTCGCTCTGTGCAGCATCTCCAAGGTGGCTGCGCTTAGTGCTAGAATCACCAGGGAACCATTCTGGATAGCAGGTGAGGTACAGTAATGTGTTTTAGGAAGATACTAGACATGTGCTTTCATGGAGCAGTTAGCATATGCTTACATTTTTATTTCAATACACAGAAGCATCATTTAGGACTGCTTACTTCGGTTTCTGTGCCACTTCTCTGCCGCGTATCCACGCTGATTGGTGTAGCAGGGACCTCACCATTTGTTGGTTCTGACCCAGACATTAAACGCTTCCGTTCTTTAGACTTCGGCTCTACTTTGGTGACTCTGAATCTGAAAAGGTAGATATAGAGAACACGTGTACTTGAACAATATACAAAAATTGTATTCTTTTAGGAAGGTCCCAAATCAAAGAAAATGCTTCATATAAAGCCAAAGAGAAGGGTCACACATTGAAAATATATATAATTATTTACACAAGGATAAAATATACTATGCAGGGCAGCTTTACCTTCCAACTGACAGGACAGTGACTGCTCCTTTTCGATCCCTCTTTGGTTCTTTAAAATCTTTTGATTTATGTGACGTCTTCATCGGGTTCCATCGTTTCTGAGCACACCGGCTGCACACATTTTTGTCCGCCACGCCTCCAATTGTGTGAAGATGGCAGGAATGCTTAGTAGGTGTCGCCATAGGTGAAACAGGACTTGTAGGACTTACAGGAGTATTTGGTGTTGTAGGGCTAAAAAAAAGATTAGGGGGGAACAAATTACTATTACAGTAACGGACGCTCAAAAAAAAAAAAAAAAAAAAAAAAAAAACTAAAAAAGGCCAAGGAAACCCATGCCTGACCCTTTCTCTTGCGAGTGAGTACAGACTTCCAGATCATCTTTCTGGAGGTGCAGTACTGGCTTTAGCCCTATTTTAAAAATGAGGTCTCTGTCTGATTGGTGCTTCAATACATTGGGTTAAGCAATTATGTTGAAACTAGTCCAGCTTGTCAATCTCTGTTTAAGCCTGCAGTACAACTTGCTGGAACCTGTAGTGCAACATGAGACAAATAGTGGCAATATGATGCAACAGTTGAACATTTCACTGGGTTTTTTTTTTTTTAAAGCATCTGTAGGCACTCGTTGAGGCAAGAGCAACCCTTCCGGACAGAGAGGGAAGTCCGAGTACCCACTGGCACTCAAATCTACCAATTCATTTTAGTTACCCAAGGCGGGCTTTAAATTACCTGTCCAGACACACACTAACCTCCTCCCTTATCCCCTTTGGGAACCAAGTAAAAAGCATCTGAAAAACTCCAATTATATGTAAATACCTTATGTATTCTAAGGGATGTTGCTTGCTTTGCTTTCATTTTTGGGTTGTTGCTGAGCTTGGAAGAGCATGTCATAGTGTAGCTTTAGGAGTCTTACGCATGCTCTGCTCTGGTCAGACAGCTGCAAGCCAGAGTGTGCTCACTCATGCCTAGAACACCAAGACACAGAGCTGCTGTTCAATCCCTGTTTTTTGTGGCGCTGGAGAAATAAGGCTCAAAGGAGTACAAAATTGGAGCCCAGCTACAGCTTCTACCCAGTGCTGCAGAAAATGGGAGGCACATGGGGCAGGCATCAGGTGAGCTGCTTGCTGAACTTATAATAGCCATTGGGTGTACAGTCCTTTTAAATTGACCCGATAGTTAAATAAGTCTGAAGGTTCATTGACGTAGGCAGTTGGGGCATCAGAATGAGGAATGCCCTAATCCACACACTAGTGCTGCAGACCTTCCCCTGGTGACAAACTTAATTCATATGACTGTCTTTGACCAGAGGGGGTTTAGGGGGGCATGTGATCAGTGGTCATGTGGGACCAGAAACAAACATGCAAAGTGGGTGTAGGAGAGTATCAGGGAACTAGCATGGGTATGGCGAGTACTCCTACACTAGATCCCCTCCAATGCCTACTTCAGTGACCCTTTAAAGAGGAGAAACCACTGTCTTACATTATAAGACTCTAGGGTCGCTGGTCTCCCTCTATGTGAAGCATCCTAACTTGGGTTGCTCCACCGAGTATAACCCACGGAATTACTCAGTACATGCACCTTGTGAACGTTCCCATGGCATATGCGGGGGCCACATCCCCACTCTCCTCCAGCTGAGGCACATACCTGCACCAGGCACTTCTAAATGGCTGTCCCAGTTACGCAGAGGGATGATGAAGGGAAGTGCAAACCACTAACTGGCTGAAGGCACATGCATGCACCATGGGCACACCAGGAGGGTGAGTTTTCACTGTGACTCGGAAGTTTTCACACAGCAGCGCATCCCAAATAGGGATGCCCCACTGCAGAGGAAGAAAACCCTAGAGAATCCTGGTTTTTGTTTCTCTTTAAGGATCAGTTATGTAGAAAAATTGCTGAGCTGTACAATTATACTGGGCACACCACCAGATGTTGTGGATATATCAGGACAGAATCCCCTAAAGCGGGAAATTTTTCAGGGGGAGAGCAGGACAAAGTGCTCCAAAGCATGACCGTCCCACCCAATCTGGGACTGCTGGTCAGTTAATAACTGCTAGCTTAAAAAAAAAGGGGGGAGGCTAGAAGTGGTCTCTTGGATTAAATTCTTTAAATTGGCGTTCTTGCTGTAAATGGTATGGATTCTTAGAAAATCCAACACACATTAGAAAAGGATTTCCCTTTTGACATATGGCAAACTCAAGTAGTAAATGTAAACCTCCTATACCTGCTATTGTAAGCTCCTGCATTGTTATATGTACCCTCAAGGGGGCAGCAGTGCAATATTTTACATCATAAACGACTCACTACAGCCACCAGTATATTTATAGGCTGGTGTTGGCCATTTACTTTGTTTATAAGCCTGCAAGCATTTATTAACACTGATCAAAACATCTTCTGAAAAGGTCAGTAAAGTAACAGACTGCATTGCTCAAGTTAAAGCAAAGCTAAAGTGGTTTAAATTGGATCTAAAATGTAAACAAGGACAGGACAGCGATCACCTGAATTCCTAGAGCACTGCAATTTAGCAATGCCCCACAACCAAACAATCCCGGCAAGCTTAAAAGGGACAGTCTAGGCAATGTCAACGTTGCCCCTACTTTTTCTTTTATTTCCTATTTTCCATGTCCCCCAGTATCAGTAAGCCTGGCAAGAGCAGCTACTGTGGCTTGCTGGGCTCAATCACACTGGGAGCGTCAAGAGACAGGGCCCATTGGGTCTTGGTTTAGCTGACAGGGAAGTAGAAGTTATGGGATTTAGGTTTGGCTAGGGTTCTGATAAATTATAGAGCAGGCTGCGGTGCAGATCTGGGCCTGGTGTGCAGGGAAGTTACCATGCTACCATACCTACAGAAACAAACCTACATGGGTTTCCAATAGCACACTCAAACACACTACAACTCCAAAAGAAACTCACCAAAACATCCAGGGAACAGCAAGGAAAAAAAAATCAAAAACATTAAAATACAGCAATGAAATATTGATAAGACAAGCGGAACAAAACCTGGTATTTGACTTTGCAGCGTTTCGTTCCATTCCCCCGCTTTGTGAAACCCCCCTGTCGCCCAGTTAAGATCACCTCACCTCGGTCCTATTACGCGGCCAGTCATGTTTTTTTGGCATCTTTTGGAAAACGACTGTCAATGACTATAATGGGGAGCGCACGCGTCTGCATCCCCTGCAATCCCCTGCAATCCCCAGCCATGCGTCCTGCCCCAGCCTATGCGAATGCGGCAGCGTGCACTCCCCATTGACAATAATGAGAGCGGCCTGCTGAATTACATCAGGTCAGCTTAGAGCTCTGATTGGATGGGAGCCAGTGCATGCATTGTTGGTACGTTTTTAATTCTGTCACTGAACAATTCCCAAAGAACAGCAACAGTGAATATATAGGTTCCTTAAAAGTGGACCAAAACCCAGAATTCTTACTATCCTGGGTTTTGGTCCTTGGCCCCCTGGCACCCAGATCGAGGGTGTCCCGCTGTGTGAAACCCCCCAGGTCACCCAGTTAAACTCACCTCTTCCCAGTCCTATGAAGCATGCACGGCCGCTTGTCCAATCGGCATCCGCATCCCCCACTACCCACTGAAATGAAGCGTGTCGGGCATTCACAAATGCCTGGCGTGGGCATGCGCCCTACTAAAGGGATAGCGGGGATGTGGCCGCTGCTCGCGCATGCGTCGTTGGACCAGGAACAAAGGCGAGTTGAAAATTTCAGTTTTAACAACCCCCCCCATTCATATCTCCCCCTTACTTCCCAATTTGGCTATTAAAAAAAAACTCACCTAACAAAAAGTACAAAACGGGTACACATAATCAGCAAAGCCCCCATCAGGAGCAAGCGGAAACCTGTGTGCTCTGCTGCTGCAGGGGAAGGAAGCAATGTTCAGCAGCAGTGGACAAATACATGACAAAACCATAACCCATGATCCTCTACAACACCAAAGAAGAACATACAGGGACTGTGCTTATTATGAGGGCCATGTTTTTTCAGCTCTTAGACCCCTTTTCACACAAGTATATGCGCTTGCATTGGCTGTTCAGGTAGGGAACCCAGTGAGGTGTGAAGGTAGCCAAACTGGAACAGAAACCGCAACAGCAAGTGCTTAGGTGTGAAAGAGGCCAAATTGCCAAATAACAGTTAGCAGAAGTTGGGAAAAGTATTTTTTTCCTCCATACAATGAACATCGAGGGTCTAATTTGTCAGATAGCACATGTAGAATGTCAGGCTTACCTCTCTGGATCAAACATGCTATTATCTGCCACCACTGAATTATCTGCCACCATGGCTTTTAGGACATCAGCATTAGCTGCAACGAAAATAGCAGTAAATAAAAATTAGGACAATCATTCCAAACATTAGGGAAAGCCCTGGCAAACAGAGAAAGACAGACTATGACTAGTCAAGTGATTCCACAGCAGAAACCATCTGCAAAGGCCATTTTCCACTTCTAGTAGCCTAGACTATCAACACAAAATCAGCAATCAGAAAAAAAGGAAAGCTCACTTTCCATGGTGATTGGCAACTGTACACCGTCAGACGTGAGGCCTGTACACACACACACACACACACACACACACACACACACACACACACACACACACACACACACACACACACACACCAACTGCTATGGAAGCAGTGCTCTGATGTACAGTGCTCCCATCTCATTACTTGTAGCTATTGGTTTACAGACTTTGTGTACGTTGCCAATAGCAATAGATCACAGGTAGTGAAAACTGCTTCCATAAAAACACACATTTGCTAACACAAAATACTAGAACAGCTCATTCCCAGGTCATAATTTTGGCACACATAAATATACACTCTCAAAAATGTTTCATACACTGAAATTATGGGTCAGTTGTGACAAGAGATGCAAAAAATACAATTCTGTGAGTACT
This sequence comes from Gastrophryne carolinensis, assembly GCA_027917425.1. NCBI lineage: Eukaryota > Metazoa > Chordata > Amphibia > Anura > Microhylidae > Gastrophryne > Gastrophryne carolinensis. The sequence continues at coordinate 96,306,102 of CM051234.1, forward strand.
CACCTGTAGAATTGATTTTATAGTATACAGCACGTCCTGTTCCAATAATTCCTTACACTTGGGTTATTCCGCCACAAGGTGGCGCAGTGGTCTGCAGAAAGACTTGTGGCCACTCCCGGCCCCATAAATTGCCAGGTACCTCCCACCAATTTCCAGTGTTGATAAGCAGTTATACAAGAAGCCGGGAGAATCAAAAAATGGATAAGAACCCAAAATGAACTTTTGAACAATCACCATACAGAGGTAACCAAGAAAAATGATAACAAGGGAGGGATGAAACAGGACGTGCTGTATACTATAAAATCAATTCTACAGGTGAGTACTCACAGAATTGTATTTTTCCAAGTATACAGCACATCCTGTTCCAGTAATTCCTTACACTTGGGACATCCAAAAGCAGTGTCCGTAAGGTAGGGTGGGATCCCCAAAGAGCAACGGCGGGCAGTTTAAACCACTGCCGCCTGAAGAATTTGCGGCCAAAAGCAGTATCAGCTGAGGCCCTAACATCAACCTTGTAAAACTTAAAAAAGGGATGAACAGAAGACCAAGTAGCAGCCTTACAAACTTGTTCAACAGAAGCCTGGTGCTGAAAGGCCCAGGAGGCACCAATAGCACGAGTGGAATGAGCAGTAAGGTGGAAGGAAGGTTCCTCCCCCTTAGCAGAATAGGCTTGCACCACCGCCTGACGGATCCACTTGCCGATAGTAGATTTAGCCGGAGGCAACCCCTTCCTAGGTCCAGAAGGGAGGACAAAAAAAGCATCAGTCTTCCTGAATGATTCAGTAGCTACCAAATAAAACTTCAGAACCCTGACCACATCCAAGGAATGCAGAGTCCACTCCTTGGAATTAGCAGGATTAGGACACAATGAAGGCAAAACAATGTCCTGATTGAGATGAAATGCAGACACAACCTTAGGCAGGAAATCTGGCTTATACCGAAACACCACCTTGTCCTGGTGTCGCTCAAAGTAAGGAGGCTTAATGGAAAGCGCCGCCAACTCACAAACACGCCTAACAGAAGAAGAATAGCCACCAAAAAGGCTACCTTAAGAGTCAAAATAGGCAAAACAGCCTCACGTAGAGGCTCAAAAGGAAGACCCTGCAAGGCAGATAAAACCAAATTCAAATCCCAGACTGGTAACATAGGCTTACGTGGCGCGTGCACGTGAGTAACCCCCTGGAAAAAAGTCTTAACCAAACGGTGGTTGGCAAAAGATCTTTGGAAGAAAATATCCAAGGCTGAAACATGTCCCTTGAGAGTACTAAGTTGAAGGCCCAAATCCAAACCATACTGCAAGAATTCCAGGATCCTGGGAATAGAAAACACTCAACAGGGAAGAGACTTAGACTCACACCAGGCAATGTAAGCATGCCATACCCTATAGTAAATAAAGAACAAGGACTTCTTCCTAGCCCGAATCATGGTAGTAACAACAGAGGCAGGCAGCCCCTTTTCCATCAAGATGGAGGTCTCAGCAGCCAGGCCGTTAAAGCCAGCGTTTGTAAATTGGGATGGCGTAGATGCCCCTGAGTGAGCAGGTCTGGAACCTTGGGCAGGACGTATTGATCTACTGCCAACTGCACGATGTCTGCGAACCACCCCCTTCTTGGCCAACAGGGGGCCACCAGGATGGTTGGCACCCCTTCCTGGGCTACCTTGTGCAGCACCCTGCCCAACAGAACAAACGGGGGGAACACAGAGGAGCCGAAAGCTCTTCCAAGACATTGCTAGTGCATCCATGGCCAAGGCCAGAGGGTCCTGGGACAGAGAGACAAAGACTGGAAGCTTGCGATTGTGACGGGACGCAAACAGATCCACATCCGGCTGACCGCAGCGGTGGCACAGGGAGCGAAACACCCTGCTGCTGAGGGACCATTCTCCCAGACGAAAAGTCCCCCTGCTCAGGGAGTCCGCCGGGATGTACACTGCCGAGATGCAGGGAACATCCTCCTCCGCCCATGACAGTATCAGAGACACTTCCTTGAGGGCCCTCTTGCTCCGGGTCTCTCCCTGATGATTGATGTAGGCAACCGCCGTCTGGTTGTCCGAGCAGATCTGAACAGCCCGACCCCGAAGGTGTGGGGTCAATTGGGCGAGAACCAACCTTACCGCCCTAAGTTCCAGAATGTTGACCCTGGAATTTTAAGGACTTCCAGAAGCCCCCAACCTGTCAGACTGGCATCTGTGGTGACAGTCTCCCAGCAAGGGGACAGAAAGGTTCTGCCCACCAGGAGGTTCCTTGAGTCCAGCCACCACGAGAGGGACCGTCTGGCCAGGGGGGAGAGAGCAAACACCTGATCCAGGGACATAGGGTCCCGATCCCACACTGATAAGAGGTGTAGCTATAGAGGTCTCATGTGAAACTGAGCATAGGGTACCGCCTCGAAGCAAGACACCATCAGGCCCACCAGTTGCGCCCCCTGCCGGATGGAGGGATGAGGACAAGAAAGAAACTGGGCCTGAGCTTGAAGACTCTCCACCTTCTGTTGAGGGAGGAAAAACCTTGACCTGAGATGTATCCAGTCATGCCCAGAAAGAACCTCACCAGTGACGGGGACAGAAAAGACTTGGGATGGTTGATCACCCAGCCGAAGGACTCCAGTGTGGACACCACCATCTGGGTATCCAGTTCTGCCTGATGGAAGGACTGAGACAAGAGCAGAATGTCGCCACCACCTTGGTGAATTCCCTGGGAGCCGAGGCGATGCCGAAAGGTAAGGCCACAAATTGGTAAAGCTGATCCTCCAGAGCGAACCTGAGAAATGTCTGATGACCTGGGAAGATTGGTACATGAAGGTAAGCGTCCTTGATGTCTACGGATGTCATGAAGTCGCCCGGGCGCAGAGTATTGACTGCTGAGCGTAGGGTCTCAATGCGAAAATGCTTGAATCTGACAAACTTGTTGAGGCGCTTTAAATCCAGGATGGGCCTGAGGGACCCATCCTTTTTGGGAACCGTGAATAGAACTCCAGAAAGTTTCGGACCGCAAGTCGCAAGCCCTGAGCTGACAGGGGGTTTTGAGCCATCCGGGATCTGATAAATCTTGGGGGCAGCCAGGCTGCAAACTCTATCTTGTATCCGGAGGACACCACCTCCTGAATCCATCTGTCTGTTACACGTAGCCTCCAGACGTGAGCAAAGATCCGAAGCTGTCCCCCCACCCGGATGTGTGAGGGCGCCTCCTCATTCCTGAGGGGGCTTGGGACCCCATGAGAGCCCGGGACGGCCTCGTCCTCTACCCCTGCCCCAATAGTCCCCGCGTGCCCCAGCAAAGGAAACTCCTCGACCAGCCCTGGAAGCGCAGAAGGAGGGGAAGAGAAGCACCGGTCCCCCGAAAGGGCCCACGACGACCTCCTACGTTGAGGCAGCCTACTGGCAAATAGGTCCAAGCGTTCACCAAAGAGCCGCAGCCCCTTAAAGGAAAAGCCAGTGAGGGCCTTTTTAGCAGCATTATCAGCCACCCACTGACATAGCCAGACAGAGCGACGTATAGCCACCAAAAGGGCAGAAGTCCTACCACACATTCTAATGGCATCATCAAGAATATATGCAACAAATTCATAGCAAAGTATCTATAATCCTCACCTCCCACGTCACCAGAGGCCCCATCTAAGAGACACTTAAGCAGCCCTTTAATAGCAATAGCCGTTATGGTAGAGGCACAAACCGGGCGCAGTGCAGTCCCCACACAGGCAAAGGCATGACAGAACAGCTGGTCCAAGCGCCGGTCCTCACCATCCCGCAGGGTAGTAGTGTCAGGTGAATGCATGACTGATGTGTTAAGACAACCCTAGGACGGGCACGTCCACCTCGGGAGGACATGACCAACGCTTAATCACATCAACGGGAAAAGGATACCTCCGGTCCCAACTCTTGGGCACCCCAGGTAGCTTACTAGGGCGTTCCCACTATTTATGCGCCAGATTATTAAAGGGATTCTGCTCAGGGAACTCCAAGTGTGGTTTAACAGAATGGAAAAGCTCACCCTGCTGCTGCGGAGCCACGGCAAGAGGGGAAATACAAAGCACTTGAAAAATGTGAGTCAATAACCTGTTAGTGTCATCTGAGGACCATGGGTCTTCTCCAAAAGGAGACCCGGTACCACCATATAACTTAGACTGTTCCTCAGAGGATTCTGAATCAGAGAATAATTCCCCCTCCTCGAGGGGGTAAAAGCCAGAAAATGAGTAAAGTCCCTCATCCTCCACAGTAAAGGGGGAAGCAGCGGGAGATAAATGCTGCTTCTCAGCAGAAGCCTTACGCGTGGCTGACCCAGCAATATGCTTTTCAATGCTGGCCACCCGTGAAGCCAAGTCATATTGAGACTCCCCGCTAGTGTGCCCCTCACTGGGAGTCAGATGCAAGCGTGGGGGGGTAGGCGAAGCAGAAAGGGGCGGCACACCGGGACCCGTAGCAGATGACCCAGGCTGCAGCGTGAGTACATGCTGGGCGCAGGGCAAACATACCCTGACACCGTCACTAACAGGGGATACCCCACACGCAACACAGCTGGGCTTGTCCCGAAGGAACCCCAAGCACATTGTCCCCGGAAGCCTCCATATGGTGATTTAGATACAGACGTAACGGCCAGTACAGGGACACAGCTAGCAATAGCCACCCTTTTTGGGATGCCCCCCAAAGCCCGCTAGGGAAGGTGGGAGATTGGTAAGGGGCAGGGTCAGAACCACAGTCAGAGGTGATCCGCCTACAAGACACAATAAGTACAAAATAAACATCCCCAGCGCATACAGAGTAAAGCAATATAAAAACCCCGTAAGGGACTCACGGACCAAGCGGAGGTAAAACACAGCCAGACCGCGTCGCAGCACCGCAAGGACGAGGCCACAAAATGGCGCCGGCAGCAGTACCTAGAGGGGCGGACCGCAAGAGTATGACGCAGAATGCCTCAAACCGCAGTTCCCCCTCCTCCCCCCCCCCGAAGAGTGCGAAACTGTGATCACGTGAGACGCGATGACAGTAACCAAAAATACTCTCACCTGTAGAGTTGGTATTATATGCATACAGCACGTCCTGCTCCAGATATAGTCATAACGTGTGGGTAATCCTCCGCCTTCAGCGCCGTGCACTGCAGAACACGAAGAAAACAAGCTCTTCCCGGCCCTACATATACCGGAGGACCTCCCACAAATCCCCAGCATTGAAAAGCAGTGAGAAGAGAAGCCGGGAGAAACAAACCACACAGAAAACTGGCAATAATACCCAGTGATAAAAATCACCATACAGGGGATCCAGAACAAGCGAAACCAGGGTGGGGTGGAGTAGGACGTGCTGTATGCATATAATACCAACTCTACAGGTGAGTACTTCACAGAGTTGTATTATTCTAAGCATACAGCACGTCCTGCTCCAGATATAGTCATAACGTGTGGGACATCCAATATGTCCATAAAGTAGGGTGGGATCCCCGTGAGAAGGGCACAGCCAACAGTAAAGCGCTGTCACCCCCAACCATGCTACCAGGGCAACGAGAGCAATGCTCTAACCTCAACCCTTGAACCTTGTAAAGGGAGAACTGAACCCAAGCAGCGGACTAGCCAACTTTCTCACCAGAACTTAGTGCTAAGAGCCACGAGACCAATCACAAGTGGTGAGAGAACAGAAAACAGTAGAGAAGAAGAATCTTCCCAGAAGAAGAATCTTCCCATAACCGAAAAAAAAACAGAATGGTGACCTGACCAAGCTACTACACGGAGTGCAGCCATGGAAACATCAAACTTTCCCCGACAGGGAATAAGAAACCTGGTCTCAGTCAGGACCAGCAGGAACCGTAACAACAATACTTCAACAGAAGCCGAAGGTATACTTCTCGGCACAACAGGTCAAAACTAACCAAGAAGACCCATCCGAGGGCACCTCCCCTGTGGAGGCAATTAGAGCCGGTAGTTCAAAATAGGACACCGAACCCCTTAAAAGGCAAAATCCCTTCAGGGACAAAAGGCCGTTCAGAAAAATCTCCAACTCTGTGGAGAAATGCAAGTCCCTTATCTCATAATACGCAGGACAACATCCCAGAGACCAGAGAATCTGGCATAATGAAAGTAAGGACCCTCGCCTGGAAGCAAACAGTGTAAGGCGGCACCTTTGGGATACAGATATAATAAGAATGTACCCAAATGGAATGATAATAGCCGCCACAGAGCCATATGTATGGCACACTTCTGGCTGGAGCAATCGCCCCGGAGGGGTGATATGATGAAGGAACGGTTCAGACCAGAACCTGAATAAGAACCGAGGGAACCCTTAGCAGGGCATCAGGATAAGAAATCCCCCCAAAGGGAAAAAGGAATTCCCCAATGAATGCAATCGAGCAGACCCTGAAGAAAGCTCAACTCAAGAGATTGGATCAGGCTTTGCACTAGGTGAACAGGGCAAGCCCTGAACCTTCCACAGAACTTAGTTGGGAGCCAATACCAACATTGCTGATAGAACCTAAACCCCAGGGACAGAGATTGTCCAACAAGGAAAAAGGTTTAGACCCAGCAGGCCAGTATGGGTACACAACCTACCCTAACACAAAAAACCTGCCAACACCAAGGTATATCCTAAGATAAGAAAACTGACCAAGTAAAAAAGAGCTCGCGAGAGACACACAGGCCCACTGTTCTCAGCAGAACATCCGCGGACCACACCCCACTGGGCCACCCAGGCCTTCAGCATAGCGGTGCCGCTCGCCATAGGAGAACTCGCGCAAACCCCCACCCAGTAGGGCATGGGGGATAAGACATTTCAATATAATGTCTAACCAGAACCACTGAACCCAACTAGGGCAGACCAATCTGGGCCCATAATAAGGGTAGAACCCTGCAATCGAGATGGGGTCCAACAGGACCGTACCAGTATGGACTCAATGGACAATAGAGAACCTCCTACAGAGGAGGGATATAAAAAGAGAAGGCAAGGAATATTAATTCCCCCCAAGAAGGAGTCAGAGCTCCCCTGGAATAGAGCTAGACCCAGGCATTCCACGGGTAACAAGTGGCATACCACTGTCCTGCAATGGACCCAGAGTCCCCAATCGGACAGGTACTGAAAGGGAGTAGTCCAGCAAACTAGAGCCCACCGAAGCTTCATAGTGACAACAAGAACCCATAGGTAACAGGATCCCTCAGGGTCCCTATCGAAAAACCACCGAGGATTTCAAAAGACAAGTCCCCTTTTTGTCCACCCGCCAGATATGGTACAAAGGTAACCAGCAACAGGGAGAAACAGAGAGGTAGGGAAGATCCCTAACGGTTTCCTTGAGTAAGCCAGTGGAAGAATAGCCGTTTCCACTAGAAAGCAGGTAAACAGACCTAGATCCAGGGTGCTGAACCCTCATCCAGGACTAACAGCTAAAAAGCCTCAGAGCCCAAGGTCACAGAGAAAAAACAGGGATGTCAACAGACCAGCCGCTAACGGCCACACCAGGTGCAATTCTGCCTGGAGATAAAAATGAAACAGGACAGAGGACCAGAGACCTCATTTCAGGAATTCCCTTATAGCCAAAGGAAAAGGCGTTAGCTGAAACCCAATCCAGATACAACCTGGAACTGGAGGAAGGAACCGAGTAGGGCTTGAATAAATTAAGGTCCCTCCACATGACTCCCTCTTGTAAGTAAAAGGAGGACCTGATAGGTCCCTTGGAACTGCCCCTTGGTGTCGTGCGAGGCATCACACCCATCCAGAGCCTAGCGGGCACAAGAAAGCAACAGGAGACCCAGCCAATGTCACAACGGTGGCGATGACCGCCAATACCCAGCAGTAGTGGGCTCAGCATCCAGAAGATACCTTAGAGCCAGAATAAACATCTCAGCACGCCACGGGCGGCCAGAGGACCCCTGGTATGTAGGGCACCAACGGCCCATTCTGAAGCGCCAAGCCTGGACATCTTATAGATACAGATGCTAAACCCCCCAAGGGGTAGAAGATAGACTCCCTCGTCCTCAAGGGAAGGGAGGAGCAACTGGCACAGAGGCCCCAGTGTCTATATGATAATGGCGTTCTGGCAAGGAAGCCATACCTGACAGGCCCAGGAAAACCTGCACCCATACCTGAAGAAAAAAACAGGGGACCGTAGTCCCCCTGACTGACTCAGGGAAAGACCACCCAGCAAACACTGTCCCGTATCCGGAGGAACTATCTCCTAAAGCCACTAGAACGAGGCAGGATGCCTCCTGATAGGAGTAAGGTGCTGTGGCCATCCCCTCACCCAGGTGGGTGAGGGCGTCCCATCATGCATGAGGGTTTACGGTGAATGAAACCGGCTTAGCCCGGCCCGAAGGCCCCGGGCGTTGAATGTCACTTCTGGGACAGGATACCGAACCAGACCCTGCAGGGGCATCCCCGGTTCCTGCTTAACACTATGATATGGAGGTGGAGGGGTATCCCTGCTCCGAGGGGGTCGAGACGGCCGCCCTGATTGGGTGGACTGTCCTGTTTCCCAAATAGGTCCAGACGGGCCCCAAACAGGCGATGCCCTCTAAAGGGAAGCCCCGTCAGGGTCCTTTTAGCGTCATCGTCTGCCCCCCACTGAAGCAGCCAGAGCAGACGACGTATAGCTACCACTTGGGCAGAAGTCCTCGCACACATTTTGATGGTGTCATCCAGAGCTAAAAGGATAAATTTAACAAAAATATCGCAGCTGGAGAGTGTGTAAAACACCTCCCAGGGTAAATCTTCAGGTTGATGCTCCAGCATCTTTCTTATGAGAGCCTTAGCGGCCACTTCTGTGATGGCTGCGGCCCAGACAGGGCGTAGCGCCGTTCCTGCACAGGCAAAGGCGTGGGAAGCCAGCCTATCAATGCGCCGATCTTCGGCGTCCCGCAGGGAGCTGTAAGGAAGGGGGGGGGTTAGGAACTCCAATAATCTGTGTCTACTAATGGGGACGAGGACCAAATATCAACCATCTCGGGGGGGGGGGGGGGATGGTATTTCCAAACCCAGTCCTCTAGGGGCCTTTGAAGTGCAGTGGGACATTCCCACTCTTTAAGTACGAGAGCATGGAAGTGAGTCTGCTCGAGAAATTCCAAGCGCGCAGGCGCAGTATGGAAGCGCCCCCCTCTCGGCCTGGGGAACACACCGGGAGGCGAAATGGACAGGGCATTAAAAATCCTGAGTAACATACCACCAACATCAAGCTGGTCCCAGTCATCCTGACCAGCATCATCCTGACACCTCAGCCTCTCGTCAGAGGAACCTAGGTCAGAGAACAGGTCCCCTTCTTCCGACGTGGCGCTAGCACGTGTAGAAAAGGACTCCTCAGAGCCCATAGCACAGGCCGAAGCAGCGGGAGTCCAAGGCCGTTGTCTATCAGGACCCATCCGGCCAGACAACCCTTCAACAATCTGGACAAGCGTGGGCCGTCTAGGAGAGGTATCTATTTGTAATTCCCCACTTGTACAAGACTCAACAGGAGTGAGATTTAGGGAAGAGGAAAGGGGAGAGAAGGAGCGAGGTGTACCCGCAAGCGTCGCTCGCAATTCCAGCGTCTGTTCAGAACATGACGCACAGACCCTTGCCCCGTCCGCCCCGGCATGGGGGGAGACCGCATGCTACACAAAGCCGGTCCTGTCCCAGAGGGACCCCGGTAACACAATCCTGAGATGCCTCCATATGGTGATTGTTTAAACACAATATGTCAATAGGGATTTATGCCAAAGGCAACCCTGGATGCCCCAACAACCCGCTGATTAATGTGGGAGATTTTAGGAAGGCCCGCTAATATCCTTATACATAGATATAGATAGAGATATATAGATAGAGATATATATATAGAGATATATATATATATATATATATATATATATATATATATATATATATATATCTATCTATCTATCTATCTATCTCTATCTCCGGGAGAAGCCGCCGGGAACTCAGCGTCTGAAAGACATAATGGGAAAGAGATGTCAGGGCCATGCGCAGCTGGACAGACAAAAAAACAGAGGGATTCACCCGCGAGGGCACTTACAGCTCAAGTGGAGGAGGAGGAGACTGCCACGACGCGTGCGCGCGAAGCTTAACAAAAAATGGCGCCCAGCGAACCTCGAAGGGCGGGCTAAATGCTCTGCCATGACGCGGAGCTCGCCGAACTAAGGTCCCGCCCACTCTAAAGATCGTGAAGCTCTGAGGTAAAAATAAAAGCAAGGATACAACCACAAGCCTAGGGTTCCATAGAATGGTTACAGATAATAAGTACGGGCACCGCAGCATCAAGACTATGCGGCAAGCAATGTAAAAACACACAGCGGCAGCCGAAATAAGGAGCAAGCAGCGCGGCTCTGACATCTCTGAGTTAATAAAAGGCAGAATAGAGGCCACAAATCGTGACAACCGGTACACTGGGACCGCCACACACATACCACCCCCCCCCCAAGTAGATGGGGAAATGAGGGAGAATGGCGAGCGGGGAGGGGCATCCACTAGAGGCTCACCATCGGCCTAAACCGCCTACCCTATGGTGGGGGATTGCGGTGGAGCATGGCTCCATTAAGCACACTAGGTGCTGCCTACCTTCACCCGACCAAAGCAGCCCAGGCTGGGAGGCATTAATTCACAATGAGGACGGGTGGAAGTAGTCCCGCAGGGTCTCGGGCTGTCAAGCCCCGCTCGCCTGCGAGAGCGTGATACTTCATGTCTTCGCAGTTCAGCACTGCAGAGAAATCTGGGGATTTGTGGGAGGACCTCCGGTATGTGTAGGGCCGAGAGGAGCTTGTTTTCTTCATGTTCTGTAGTGCACGGCGCTGAAGGCGGAGGATTACCCACACGTTATGACTATATCTGGAGCAGGACGTGCTGTATGCTTAGAATAAATACATAGCGCCAACCACCGCGGAGCGCCGTACAACGGCCCGCACACACACACACCAATAATAAAAATAACACACACAAATCACAGACCCCCCGGGCGGGCCACAACAAAGGGTTCGCGCACAACCTTCTATAGGGGAGGGGAGAGGGGTGAAGGGAACAAGGACCCAAGATTTGAGGCTGGGGCATCCCAATGAGGCTCACCATAGAAAGTCTGTCGCCTGCTACCCTTTGGTACAGGGTCTTGCGGCTCAGAGCAGTGCTCCTTCAGCACCTGACCCTAGTGCTGTCCTACCTTCACCCGAACCGTCAGCCGAGGCTGGGAGGCAGTGGGTCCAGAACGGGTTGAAATAAGCCTGCAGGGCCCTAGGCTTGAAAAGCCCCACTCCCTGCGCAAGAGAGCCATCTTCTATCTTCGCAGTCCAGACTGCAGAGAAACACTGGGAAATTGGAGGGAGGAACCTGGCTATTTATGGGGCCAGGAGTGGCCACAAGTCTTTCTGCAGTCCACTGCGCCACCTTGTGGCGGAATAACCCAAGTGTAAGGAATTACTGGAACAGGACGTGCTGTAAACTTGGAAAATACAAGTGGATAATAGAGTGCAACTGGTGTGAAGGCCTTGCCCTTGAAAGGGGACTAATATTAAAGTTTACCAAAACCCTGCGTGGGCTTCTCTGGAGTCTAATATGCTACAGCGCTGGCCGATTGGCTACCGATTCTGGATGCTCCGCTGTGTGAAATCCTCACAATTCGTAAACTTTTAGCAATCTCACGGTGCATGCGTGTGCTGCATCTCATGGCAAATGCATGCCCTGGCCAGGCTGAGGATGGGAGCACACCTCAGACCACAGGGGGATTGGTGATGTGGCTGCTTCCCAACACCTTTGCCAGAGCTATGTTTCCAAACATAACTGTATGCTGCGCTGCCAGGACAAGGGCCTACGCATGCGCAATGGGACCGACAAAAGGGTAAGTTTTTTTCACAAAATTGGTCATCCCACAACAGGATACCCCAGGAAAATGTACCAAAGCCCAGAATGATCAAAGACGCTGGATTCTGGTACAATGTGGCACTATGGCAATCCCACAGGTCAAGAGCAGGTCCATTCATTCCTTAGCCAACCTGACATCAGATTGGCTTGGAAAGATGAATGAAGCCGGCGCCAATTGCCACTCCTTTGCGTAGCCACACCAGTTATTTAGAAATGTCCACACAACTTGGATAACAGTATAGCAGAATGCGGTTGCAGCCTGCGCATGCGATGGGGGAGTCGTCGGCTACATGAGTATACTAGCCTATCTCAGGAGTCTTACAGTGGTGCATCCCAAATTAGGATGAACAACGGAAAAGGAAATCTGCCTTCCTAGAGGCCCGTCTTCTTTAAGGCACATTTTAGGTAGTTTGAGTATTCAAAAACTTTTCAAAATCATTATTTAGGGTCCAGCTTTACTATATTAAAATGTTTTTGTGCACAGTGTTCTCTTTATCCAGTTCACTGAGACACAAACATCCTCAAGTTATCCCAAGGTGGGAGATATATTTTAAATAGAAACATACCTTCATTTTTCATTATAAAGCTTACAATTTGTCCAACAGTATCGTTATTTGTGTCTCCAACTCCATTTTGCATCTCTGATGAGAAAAAACAAAAATATAAAACTGAGGAAGAATGTACATTTGTAGAAGTGAAATAATACAACTCTGTGAAGTACTCACCTGTAGAGTTGATATTATATGCATACAGCACGTCCTGCTCCAGACAGTCATAACGTGTGGGTAGTCCTCCGCCTCGGGCGCCGTGCACTGCAGAACATGAAGAAAACAAGCTCCTCCCGGCCCTACATATACCGAGGGACCTCCCACAAATCCCCAGCATTGACAAGCAGTGAGAAGAGAAGCCAGGAGGAAAACAACCACCCAGAGACTGGCAATAATATCCAAGATAATAATCACCATACAGGGGATCCAGAACAAGGTGAATCAGGGTGGGGTGGAGCAGGACGTGCTGTATGCATATAATATCAACTCTACAGGTGAGTACTTCACAGAGTTGTATTATTCTAAGCATACAGCACGTCCTGCTCCAGACATAGTCATAACGTGTGGGACATCCAATAGCAGTGTCCATAAGTAGGGTGGGATCCCCATGAAAAAAGGCACAGCCAACCATAAAAGCGCTGTCACCTGCAACCTTGCTACCAGGAGCAACTTGAGCAAAGCTCTAACTCAACTTATGAAGCCTTACAAGGCTAAACGAAACACAAGCAGGGAACTAGTCAGCCTGCTCAACAACCGAGTGCAGAAGGCCCAAGCCAAGCACAGTAGAAGAAAACCAAACCAAGAGAGAAGAATGAATCTCCCTTAACAAACAGGCCAGAGAAACAGCCTAACCACGCTACTAACGACAACGGGGTAGCCATGGCAACCACAGAACCTTTCCCGTCAGGGAATACGAACCCTGGTCTCAGCGAGACCAGCAGAATACTGAAAACAACGCTAAAAAGGCTCCTCAAGAGCCGAAACGTTAGCCATAGGCTCAGGACAACCAACCGAGCAAGACCAGTCCAACGGGCTCTTATACCCATGGAAGCAGGCAGATCCCGTTGCAAGAAGGATGGGGACGCCTATAAGCCCCGAGGGCATAGTCCCAACCCTGGACAGGGAACAGTCCAGAAGTCCCCAACGCCTATTGAGGGATACAGATCCCCTTTAAGCTCAGAGTAAGCAAAACACCAGTCCAGAGACCCTAGGTTCTGGAATAGAGAAGAATAACAAAACTCCGCCAGGATCCAAGCTTGGTGCAAGGCGGAAACATCCTCACCTAACGGTGTACAGATATATAGAGATGTAAAATATAAAAAAGGACTAGGCTAAGGAAGCCGTCTCCTATGGCACGCCTCTTACTGAGGCACCCGCCCCTAAAGGGACATCTGAGGCAAGGAACAGTTCAGACAAGAACCTGAATAAGAACCCAGGGAACCCTTAGCAGGGCAACAGGAAATAACTCCCCCCCAAGGGGACATAGAATTCCCTGGGGAATGCACCTGAGCCACCCCAGAGGAATGCTCAACGCCGAAGATTGAAACTAGTCTCTACAGAGGACGAACAGAGCGAGCCCTGGAAACCCTCAAGGAACTGAGTTGGGGAAACCAACTCCAACCATGCCGTAAGAACTCTAGGACCCAGGGATAAGACAACATCCCGTAGGAGAGAGAGAGCTAGTCCAAGCCATCCAACTAGGGCGACATCTCCCAACATAGCCGGCAGAAAAAGGGGAGAAGAATAAAAAGGAGGGGTCTAGACCCAACCCTCCAAAAAGAAGAGACATCCAGAGGGATCATCTCCGATAGGGTGAATAACAATCGTCCAAACCCTGTAAAAAGGAGTGGCGTAGTAAGGAGCCTAACTAGGCATAACAGCCCTCATGAGAGGGCACACAGTACAACTGTCTTCAGCAGAAAATGCGAGCCACACCACACTGGGCCACTCAGGGCCCCCAGTGCAACAGTTCACTCTTGCCACAGCAAGCCTGTGCAGAGCCCCACCCAGCAGGGTGTAGAAAGGGGTCAGACAAAGGGTATAATGCCCTGACAGAAGGCCACACTAGGTCTCCAAGACCAAGGCCAGAGAGTCCTGGGACAATCACCCAGGACAATGAATCAGGACCATAACCAGGACAGAGTCCATGTAACAGTCACAGGGCCCACGGCCCCCACCAGTAGGGCTCATTGAGGCACTAAGAAAGGCCCTCCTAGCACAGTAGGACAGCCAACAAGCCAATACCAATGAAGCGCAAGGAGTGTAAAAAAACCCCACTAGATCAGAACCAGACCCTTCTTGAATGGTCAACCTGTTCCGAGACCTTTGCGGATAAAAACAGGGACAAGCCACTGACCAGACAGACCAAGAGTCCCCAAGAGACAAGACCTAAGGGAAATAGCCCAGCAAGTTAGGGCCCAAAAAGGCACAATGTGATAACCGACTAACAGTCTGAAAATGGGCCCCCTAAAGGGGCCTCCCTTAGGAACCACGGGGAATTACATAAGAAATAGTACCCCTTAGTGAACCTGCCAGACTTGGTCCCCCTGGTGACCATCTACCGGGATAGCAAGAAGGAAGTGATGTTCCTTAACAACTTTAATGAGTAGACCAACCCAAAGGGAATCCCCATAAAAACAGGGGAAACGTACTGATCTGATTCCAGGGGTGTTGGAACCCCATCCAGGATAAGTAACCCAAGGTGCCGCAGGCCCCAAGGGCATCTGAGAAAAGGAACAGCATCTGGGCCGCCAGCAATAGGCCCACCAGCCGCAAGGTGAATGTAGTGTGACTACACAAAGGGCAAGGCCCCTTCCATACCAAGGCACCCAAATCAGAAGGGAAGGTTTAACCTGGACCTATCTAAATGCCACCCCGCAGGGAGATTATGAACCAGGTTACACTAAGTAAGTGATGTGCCTGAGCACCAATCCAAAAGACTCCAGGGGAGCCCCAAGTCAGGTATAACTAGCGCGGACAGCACCGGTGATTGTTCAAGAAGGCACTCCCATACTCGCCTTGGCGAGCCTTCTGGGAACTGGGGAGGAACCCCAGACAAGATCCTAATCCGAAGAAATGGTCCTGTAACACTGGCTGGAAATGGACAAGGTGTCCAGAAGGAACAAGGGACTAAAAGGGGATATGAATCCTCGCAGGCATCAAGAGGCCCACTGGACAAGGGCGCCTGCGGCCCAACCAGTGGATACCCAGTAGGCCCTGCCTGTGAAATACAAATGCTAGGTCCAGAATGCCGGACCTGGTCAGACTGCTTCAATCCCGGAGCGAAGGGCAGTGTGGATGCAATTACCAGCCAAGGGCCAACCTGTAAGAGAGCCCAGAGCCTGCCCGCCGAGCTCGGCCTGTGTCAACTCATGAAGGGAAAAAACGGGTACTAGAGGACCCCTGACAACCTCAGAAGGGAACTGCCCAGCAAACTCCTTTATCATTCTACATCCAGGGGAACCATCGCCTGTAACCACCTGAACGAAGCATGGCAAGCTGAAATATGAGGCAAGTGCTGCGGCAGCCCCCTCGCCCAATAGGGCGAGGGCGTCCCTTCATGCTTGTGTGGTTTTGGCAGACTTTGGTTTTGCCCTGCCAGAGGTCCCAGGGCATTGCCTGCCTCCCCTGGGGCAGCCTTCCACTCCAAAAAGTTGGAAGCACACTTCTGGTTCTCGCTTAACAGTAACGTAGGGAGGGGGAGGAGAGTCCCTGCCCCTGGGCGGTCGGGCCAGCCTTCTGCGCGAGGGCACCTTACCCTTTTTGCCAAAGAGGTCCAACCTGGCCCCGAATAAGCGTCGTCCCCTAAAGGGAAGACCAGTAAGAGCCTTTTTAGTATCATTGTCGGCCCCCACTGTCGCAGCCAAAGCAGGCGGCGAATAGCCACCACTAGAACCGAGGTTCTAGCACACATTTTAATAGTGTGATCCATTGCGGAGAGAATAAACCTCACAAAAACGTCACAAATCGGACAGAGCATTAAAGACCTCGCAAAGGAGATCCTCCGGCTGCTGGTCAATTATCCTCCTGAACAGGGTCCTGGCGGCCACCGCGGTGACAGCCGCAGCACAGACCGGGCGCAGAGCCATCCCTACGCTCGAGAAGGCGTGGGAGGCCAATCTGTCAATGCGCCGGTCCTCAGCATCCCGAAGGGTACGAGCAGAAGCTGCCATGAAGGGAGGGTTAGCAACCCCAATAATAGGCGCATCCACCTCTGGAGGGACTGACCATCGTTCAACCAAATCATGGGGAAAAGGGTACTTCCAGTCCCAAACCCACGGAACCCCTGTAAGTTTACAAGGTGATTCCCATTCCTTAGATATAAGATACTGGAAATGATCCTGATCCAAAAATTCCAGGCGCGGTGTCGCCGTGTGGAAACTCTCCCTCTTGGGCTTGGGAGACTCTCCCGGAGGAGAGATGGACAGCACTTCAAAGATCTTTATAAGTAACTCATCAGTGTCACACAGGCCCCAAGAACCCGGGCCAGAGCCGTCACGGCTCCAAGACAACTCGTCTGAGGAGCTGGAACCTGAGAACAGTTTACCATCATCGGACGGATCAAGGTCCTGCATAGCAGCAGGTTCCTCAGTTTCAGTGGGAAACCTATAACTAGGAGGCGTCAGGGACCGCTTCTTTCCAGCGCCCAAGCGCTCCGCCAACCCAGACATCACTTGCTCCGCCGTGGGGAGCCTGCGCGGCACCACCTGCTGGTCATCCCCGCTCGAGTGCGACTCATCTGGAGTGAGATTTAAACACGAGGAGACAGGAGTATTGAAGCGAGGTGCAGCTACTGGTAAACCTGATTGCAGGGCCAGCGCTTGTTCAGTACACGGTCCGCAGACCCGTGCTCTGTCAGCGTCAGCATGGGGTTGTCTACACATAGTACACAGCCGGTCTTGTCCCCGCGGGACCCCGGACACATAATTCTGAGATGCCTCCATATGGTGATTAATCTAGGAATATGCCAGTAGGGATTTATGCTGTAAGCAACCCTGGATGCCCCAATGCCCGCTGGGAATGTGGGAGAATTTAAATATAACCCCGTGAGATATATATATATATATATCCGGCCGGGAGAAACCACTGGAATCTTGGCGTCTGAAAGACATAAGGAGAAGAGAGGGAGCCAGAGCCATGCGCAGCACAAGAAGAAGAAATAACCGAACGCCCGTGAGGGCGCTTACAGTAACCAAGGGAGAAGGAGGATTGTGACCACTCGCGCGCGGGAAGACCGACAAAATGGCGGCAAGCGAACCTCGAAGGGCGGGCCAGAGCTGCAGGTGACGCGGAACGCGCCAAACCAGACCACGCCCCTCCCCCCAGAGAGCGCGAAGCTCTAAGCACGGAAAAAGATAGGAAAGGAAACAGAAATAAACGCCATGGCGTCGCGAAACAGAGCCGCCGTACACGCCAAGTCAAATACATTAAAGGTGCTGCGGCCAACGTTAACAATGTTTGAAGTGCGGCTCTGACCCCCGGTAACCAATAAAGGCTATAAGCATACAGTGTAATAGGGCAAGACTAGGCCAACGTACACAACCCCCCCCCCCCCTCTTTTCCCCCCCCCCCACTAACGGGGGGAACTAAGGGAGAAGTTGACCCAGCACTCGGGGTTCACCGCTACATGGGGCGTGGGGCAATGATGCGGGAGGGGCATCCACTATGAGGCTCACCATTAGCCTTAACCGCCTACCCTATGGTGGGGGATTGCGGTGGAGCATGGCTCCGTTAAGCACACCAGGTGCTGCCTACCTTCACCCGACCAACGCAGCCCAGGCTGGGAGGCATATTCTTCAGAGAGGACGGGTGGAAATAGTCCCGCAGGGCCTCGGGCTGTAAAGCCCCGCTCGCCTGTATGAGCGTGATACTTCATGTCTTCGCAGTTCCAGCACTGCAGAGAAATCTGGGGATTTGTGGGAGGTCCCTCTGTATATGTAGGGCCGGGAGAAGCTTGTTTTCTATGTCTGGAGCAGGACGTGCTGTATGCTTAGAATATATGCCAAGTGATAGTCACACAGGCAGTCAGAAGCAATCCACATGCATCCATCGCATCCATCGCAAGGGGCACATGCGAGTCTTAACAGGAGTTTGCTAACTGGGAAGGATTCCAGTATTTGTGTTGTAGTTAATCTAACTCATGAGCCTCAATGTGAGCTTTCAGATGACGTGCACCAACGTGACAGATGTATTCTACATTTCTGATGAGAAGTGTGTGGCTCCCTTCCTGTGTTTAGAGACGGAACTGGAGCATGTGATGTGATCATTGCTGGTGTCTTGAGCACAAAAGAGCCCTGTCACTGTACACACCCAGGTCTGGATTTAGACTAGGAAGGAGTAATGCCTAGCTGCAGTCACTGGGCACAATAGTATGTGGTCAATGAACAGCACCGTAGATGCCACTAAGGGAAATGTATTGTATATGCAAAGGCCTTGTAAACTAGTACCATGTCAAGAGGAAATGTTTTTTGCTGTCTGAATGGCCGTCAGGGGCACATAAAGGGGAAGAGCCGATGAGAGCAGTCCGGAATTCCATTCAAAATAGAACGTCGTGTGACGCAATTTATTCTGACTGGTTGGATATCAGTGCATGTCTCGTAGGGAAGAATATCAGCAAATCAGGGGTATCCCAAATCAGAATGCCACAGTAAAGCAGACCAAAACCCAGGTGTGTGTGGGGAGGAATGCTATGCACATTAGAATAACTTACCAATCTTTTCTACTTCAACTTTTTCATCCACCTCAGGTTCTGCTTCCGTAGTACAACGGTAACCTTTTTTCTTTAGAATATGACAGATAAGAACTCCTACCAGACCCATAATGAAAAAAATAGGAACCAAGATAAAAGCAACATATTCTGGATGGCTGTTTCCACTGTCGGAAGGTGTGGAGCTTGGCAACACCTCTGATGGGTTCTCTGTAAAATAGATATATCAACAGTCAGCAATAATTCAGCATCCGGATTTACTAAGCTGTTAGATAAGTAGCCTGAGAGCCAACATAAAGGACAATTACTGCAAGTTATTATTCTTGCCTTCAATATTCTTCCTATGAAAACGTAAAAAAAAAAAAATCTGGTTATTAGGCGCAAGTTACTACAGTTCGTGGATCGTGGGCCAGCTTACTTAGATGGGAAATCAGGCTGGCAACTTAATTCGGCTTTGGATGACCATTTTAACCCTTTAAGTACCAGCCTACCTGGAGTTTTTGTCACCCTTTGTTGCCAGACCACTTTTCACTATTTTGTGCTACATATGTTCAACTTTGATTTTTGAAGGGATTTTCCAGGAAAATTATATATTGTTTTTTTAAGCAGAGTCTGAGCTTAGACATGAAATGCCTTGTTTGGCCTTTTTTTAGTGTATTCTCAATACTTTTGGGTGAAATATGTACAAAAAAATTTAATAAAATCTATTTTTTGCAATTTGTAGTGTTTTTTTGTAATTAAAAATGTAAGTTTGTCAATAAAATCGTATTGCGTGTGAAACCCCAATTTCTCCCCGTTACAGCGGTACCACATATGTATTGGTAGACACCCTTTCCTGCCCAGGAGACTCCCCCAAACTGAAACAGCGCTTTGGGAGATTTTCAGATAAAATACAACTGCGCTATGCGCACCTTGCAGAGTTTCCAGAAAAACAACCCTTTACATTTGAAATACCCCCCACCAACTATATATTCTCTGGAAGTACACGCCTCAAGCTTTCTAAGTGTTCCACGCTTGTTTATGTGGGTGTAGTTTTGTGGAAGTAATCCCTCAATCAATTCTTTGGTTGCACAGAGTTTCCCTAAAAAAAGAATCAAAGCCACATTTTCCTAAACTATATGCAAACAAGAAAACACAAGTAAAATCTGAAAAAGCAACATCTCCCGAACAGAACGATACCCAACATGCATAGCTACTGTCAAGGGAAGAGTTGCCAAACACCCCAAAGTAAAGCATGTGAGTAACGGCAATTTTACCTGAAAATTTCAGCTCTGCAGACAAAGTGCGCACCTTGCGATTTTTCAACCAAAACAACCCTTTACATTTGGAATATCCCCCATAAACTATATATTCCCTGAAAGTACACGTTTAGCTTTCTTAGCGTACCCAGCTTGTTGTAGTGGGCTCATCTTTCTGGAATTAATCCCTCAAAGAATACTTTGGTTGCGCAGGGTTTTCCTAAAAAATTTATAAAAAAGCTGAATAAAAAACACCTTTTCCTTAAATATAAATATGCAAACAAGAAAAAACAAGCTAAGTCCGAAAGCACAAGGTCCCCGAACAGAACAATACCCAACATGCATAGCTACTTTTAACCCTTTTAATTGCCAGCCTACTTGAGATTTTGTCACCCTCTGTTGACAGGTCATTTTCCCCCATTTTGCGCCATTTTTGCTGGAATTTTCAGGAAAATATATATATATTTTTTTTTGCAGCAGAGTTTAGGCTTTAACATGAAATGTCTTGTTTGTAAATTTAATTTTGTTTTATACAATATTATTATTAAGTAAAAAAATACATTTTTTTTTTTTTAGAAAATGTTCTCCTTTATTTTAAATAAAAAATGTATTTTATTAAAGAAAACCATATTGCATGAGAAAGCCCCATTTCTACCAATTAGAACGGTACCACATATTTATCGGTAGCCCCCCGTTCCTGCCCAGGAGACCCCCCAAACTGAAACAAGTACTTTATAACATTAATAAAATACAACTACCATCCACACTACAAAGGGTTAAATCGAGAAAACAAATGACAGACCCCCTCCCAGGAAGGGTGGGGGGGGGGATTTTTAAGGGTTAAAAACCCTTAAAAATCCCCCCCAAAAAAGACATGGGGTCCCCCTTACCCGAAGTAACCAGCCAGGGACCAGCTATGCAGGGCTTGTAGGAACAGGGCGCAGGGGCCAGCTTTTGCGGCCCCTGGCCCTGCAGGCTACAAGCCCACATAGCCTGTGGCCACGGGCACTTCTGCCTCCCCCCTGGGCTTTGGGGAGGCAGGTAATGGGGTTGCCGGGGGTTAATGGCAAGTCACCCGCTAGCCGTAGGTGACTTGCCAGCCCCCAGCCTTGTGAACTGGTATAGGGATCTCATGGACCCCTTACCAGTTCACAAGGGGTTAAGTGTAAAAAAAAAAAACACACACAGAGAAAAAAATATTTTTTTTTTATTTTATTTTTTTTAATACTCATCTCCCATCCATCCTGTCCCTTCCCGATCGCTGGCTTCTGCTCACCTGCTGGAAGCCTTTTATAGCTGCTGGGTGACAGAGCATAAGGGATTAATTAAAAAAAAAAAAAAAAATGACATAGGGTCCCCCATTTTTTTGGATTTTTAAGGGTTAAAAACCCTAGCCCTGCAGGGTACAAGCCCGCATAGCCCGTGGCCACTGGCTCTTTTGCCCCCCCCCCCTCAGGCTTTGGGGAGGCAGGTAATGGGGGTGCTGGGGGTTAATGGCAAGTCACCCGCTTGCTGCAGGTGACTTGCCGTCCCTCAGCCTTGTGAACTGGTATAAGGGGTCTCATGGACCCCTTACTAGTTCACAAGGGGTTAAATGTAAAAAAAAAAAAAAAAAAAAAAAAAGACACAAAAAAGAAAAAAATTATCTTTATTTTTTTTTTTACTTTACTCACCTCCGATCCTGTGTCCCCCGGTGATCTTCGATGACAGCAGACAGTCTGCTTGGGTGTTTGGAGTAGAGAGCCTGGGGAGGGGGGGGGCGATCACAGCCCTCTCCTCCTCCCCACCTCTCTGCTCCAAGCACCCGAGCAGACTGATTCTTAGTCTCGGGTGCTGGACTTAAGGAGCCGGCTGCTGGTGAGGGGCGGGGCTAGCAGTCGCGATCCAGGAAGTGGGGGGAGAGGGCGATCGGAGGCCCCCCCAGTGAAGAGGAGACCTGTCGGGAGGCAGCGCGACCACAGGTAAGTAAATGTTATTTTTACAGTTAGCAGCTGCTGCTGCCAAAGCGGGGGGGGGCCTATTCCGGGGGCTCTCCTGGATCACCAAATTAAAGAGGAGACCCGGCCGGATCCAACGAGGGGACAGGTGAGTATTTTTTTTTTTTTTTTTAACTAGCAGGGGGGAAAGTCAGGCACGTAGATTCTACGTGCTTTTGCACTTAAGTGGAGTAGAAGCGAGCACATAGAATCTACGTGCTTGGCACTGAAAGGGATAATACTCTGTTGGTTGGAGTATTTTTTATTTATTTTTTTTATGTGGAGGCCTTTTTTATGCCGAGAACCTGTTTTTTCTCCATGCTCTTGTTTATACCCCTAGTATAGCCTACAATACTTATTATTGTGGCAGCCCTACCTTTTTTCTCTGTATAGTTTGTTAATTCTTTGGCTGCTCATTGGTCTTCATCATTTTTGTGTATTACATATTACTATTACATATTTCTGTATTAGTTATTACCTAGGTGGATTGTGGGGTGTAGGTGGGCTTGGGGAGCGCTTGTGCCTTTGGTGTGCTCCAAAGCATCCTTGCTCTGCAGGCTCCTCCTTCCACACAGATCTCATGGCCTGCCAGAGTGTGCGTGTAGCACAGAAGCAATGGCGATGCTGGGGAAACACAGAATGCTCCTCATTTCTGCAGTTGATCACAGGATCCTAGGAATGGGTGAGTTTTACACTGCAGGGCATTCTGATTTGGGGTGGTTTTAACTGTGTCTTAGACTCTAGGTCTCTAAGGAAACTGTTTTCATAGCACTTTGGCCTTTGCAGCATCTGGTTTGTAATCTTTGTACTGTATGTTTTACCCTACCTGCAATCATTTCTTTCACTGCTACGGATGCAGATGATGCTAAATAAACAAACATCAACAGTAATAATAATAAGCAAGACATGCAGGTGGGTGCATGTATAATATTTCCAGGCCAGTATGTAGCACAATTATATTAGACAGGATGGGGGTGTACTAAAGCGAAGAGACGGTTGGTAACCTAGGTTACCATCCTGGCCTAAAGAACAAATGACCTGCTACAGCTCATAAAATTAGGACTATTATTTTCAATCGGTAACTACCTCTGTATAGCGGCTTCCCTGACTGACTTCGCACATAAAGGAGGAAGAGGGCGAGATAGCTGAGCCGCCCAGGCTTTGTAAACAGATAGGAAAAGAAAAATGGGGCGGTAGTGGAGGCTGCTGTAGCCGTAGGGAGCATCTGGCAGAAGATTAGTGATATTACTATCAAAAACTTTGAATTAAAGCAGACCAAAACCCACAGAATGTGAGAAATACACTTAGCCAAAGTCCCTAAAGATACTCTCATCAGGGGGTATAACTGGAAATGGATATTTTTCCTTACCAAATTGTCCTGGAACACGGAATTCATTGTTGCCCCTCTACGCTGGCCCCTACATTATCACTGCATGCTTTCCCATCTGTTTTGCTCCACAAATAAAAAACACATGACAAAAGGGCAAACAATTTTGCTTTACTGGATGAATGGTCAAAACATGGGAAACTGGAGTAGAAAGCAGTAATACCCGCTCTGAGTAGGGTATGGGCAGTACTGTGTTAGCCAGGGCCTCAGAGGAGAGAGATTTAGGGGTACCGATTACTGAAAGCTACACGATGAGCAATGTTAGAAATTATTATTTTACAGAAAGTAAAATGTAAACATGCCTGGGATAAGCACACATCTATCCTGAATTAAAGAGAATATAAACACAAGGGCAGACTAGATGGTCTCCTTCTGTTACCAACCTTTTAGGTTTCTATGAAACGTTTAGGTCTGTGCATTTCATGCACCTAAAATGTTTGTTTTGTGCGTCTTTAAAAGTGTAATTCCACATTCAATGGCATTTGTAAAAGTTTCCCTTATTGTGTGCCAAAATGATGTCCTCAATGTGCTGAACTTATCCGTTAATGTTTTTCTCTTCTAATTGTTTGAAACGCAGTTAAAGTGGACCAAAACCCAGGCTCTGGAATCTATAAGATATCAAGATTTCAGGGCCACTTGATTCCTCCCCCCCCCCCCCCCCCGGGGCATCGAGATTCAGGATGGCCGGCTGAGTGAAACCCTCCCCCCAGGTCGCCCAGTAAACTCAACTTTTCAGAGGATCCAATGGTTTATGTGCAAGCAGTGGGCACCACCTGCTACACCTTCAGAAGGATGCATGCTCCACATTTGTGAATGGATGGCTCGGACACGCTCCGTTACTGGGTAATGAGGGTAGCAGGCGCCAGCATGACTAGGCAAGTTTATGTGAGTGGATCCGAGTGCGCTGATTGGATGAGGTCCAGCACATGCGCCTTAGGACCAGGGAAAGATAAGTTGGAATGGGCGACCGGGGGGGGGGGGCATTCACACAGCAGGCCATCCCAGATCAAGGTGCCCCAGGGGCAAGGGCTGAAACCCTTGACCAAAACCAAGGATGACCAAAGCCCAGGATTTTGACTCACTTAAAGGAAAAAAAAAAAAAAAACACACACACACACACACACACACACACACACACACACACTTATACACAATGCATTTACCTTAGCATCGTACACAGGGCCGGATTATGAGAGGGCCACATGCCGCGGGGCCTCCACCACTTACTTTGCAAAGGGGCCTCCACTAACCCTTGGGTTATGGTCTGGTCCAGAAGGCTTTCAGTTCTTAGTCTAACGGGCTGCAGGGCCAGAAACAAAGCTATCGGTGGCAGTGGGGGCGCGCCTGGGCAAGCCTTTTTTTGTTTTTGCAAACCTGCAGCCAAAACCGCCACAGGGCAGGATGAAGAGTCTAGAACAGCAAAGCT
The DNA here is from genome assembly GCA_027917425.1 of Gastrophryne carolinensis. Taxonomy (NCBI): domain Eukaryota; kingdom Metazoa; phylum Chordata; class Amphibia; order Anura; family Microhylidae; genus Gastrophryne; species Gastrophryne carolinensis. The sequence goes on from CM051234.1 coordinate 96,331,188, forward strand.
GCCGCCAGTAATGCTACGGTGATGGGTGCGTGCAGAGTTGTCATTCGGCAGCCACTCACTGCACATAAGCCACCAAGCACAGCCACTGGCAGCTCAATGCAGGGAACTGTTTTCTGCTGGACCAGCTGGGTGACTACACTACACAAAAACCGGCCCAGAATGGCAAAGCAGGAGTCCCCGAGCAGCACGCACCTGCACAAGGGTGGCACAACGGACTTGATCAGAAGTTCCGGTTAGTAGGAGGATGCCAGACAATCACCTATCGGTTCATTGGCTGGACTATTATTTTATAGGAAAAAAAAAAAAAATACTGTATCTGGGGCTTCCACCAGATTGTGTGCCCAGGGGCCTCCACCACACTTAATCCGGCCCTGATCATACACAAACTGTTACATAGTTAATACGGTTGAAAAAAGACATATGTCCATCAAGTTCAACCAAGAATGCTGGGGTAGGGGAAGTTATTTTTTATTTTATAGGTGGAAGTTATTTATTTTATTTTTTTGATAACAGCTAATAGTAACCGTTAATGTTATTTTCTTCTAAATATGCATCTAATCCTTTTTTGAAGCCGTCAGTGGTTGATGCTGTAACAAGCTTCTGTGGGAGGCTATTCCATAGATTTATAGTTCTTATGGTAAAGAATGATTGACGCCTCCGGAGACTAAATTTCTTTTTTTCACAGTCGAAGGGAGGGAGTGCCCCCTTGTCTTTAGAGAGGATTTTACCTGAAATAGTGTTCCCCCATATTTTTTCTATGGGCCATTTATAAATGTATACAGGTTAATCATGTCCCACCTCAGTCGTCTCCTCTCAAGACTAAACAGATTTAATTCTTGTAACCTTTCCTCATAACTAAAATCCTTCATTCCCCTCATTACTTTGGTGGCTCTCCTCTGCACCCTTTCCATAGTCAGAGCGTCCTTTCTATAATTGGGTGCCCAGAACTGGACGGCATATTCCAGGTGAGGGTGCACCAGTGCCTTGTAAAGAGGCCAAATTTCCATGCATCTTTTAGTGCATGATAACATCTTGGTGGCCTTGGAAGCAGCTGCTTGGCATTGCATGCTATTTAGCATGTGATCTACCAGTACCCCCAGATCCTTCTCAACAAGTGACTCTCCCAGTTTTACTCCCCCAAGGATATAAGTGGCCTTCAGGTTGTTAGACCCCAAGTGCATGACTTCCCACAATAAATAAGTAAATAAGTAAGGGCACATTAAGGCCACATATGTCTATGCAATTCTATTATATTACAGCATTTAATAATACCACCTATACGTCCTGCCTATAGTCTATACGGGCTATTCTCTCCGGCCTATATTTTGGGGGAGTTTATTTACTATATATATTATATATATTTACTGAGTCAATTTAAATCAATACAAATAAGCAATCACATTAGATGAATTAACTAATTTATATACTATTGCTTTCCTCTTTCAATATAAGGGCACTGAGGAAGCCAGAAGTAACAGGCGAAACATGTTTGCCCAATGCTCAAAATGAAAGGTTAGTGGTGAAATTATGAACACTGAGGAATCAGGGAGCATAATGCTATACGGTAGTAACATAAGAAATGTTTGAGATGTGTATGACACGCTGCACTAATTTGTAAAGTCACATAGGATTGCACAGAGGCAACCAGTGAACTTGTTTTTTAAATGCATGTAATTTTTATCAATATTGTATAAATAAATACTTTAATAATTCAAATAGTGAGGTCTCGGTCAAAGGCATGCTTATAAAAGAAACTGGGATATGCCTAAAACCCAGAACCAGTAGAGTGTTGACAATGCTTGACCACGTACCAACTGAATAATTTGATACATGTAAGGGTCACACAATTGGGGTAACCTGTTATAGGCTGCTCCGTAACTGGAATTTCTCACAATGAACTTAATTGGCTGGATGCCCAGACACTCAATGTGTCCAAGTCAGCCTGAAGTTTGTGAACATCTTCAATAGACTGCACTGTGCTATATATCTTTGTGTCATCTGCAAAAATAGAGACACTGCCTTTAATTCCATTTTCTATGTCGTTATAAACAAGTTGAATAATAGTGGGCACGTTTAGCTTGTTAATTATTATACTTGGACTATTGCTATCAGTGGCATCTCCTGTGTCGGCTCCTTGCTCCTCTCTTGTGTACACAGAGCTAAAGAATCCATTCAACAGCTCCACCTTATCTTCATCCCCAATTCTGTGGGGCCCCTTGACCTTCGGAATCCATGGGTTTATGAGCTGTGGAAAGCAGGTACATGCCTGTTAGTTTTTTTAATTGGGTTTACAGCCCCTTTAATGACATTAAAGTGGACCAACACCCAGGATTTTGACTATCCTGGGTTTTGGTCCACTTCGGGGGGGCACCCCGATTGGGGGTGCCCCGCTGTGTGAAACCCCCGAGAAAGCCCCAAAAACTCACCTCACCACGCTCCCACGTGACCGCGCCGTCCAATCCCCGACGACGTCCAAGCGGGTGACAGCGACGTCCAAGACAGCGCGCCCGCCGCCTCCCGCACGTCACTCTTACAGGGCGCGCGCCCGCCATTCACAAACGGCCGGCGCGGGCACGTCTAGAGGGGCGCGCGGGAGGCCGATAAGGTAAGGTTTTTTTGGGGTTTTGGGGGGGTTTCACCCCGCGGGACGTCCCGATCTCGGATGTCCCGCGGTGAGGGAGGTGATCGCCCCGGGAATCTTATAGATTCCCGGGCCGATCACCCCTGGGTGTTGGTCCATTTTAAGCATTGCATTTTATACAAAAAGAGGGCAATATCAGCTGGTGAGAATTGTAAAAGTCCATCATAACTGCATCTGGACTAAAAACAGCATAGAAACAATGCCAAGGCCCTTTGTAAGGTGTTTTTGTGTTAAAGAATGAGAAGTCAATGTCATCTTGTATTGACTGCAGCCACAGGATTCCCTTGTGTAAAGGTCAGTGAGCTAAAACATTCCTTGGCAAGGGAGCATTTGTCTGGAAAATGAAGACATATAAGGCCATCTTCCCCTCTCTCTATTGCCTAGCAATCCCCAGGAAAACAATCAGCCAACTAATCAATTAATCCAACCCCCTGCCTCACACATTTTAAAGGTGAGCTAATAATTGACCAAAGCATACAGTCCCAACACATCAAAGACATGCAGAAAAAAAAAAACAAAAAGGGATAACCCAACCCCATTGTACCATTAGATTAACTGAGGCCTGGAATAACCACAAGTAAACAGCTTGTATACAAACGATTAATGACTAAAAAAACCTGTTGTACCTGGATACTGCACATCACACCCTCTGTGGTGACATGGTTGCGCCAATGTGGTCCCCAATGCCACACAAACCTGGCAGCTTAAACCCAATGCAGAACTACAACTAAACCAGATCAGCTTACAGAAGAACATTTAACCTGTTACTTTTCAGTACCTGTGCTAGAAATATACAATAAAGCTCTGCCCCCACTGCTCATTCAATTGTTTAAAGTGGACCAACACCCACCGGTGATCGGCCCGGGAATCTATAAGATTCCCGGGCCGATCACCTCCCTCCCCGCGGGACATCCGAGATCCCAAACACCTTACCTTAGTTTCGGCGGTGGACGGCCGCCGGCGCCTCCCTCGCGCCCCTCTAGACGTGCGCGCCCCCGCGCCGGCCATTCACAGACGGCCGGCGCGGGCACGCGCGCGTCAAGAGGGACGCGCGGGAGGCGGCGGCGGAGGAGCCGCTTGTCCGTCGGCGCGGGGAGAGGTGAGTTCGGGGGGTTCGGGGGGGTTTCACACAGTGGGGCACCCCGATCGGGGGTGCCCCACCGAAGTGGACAAGACCCAGGATAGTCAAAATCCTGGGTGTTGGTCCACTTTAAAGTGGCAGTCCAGTCTAAAAAAAAAAAATCTTGTGGTTTATGGGAACAGCAGCTTAAACCCGTTACCTGCAAGCCTACCTACAGATTTTTTCACCCTCTGTTGCCAGATTCCTCACTTTTTTGCGCTACACATGTTCAACTGTGATTTATGAAGCGATTCCTAGGAATTTCCCAGGAACACTATATATTGTTTTATTCAGCAGAGTCTGTCTTGATTGTCATTGTTTTAGTGTATTCTCAATATTTTTTCAATAAAATCATATTGTGTGTAAAAAGACCCATTTCTCCTGGTTACAACAGTACCACGTATGTATTGATAGACACCCTCCTCTGCCCAGGGGACTCCCTAAGACTGAAACAGAGCTTTAGGAGATTTTAAGATAAAATACAACTGTTATGCACACCCTGCAGTTTTTCAAGAAAAACAACCTTCTACATTTGAACCCCCCCAAAAAAAACTGTATAAAAAATAACTATAAATATATAAACTATATATAGTTTCCAAATATTGCGTACTCCTTCGTAAATGTAAGCTCCCCTCCAAGATACAGGGAGGAGTTTTTCTACTCCTGGGGAAAAAAAAAAAAGTCTAGTTCGACCTCTGCCTCTTTGGATACCCAACTCTTATGTGCAACAGGCTGTGCCGCAAAAGGTCATTCCCTACTTGTCTGCTCTGGACAGGTTTCTATATAGACGTTAAAGGATGAAATTCCCCACACATGCCAAACATTTTTCAAATGTCCCTGACAAGCAGATTCAGTAGCGCAATAGACCTTCATTATACAGGTGTAACAGGCCCCCTGCTAAACATAACATGCACAGCACAGACCAAACAAAAGCTACACAAGGCTGCACACACACCCTCTACAAGGTAAGGGCCCATTCACACCTGTCACCATTGTAACGGCACTATATGTAATAGGCCAATTCACATCTATGTGCTGCACAGCATTTAGGATTAGGAAAATTCAGCACACCCAAACCAAGCCCAGCCCAGCAAATACAATCTATGGGTAAGGCAGCTCACGCCACCCCACCGGTCTTCCCTGGGCCTCTCTATACTCTCACAGCCTGCCAGTGCCTCAGGAAGTCAGAGGAGGCATGTCTCAGAACTCCCTAGGCCTAGGGTCAAAATGCGGGCTGGTGGTTTGCCGATACCACTGGATGATGATCCACACCCCCTCTTGGGCGGCCTGAGCGTGTGGAAAAGGCCAGTGATCTTTCAGTGCCGCATTGTTTGCACCAGATTTATGGAGGGTCTGCTGTCCAGCATTACTGAAGGATGGCTGCGTGGCTTCTGAGCCACCATGATCCCAAACCCTATGCTTTTCAGCTCCTTGACCTCCAGTTTGCTGCACTTTAGGTATAGGTAAACTAGAGGTAAGAATTTTCTCCATTGCTTTGTATATAACAAAGGGGGGGCTCTCATAGAAACATAGAAGGTGGACGGCAGAAGGAGACCATTTGGTCAATCTAGTCCTTATGTATGTACTCTATCTTAGGATAGATGTGTGCTTATCCCAGCCATTTTTAAATTCAGTGACTGACGATTTTTTAACTAACATAGTATGTGCGGCTGAATAAAGACTTTAGTCCATCCAGTTCAGCCTGTTTAACTCCTTCCAGTGGTCTAGTAGCCATAGCTGGAAATGTTATTACATGCCAGGAAGGCATCAAGGCCACACAAACTACCTCTGCTGGAAGTTTGTTCCAAGCATCTACTACCCTTTCTGTAAAATAATATTTTGTAACATTGGTCCTGATCTTCCCTCCGACTAGCTATAGGTTACCAGTGCACTTACACAGAGGTAGCATGGCACAATCCATATGCGACTGCCATCTCTGTGGTATAAAGCCTTCCCAATGTAGATGGATGGGGGGACCAAAGTCTCTCGTTAGCAAATGCAGCGGTAGCAATCACTTCAAATGCTGCAGACAGTGGGACAGGAACTCTTGCTGCTCTAACGCACAGCCAAGTGCTGTACTAAAATAAAGCCTAAGTAGCTGGCCTGGGTTTTGTTTCACTAACAAACTAGCACAAAAGACTAGTGTTTATGGCAAAGGAAAGCTGTGTACGTGCTCTTGAAACAATAAATACAATCAAATATTTGTAAATTAAAAGAAATGGGAAAAGGGAAAAAAAAGCTGTAGCAGTTACAAAGTTGCTTCTTATGCGGTTCTGGATTAGCCAGAGTATTCCCCTTCCGACAGGCACGTTTGTTTATATTGATTTGGCAATTCAGAATTCCGTGACCATATTCATTGCATAATCACGCGGTTAAAGAGGGGAATAAACATACAGCTACAGTCTATATAAAAGCAGGTATAGGAGCTGGCACTTTGCAGGCCCTGGATCCAGCTGATATTTGCCAGTCTCCATTTTGCCAGTGTCACACTGTTTACATTGCGTGCCTTCTACATCCTGAGGATAAATAAGCCTCGGTCATTTTATTTTTAGAAGTAAAATACTCTGAAACTTAAAGTAGACCTGTGCGCTCCCTGGGACACTAAACTAACCTAAACCACAACTTCAGATCATCAGTGAACACTGCATTAAAGAGATTCCCCTATACCTAGCAGATCTCCACCTGAGGGAGGGCAGGAGATATGGCAGGCTTTTTCCCTTGCAGTGCACAGCTATTTCCTGTCCCCTGTCATACAGGGTTACATGTACAATTTTGGCTTCCCAAGGATCTTTAAACTACAAGATTCCTGCACCGATTGATTCCTTCCCACACCGATTGATTCCTTCCCACACCGATTGATTCCTTCCCCCCATGGCATCCAGAATTGGGATGCCCCACTGTGTGAAACCCCCTAAGCCGCCCATATACTTCATACCGCCCTTCTAGCAGGGTGTGGGCCTGCGCCAGGCATTTGTGAACGGCCACCACAAGCACGCTCCCCGTTAGAGGGAAGTGGGGGATGCGGCCGCCAGCGTGCTTGGATCCGCTCACCTTAGATGAACTACTGGATGAAGGGACCCGAGCAGATCCGAGCGCACTGGTTGGACGAGCGGCCGTTCATTAATTGTAGGACCGGAAAGAGGTTAGTTTGTTCAGGCGACCTTGGGGATTTCACACAGCCGGGCAACCCCCAATCGGGGTGACCTGGAAGCAAAGACCAAAACCCAGGATAGTCAAAAACCTGGGTTTTGGTCCACCTTAAAGAGGAATAACAGGCCCCTGGAGTCTTTTAGAGGTCGATTTCCTCATCTCATGGGCATTAGGATCTGGGATGCCCCACTGTGTGATCGCCCGGTAACCTTACTTTGCTGGGGATCCCACAGTGCATGAGTAGGCTACAGCAGTATCCCCACCATACCCACAGGCCTTCCTCTGGGGCATGCCAAATCTGGTTGCTTCACTATGTGAGACCCCGCCGGGTTGCCGCAAAACTCAGCTTTGCCCTGGCTCCCATGGCGATGTAAACATCAGAGGCGGCATCCCCAGCTGGGCTGAGGCACGCTCCAGTGCATCCATTCAGATAGGCTGGCCCACATGTGGGAGTGTGCCCATTGCCGAGCTTTGCGTGTAAACAGAGCAGTATGCCAATCATTAATATGCATGGCAAAGATTGGATGAGAGCATGCAAATGCGCTGTAGGTGAGTTTATGGGCGATCTGGGGGTTTTCACCAAACGGGGCATCCCAAATCAGGATGCCCCAGGACATAGTGGACATCCTGGTGATTGCTCACTTTAAGGGTTTTTTTTACATATGTACACACAGTCCCTTCACATAGCTTAGCACATTATAGATCTTGGCATATGGCTAGTCTATAGCTATTGTCATTTTATTTTGTATTGTATTTAGAACATATTCTTTCCTGTACAGATTTCATATATTTATACATTGTTATTTCTTATAACATTAGTATATAACCCAGTAATTGGGGTCTTGTTTTAAAGTGGACCAACACCCAGGGGGGATCGGCCCTGGAATCTATAAGATTCCTGGGCCGATCAGATCCCTCCCCGCGGGGCATCCGAAATCGGGATGTCCCGCGGGGTGAAACCCCCCCAGGACGCCCACAAACCTTACCTCAACCCCGTTACAACGGCGCATGCACGGGCCGCGCTTCCCTCTAGCAGGGCGCGCACCCGTGCCGGCCGTTTGTGAATGGCCAGCGCGGGCGCGCTCCGTTAGAGGTAGCGCGAGACGCGGCCTCCAGTGCTCAGAGCCGCTGTGGTTGGACGCCACTTGTACGTGCATACCACAGCGGCTCTGAGCGCTCCGATTGGACGAGCGAGTCATGTGGGAGCGTGGTGGGGTGAGTGTTTCGGGGCTTTCTGGGGGGTTTCACACAGCAGGGCACCCCCACCGAAGTGGACCAAAACCCAGGATAGTCAAAATTCTGTGTTTTGGTCCACTTTATTGATTGAATGAATGAAATCAAGTTGACTGCCCCCTATGTTTACATAGGACAACCTGGAACAGTTCTGCGCATGCACAGCTCTAACAATTCATACTAGCAGAGCAGTCAGCAGGACCCATCAGGCATAAGACCTGTATGGGGCCCAGCCAAATGCACCACTATGATACGGGCCCAGCCATAATATGGACCCCCAGTGAATGGTCGCTATGGTATAGGGCCCAGCCTCACAGCTCTTGTGGCACTGTGCTGACAACAACGCTGGCCACACGTTCAGCTGTGTGATCAGTAACACAACTACATGGCACAGATAAGGGGCAGCACAGGGCAGGATGGGGGGCATGTCAAGAGTGGGGGGCAGCACAGGGCAGGATGGGGGCCTGAGGGGGGGGCAGCAAAGGGCACCTGAGGGGGGGGCAGCACAGGGCACCTGGCAGCAGGCCGGCGGAGGGGGCAGCACAGGGCACCTGGCGGAGGGGGGCAGCACAGGGCACCTGGCGGAGGGGGGGCAGCACAGGGCACCTGGCGGAGGGGGGGGCAGCACAGGGCACCTGGCGGAGGGGGGCAGCACAGGGCACCTGGCGGAGGGGGGGCAGCACAGGGCACCTGGCGGAGGGGGGGCAGCACAGGGCACCTGGCGGAGGGGGGGCAGCACAGGGCACCTGGCGGAGGGGGGGCAGCACAGGGCACCTGGCGGAGGGGGGGCAGCACAGGGCACCTGGCGGAGGGGGGGCAGCACAGGGCACCTGGCGGAGGGGGGGCAGCACAGGGCACCTGGCGGAGGGGGAGCAGCACAGGGCACCTGGCGGAGGGAGGGCAGCACAGAGCACCTGGTGGAGGGGGGGCAGCACAGGGCACCTGAGGGGGGGCAGCACAGGGCACCTGAGGGGGGGCAGCACAGGGCACCTGAGGGGGGGCAGCACAGGGCACCTGAGGGGGGGGCAGCACAGGGCACCTGAGGGGGGGGGGCAGCACAGGGCACCTGAGGGGGGCAGCACAGGGCACCTGAGGGGGGACCTGAGGGGGGCAGCACAGGGGCACCTGGCGGAGGGGGGCAGCACAGGGCACCTGGCGGAGGGGGGGCAGCACAGGGCACCTGGCGGAGGGGGGCAGCACAGGGCACCTGGCGGAGGGGGCAGCACAGGGCACCTGGCGGAGGGGGGGCAGCACAGGGCACCTGAGGGGGGGGCAGCACTGGGCACCTGAGGGGGGGCAGCACAGGGGACCGGAGGGGGGGCAGCACAGGGCACCTGAGGAGGGGGGGCAGCACAGGGCACCTGAGGGGGGGGGGGCAGCACAGGGCACCTGAGGGGGGGGGCAGCACAGGGCACCTGAGGGGGGGGGGCAGCACAGGGCACCTGAGGGGGGGGCAGCACAGGGCACCTGAGGGGGGGGCAGCACAGGGCACCTGAGGGGGGGGGCAGCACAGGGCACCTGAGGGGGGGGGCAGCACAGGGCACCTGAGGGGGGGGGGGGCAGCACAGGGCACCTGAGGGGGGGGGGCAGCACAGGGCACCTGAGGGGGGGGGGCAGCACAGGGCACCTGGCGGAGGGGGGCAGCACAGGGCACCTGGCGGAGGGGGGGCAGCACAGGGCACCTGGCGGAGGGGGGCAGCACAGGGCACCTGGCGGAGGGGGGCAGCACAGGGCACCTGAGGGGGGCAGCACAGGGCACCTGAGGGGGGGCAGCACAGGGCACCTGGGGGGGGCAGCACAGGGCACCTGGGGGGGGGCAGCACAGGGCACCTGGGGGGGGGGCAGCACAGGGCACGGGGGGGGGGGCATGTCAAGAGTGTGGGGGGACCCTGAGGGGTTCTTTGTTGCTGTTTGGGAGATTACACCAGACTGGGCAATGCACACCCTAATAATGAGGGAGAGGCAGAGGGGAACTTTCTGTAGTGCAGCACAATGGCCGGTCTTCTCGGATGAATAGGGGGACCTCACACCGGATAAAGGAGAAGTTTCTTCCGGCCGAGTCACCCAGCCTCCCGTAACGTACCGGCGCTGCGGGCCACCCTCCAGGGCGCGGGCTGGGGCAGTAGCGAGGACTCCAGGGCCGGCATCGCAGCTCTGGTAGATGCAGCTCTTCCGCTCAGATTCAGATCTTGTCAATCAGCGCGACCCGCGAGCCAGCCGGGGGGGGCGGGGCGGGGCGGGCGTGGCTGTGACGTCACGGCCCTCTCCCTCCTCCTCCCGCCATGTTATCAGGGCGGCCACAGGCAGCGGCTGGGTGTGGTTGCACCTGGATTCTCGCTGACCCTGGAGGAGACGGGGCCCCACAGGTGAATGCTGAAGCCGACCTAAACCTTCTGGCACTTATCCTGCTCCATAGGGCGCGTCAGCTGTCACCCACCTGTGAGACGCACATTTAGTAGATAAGTGACGGGCCCTGGTGCAAACATTAAACTGAACCTTCAGCATGATTAAATGAAAAGCCCAAACCGTTAAAAAAAAACTATTCCCCAGCATCTAAAATAATATATTTTAAGTTCTTAGTCATTATTCTTTCCCAGGACAGCAATCCCAGAATGCAGAGTGACACAGAATACATTTCCTGTTTGCACGCGGCCTGATGCTCCATGAGCCGCCATCTTGGATGTTTAAAGGCTCATAATATGCAGTTAGGATGATTTTTAATGTGAGCAATCTATGTACAGGGTGTAGGAAACATAATATATGCTCTTTTTCAGGGTGAAGATCCGCTTTAAATGGTGGCCCTTTCAAGGCTCATACTGTAAATATTTTATTTTTTTTTTTACCCATTTGGATGGAGCTAGACAACTAAAGAGTGAAACAACCGAGAAGAATGGAGCTTCCTTTCTCTACATGATGCCAATTGAACACACTTATGATAAATAAGGTGGAGGAGCAACACTGATGGGGGCCCCTGTAGGAGATGACCATTTCCTTCCGAACTCTGCACACAGCAATGTCATGTGTTCCTATTGCAGGAGACTGAGGCTGACACATGTGTGCAGCTGTTTCCTGTCACCTATTACATGTAGATCTGCCAGGAAAAAAGGCG
>CM051234.1:100147640-100250140 GCA_027917425.1 Gastrophryne carolinensis
TTAGATTTTCAACTTTTTCTGTTACGTTAAAAACTTCAGCATGAAAAATATATTAACCAAAAACTGTTAAATAGGAACAAAACCCAGATTTTGACTATCGGGGGTTTTGTTGCGTGCCCTGGAGGCATCCCAGTTTGGGGTACCCCGTTGTGTTAAACCCCCCAGTTTGCTCACCTTTTTGCTGGTCCTAGGATTCATGTGCAGGCTCTCTTCCAATCAGAGCCCCTTCGCTGTGCCTACATCATTCGGCAAACAGCTTTGCCCTTCTGAAATGAGGCGCGCAATCGTCTGCATCCCCAGATCTTTGGGTTGTGCTTGTGCTCCCACCCCAGCCAATAAAGTGGACCAATTACCCCCCCCCCCTGCAGCCGGTCCAGAATCTAAAGGATACCAGGGTCGGCCTCTAGCCTGCCCCTGGGACATCCAGTATAGGATGCCCCGCTGTGTGATACCCCTGGGTTGCCGGCAACCTTACCTGATCCCAGCGAATCCCGCAATGCTGTCTTCACTGGTGGCCACATCCCAGGCTTCCCTGTAGCTGTGTGCACTCCCTGCACCCAGCCATTCAGATAAGCCAGGCACTCAGGAGCGCGCACTTCACAGGGGAGCTGGGGATGCGACAGACTTATGCCTATGACGGTGCGAAGTTCTTTGACTCGGAATCAGCGACTGCACCTGCACCATGGGGGTGGTGGAAATGTGAGTGAAAATGGGCTATCTGGGGGTTTCACACAGGGGGGATAGTCAAAAACCTGGTGATTGGTCCACTTTAAGATAGGCTGGATGAAAGCGCACTCTGCTGAGAATGAGACCTCTTGTGCGTCCCATTTCAGAAGATCAGAGCCATTTGCCGAATAAAATAGGCACGGCAAGCGGCTCTGATTGTATGAGAGCCTTTGCTGTTGGACCAGGTCAAGGGTAAGCTGCTACAGGCAAACTCGGGGTCCACACAGAGGGGCATCCCAATTTGGATGCCCCACGGGCTGATCCTGCTGGATTTTGTTCTGCCTTAATAGAAAGCCCCCCTACTAGCATGAGAAATATTGAGTATAAATTGTTAGAACTGGCTTTTAGTTATTTGAAGCAGAACTGTTATATGGCCAAAATACAACACATGCTGTGGTCAGCGGTGGACCGATGCCAAAAATTAGTCACCGGCCCTTGGCCAGCCAATGTTCAGTCTGTGACATACCCATTGAGCACCTCCAATGGATAAGGCTCTAGCATTGCTGGGGCATATCAGGAGAAGGGGGATATTGCTACTCTCAAATCTATAGTACTGAAGCTTTAGTAATGTACTGTAGGGGCAGATAATGTTACAGGGGTGTGTATGGTCCTGCCCACTGATGCAGAGACTGTAGCATCGGGGCAGATTATCAGCTGAGGTTTGGTTTTTTAAGCAGGGGGCTACAGTGGGGCTGGGAACAGTGGGCTTGGGAAAACTAGGGAGGCCTGGATTGAATGGTGGGGTTTTAGTAGCAGCAGCAGCAGCTTGCCCAAAAGCAGTGTGGCCCACCAGGAAGAACACTGGTGCTCCTCAGGTGTTAAAACATATCTATTACGTATATTATGCCTGCCTTTGTGTCACCACATTCCTACATTCCAGTATGTGATCAAACCTTCCACCGATTTTTATAAAACCTAAGTGGAAGCACAATATAAAAATGCTTCATAAAAAGCAAATATTAAATGTAAATACATGAAAAGAATTGCCACATACCCCACACATGTGGACACATTTGGGAAACAGTTAATTGTATTGTTCCAAAGAGTCCCAACAGCAAATATAATGCCTGTGGTTGATTTATGATTTAGGTCATCTGCGTCTCTTGTTATGATGATCCACATTTCTGTTATTTCTGCTTGACTAACTACGTCTGACAGTCTACACACCTTCTAAATTCTGTGAAGTGTTTAGTGGGAAAGGATGTTGTTGTGTCTGTAGGCTATGAAAGTCGAACTACAGCCAGCAAATTTCTTCCAATTTAGGAAGAAACAATTTTTAATACACTTTGCTTTTTTTAACCCCCCCCCCCAATATCCCCAGAGATTAGAATTTAATTAAACAGAATGTGTGGGTGTCATTAGGATAAGAAAAGGTGTTGACCAGCACAGAATATTAAGTGGCTGTGTTGTTGGTAGCCCTTGTGCTTCTTTTAGTTGTAACATGGGTATTGGCATAGAGTGTGGGTATTAGGGCGACAGTACTGGCACTACACCCGCTGTTGCTGGCAGGTGGCATGCCGGCCCCTCTACCGTGTGAACCAGTTCACAAACGGTAGTTTAAAAAAAAAGATGCAACACTAAACATTTAAAGGACAAGTATAATTTGCCAATTGGTGGCTGGGCTGTATATATTTTCTATCTGTTAGTTCTCTGCCTCTCAGCTGATAAATCCAGTACATCTCTCTCTCTGATACTGCACATATCTTAATGCAACAAGTTTCCCCTGCACTAGGAGAAGTAAGGTATTTATCAGCTGAGAGGCAGAGAAGTGTTATTGATGAAAGTATACACAGCCTCAACCTTTTTATGCCAAGTACTCTCCCAGTGACAAGCAGTTACAACCAAGTACCCCCAAGGAGTAGATCAGTTATTTATGTTACCAAAATAAGTTCATAACAGGCGTTGTAAAAATGCGGTCTTAAGTAGATGCCCTGTCGGCTTAGCATCTCTTGAACAGGGGGACAAAGATCTTCCCTACTTCTGCTTTGGCACACTGATAAGAGTAATGACAGGAGCCAGGGCATCAAAGCTTTGGTGTTACAGTGGTGGAGCCTAATGAAAGGAGCATCTTTCAAAATTTTTTTGACTTTTTACACTAAATACTGTTACTTCTATATGTATCTGCTATGCAGTAAAATGGGCCTGTTCTACATGCTCTTCATTTGTGTAGTCTGGATTTTGGTTGTCTGAAAATGGGGCTGTGACAGCTAGGATAATAAAAACCAAACATATATGCAAAAATTCCTCCATCCTTCTCTTACCACCTAACGCTGCCACTGGTGTTTTTTTTGTGTCAAGTAGCAAGCTATTGTACCAGACATGGTCTTGTGTGCTAATAGGAAGTCTTGCATCACCAGAAGACTGTTAACACTGAAGTCCTATTGGTTGATGATGCTAGAGGGAGTTAACTATGCGGTAGAATAATGATGGCCGTCCACTATACCACAGGTGTAAAACTCCCTCTTGAAGAGTCAGCAACAGGCCATGTGGGTTTCTCCACACAGGTGGAGCAATTTAGCTCTAGGCTGCTTTCATACTGGGGCGTGGCATAGCAGCAGGGATAATTGCTGCCGTTGCACCTCGCTCCTGTGAACTGTCGATTGTCTGGTGTTTTAGTAGCAACCGCTTTTGCAATCACTATTTGCTATACAATCATTACAAATATTGCTGCAAAAAAAAAAGTCACTTGTGGGGCAAGTGGAATTGCCCTACAATTATCCCGCAGTTATGTTAAAGTGCCCATAGATCTCTATGGGCAGCGTTTCAAGGGCCGATCGTGGGAATCACAATCACCGCTCAATCGCCACAGTGTGAAAGTAGCCTTTTGAGCCAGCTATGTAGTGAGACGCAGAACATTAGCTGTTGCGGGCCCTTCAGGAGGGAGTTTTACACCCCTGCACTACTGCACTGCACAGTCAACAATAGGCAAAAATGTATAATCTAAATGAATCCCTTAATAAATATGGAAATAGATAAAACAAATGAGTTTACCTTGGCCATCTTAGTATTTCCGAGTAGATGGTGAGCTGTGCAGGGTAAAAGTTTTAAATGTTAGTGAACGTATTGACAATATCTGCAACGAATAATATCTGTACTCAAAAGCTAATGGTGTTCCTCATTTGTTTAGATTGTATTCGAGATCAGAGGTGTATATACAGCATCAATCTGATAAGAATGAATTTATAACGTTATAACAATTGTTTTGCAGGCCACATACAAGCCCCTGCTGAGACAGATTATTGAAGAGATCTTTCAGTCTGATCATGCAGAGCCCATGGACATAGAGCACATGTCTTCTGGCCTCACTGACCTTTTAAAGACTGGATTCAGCATGTTTATGAAGGTAAGTGTCCCCAGTCGCTCCTCTTACAAGGCTGCTCATTGGATCCATGGATCCATTTCCAGGAACTTCCCCCGCTATTTGTGCTTGTTGCGGTAGACTCATGTATATGTTTTAGTGTGGTCCTTTTCATTTTAGCCAGCCTAAGGTATAAAGATTGATTTTACAAAACCAAGCTTTTGGAAACCATGACTTGTGTGATTACCATCCCACTTGTTGCTCCACTCTTTCTCAGTACAGCTCTACACAGCTATTAGGATTCCGGGAATGCAGGGAAAGGTGAGTTTACTGTGACCCTGGGGGTTCACACAGTGGGGGCAGGCAAGTGTCCAGCCCTGAAGTCTCTTAGATTCCAGAGTCGGCCACCTAAGGTTCTATACTGCTTTAGCAGACCCTTTTTTCGATATTTTCTTTGTTTACTGTTTGTGAGAAGAGTTATCCAGTTAGTCACCTTTGTTGACTCAAAAATGCATGCACTATAGCACATGGTGACATGTCTGTTTTACTGGGAACCATACCATAACTAATGGTTCCCCCTTCATATTTCTGTCAGTCCTAGGATATCCACTCATACAGCACATACAAACAATCTGTCACAAGTGGAATGTGAGACCTGCCAGTTATGGCTTCCTTCTTTAATATACAAGTGGCTAGACTGTCATTATCCCGACGCCTGTCATAGTGAAACAGGTCAGTTTACTCTTTCCCCTTTATTCACCATCATACTTCCTTCCTGCTAATACTCCCCACTGGGAAAACATGAGGCCCTGCATTATTGCAGTTACATAAGTAAGCAGGGCACAGTGACTGTGAAAATCAATATTCACTGATTCACTAATGACTTTTCCATTTGGCTTGAGGAACATCAATGCTAGCTGAGTACTTTTTCGTTCTCTGCTATTTTTCTCTTTGTCACACCTGCATTGGATTTGTATACACTTACAGAGGGAGCTGCCATTACAACTTGTGTAGAAGGGGTGGCGGATTAGCCACCACCCCTCTATGGCTTAATCTTAGTGTAGCCCAGGGGTTGGGGTTACTGGGCTGGGATAGGGTCAGGAACCTGAGGGTTAATCCAATTCTTGCCTCTAGAGGGTGGAGTTTGAAAATTTAGGGCGAGGGCCAGGTCCCTCCCCTCATTATAGATGGCAGCTGGGCCTATAAAAGGGAGGCCCAATCAGTGCTGCTTCAGTCCGGAGACAACTGGAGAGCAGATGTGCGTGTTGGGGCTGTGAGGAAGGAGTGTAATGTGGATTTCAGCTGGTGGGCCTTGGCCCTCGAGTGGAAGTGGGAGTCCCTAAGGAGTTGAAGAAGCCTCGGTGGAAGGAGGTGGTGCACGTGAGGGGGCACTGTCCTCGACTCCCTTATGAAGAGGGAGCTGGGGGAGTTCCCTGAAGCACTGCCCACCTAAGTGGGGCTCAGGTGGGGGCCATCCATAAGAGGCGAGCGTCAGGGATTTCCATGGAGACGTTGAAGATCCCTGTCTGAACTGTATTTTTTTAAAGTGCCGCTTGCCCGAAAGGCACAGTTGTTGTGTGGTCTCTGTGCGGCTACTTATCTGGATCCGCCTTGGAAAGCTGCCTGACAGGGAAGGAAACCAAGTGAGTACTACCTTTCCCGAACCCTGAGCCCCATTGTACACTCATATCTGAACTGCCTCTGACCTAAAGGTGCCCGTCCCCCTCGCTGCCCAGATCCTTTTCCCTTAAGGGGGCATTCCCAAATACGTCCAGGGTGTCCGCTACCCTTGCCCTCTCTTTCATTGTGAACTTGAGATATAGTTTTTTGCTTAGCACTTTATGTATAGCTTTGTGTGTTATTTTTATTTGTGATTGCCTGCTTCTGCCCCCTCCCCACCCCTGGCTTCTTGTTGCTTATATATATATGTCTATGTATCATGCTTTATTCATTAATACATTTATGATAGATAATACAAAAATACATTTAATTAATACATTTATGATAGATAGTACAAAAATAGTTTTTTTCCTCTAGCCGTTAAGGCACTAAATAATCACCACTGAATAATCTGCCGCGAACTCTCTGTCTTTACCAGGTGACTGATTTACCACCAATATCATATGTAAATATGTTAAAATGTATAATAGTATAATAATATATGTATAATATGTTAAAATGTTTAATTTTTATATTTAATGTTTATAGCTCTAATGGGGTACCACCCTTCCAAGAAGCATTCCTTGTATGTATCCTGTACTTACTTGGCGGTCAATAAAGTATTCGTATTTATTTTAATTACTTGTTACTGCTTCCCCTTCAACCTGGGCATGTGTAATCAGCTCTTCCGGACTAGTGAGAATGCGCCCCTCGCTCGGCAGCAAACCCCTGCTTCCAGATTGCTAGCCACTAAGCACTCAGTGGCCTCCATTAGCAGAATAAATATTAATTATATATTTTTTGGCAGAAATCTGGATAGCGTGAGTGCTCTATCCAGAACAGAAGATTTCCTGTAAGGGTATTGTTCCAGTTTAAGTGGCTTATTAGACACTTATTAGACACATTGACGCTTAGACGCTTATTAGACTTTATATATTTACTTGATACAGTGCTACGGACAATGATTGCGCTTTATACATAAATATTACTAATAATAATTATATACGGCTTACCACTGTGGCTTTGCACCCCTGTTGTATATTTTATATCAGTGTACCGCCGCCTCATTCTCCCTTCTCATTGTACACTATTGTAACAAAAAATGCTGCTCATTAATCTATCTGTATTTTTTCATAAATAGTATGTGCAAGTTAATCATCATTGTGCAAAATGTATTTTTCTCTCTATATAATGACAGCCTAATGATACCCTTGAAAAACTTACTATAATCCATACGAGTGTCTGGATTTATGAGGCCCACACTGAGCATCTTTACACAAAATGTCTCATTAATGCTGCTGACATTATCCTGTCTTTAATGCATTCATTGTATCGTCGGGGTGAGTAAAGTTTAGAGAAGATGTATCCACAGCACATGTCTGTGCATGTGTTGTAGCCAAAGGATGCTGAGAATAACCATTCTTAAGTCACATTTCTTAAATTAGGGAAGACAGTCACAGCTGAGAGATTGCAGAGGATGTGTTTAGTGGACCTACACTATTATTATGGTAATGTTGTAGGAAGCTATTATTTGTTCTTGACAGTGAAACTCTGAAATAAAATATAAAGTCTTGCTTCTTTACACGTGATTTTTTTTCTCGATTTCAGCCCCGTGACTGCAGCCACTATGCTACTGTCATTGTAAATTATCTGAAATCATACAAATAGTAAATTTTGAAGAGACATGCTTGTCAAAGAAGGTGACTAACCATGTGCTTGTTTGCATTTCAAGTCAGCATTACATAAGCCTTGTCAGGTTTCAAAAAATATGCTGAAAATAGATGCCTGCAAGACAATATTCAACTTATTAAAGGGAAGGCTGGCTTTAGACAGCAAGATTTGGAAAGTTATACATCATATATATTACATTTATCACCACCATCATGTAATATGGTAGTCATTTCATTTTACTCTCTAGTTCAAAAAACTCTTGAATGCTGCTGAGTGGCCACTAGAATGCCCTAAGAGGTGAACAGTTCAAAGCAGTAGGTGTTTCAAAAAAGTCAGGCACTTAAAGATGACCAAAACCTGGGATTGTCACTATCCGGGGTTTTAGTCTGCCCCCCCTGGAGCATCCCAATATGGCAGGGGTCCCCCTTGAGTCACGTGCCCATGCATTCCACTGCTATTGCCACTGCCTTATGGGCCCCTGTCATATTCATTATAGAGGCGTATTGAATCTTTCTGCTTCTTTTGCACATGCACTTGTGATTTTCTGTTTTACACTTAATTAGTTTTAGTATAGCCACAATGGGCTGTTTTTATATTTATACATTTTTAGCACAATTTTTAACCCTGTATTGGTACTTTGGCGGATAATATTCTAAGTATGTCACACACCCCGCTTCATAGTCATTACACTTGGGTTTTACTGACCTGTAGATGGTGATCTTGCAGAGATGTCAATAAAAAAAGGAAGGCCCTCCCAGTCCATAAATACCTGGTACCTCGCACTCATTCCCCAGTCTTTCATCTCTGCAGACGGCGAGCAAGTCAGAAGATGGATGTCTCCTCCTTGCAAGGTAGCCGGGGTGACTCCCGGCCCTCTATCTGATCTATTTCTGCCCGGATCCCTTTACTTTATTGTACTTGCCTCCCAGCCTAGACTGCTGGTCCGGGCAAAGGTAGACGGCACCCTTGGTGCTTAGGAGCTACGCTCCTCCGTGAGACCCCATGACAAGGGGTAGGCGGTTAACCGGGTTGGTGATCCCGGTTTGGGATGCCCCGTCCCTTGGCCCTTCCACTCTAGCGTGGTTTCCCCCTCTCCCGGATTCCCTTAGAGGGGGGGGGGGGCTGTCCCTTGATGTTTGTCACGTTGGAGAATACTTTATTGTGTGTGAGAGTGTTTTTCACTGTCATGCGTTTTACTTACCGGCGCCGGCCTCTGTAGCCTGCCATGGCGGCGGGGTGCTTCTTCCCCTCAGGCGCGGGGGGGGGGCGGGGCTGGGCGTCCTCCTTCTTCCTCTGCTTACGCGCCTTCCTCCCCTTCGGTGTGCGTGTGATGCCTTGGTCGGTGAGTGGCCTGTGGCCCCATTAGCTTTCTTAGATATGTCTGCATGTATTCCATGCTCCTTATTGGGGCTGCTGGCAATGCTTGTTTTTTAACCCCTTTGGACATGTCACTGAGGTCTGATTGCTGTGTCTGTTTGTGTGTTCCAGGTGGACCATTGTCCTATTAAAGGGGGGCTCGCCCGGTCCTAGGGTCCCTGGTTAAATTTAGGGGTCTGTAAATTCCTCCCACGCGGGACTTAAAGGGGCATCCCGGGTTGCATTATTGCGTAATTCCCTCTGGGCATTGTGCCTAAATATAAAAAATCACCATATGGAGGCTTCCCCGGATACTGGGCTTGTGCCCCCCTCGGGGCAATCCAGGCTGTGTTTGGGGTGTGCGGTATCCCTTGCGGGGGATGATGTATTTCTTTGTGTACCCTGTGCGCAGCGGTCTATTACGCAGCAGTTTGGATCTCAGACGTCTGGTTTTGCTCCGCCAGTCTCTTCTCCGTCTCCCCCTCGCTTGATACGTACCCCATGTGATCAGGTCATGGGTGGGGAGTCGCAATCTGAGGTTTGTGCCAGATTGCCAATCTTGAAAAATTGTTTTCCAGTGCTGTTGCCAAAAAGGCCACGGCAAAGCGAAAACATTTGTATACACAAGTCTTAAAGGAGCCACAGCACTCAACCCTGTTAGCTTGCGGGCCAGCCTATAAACTGTCTCTAAACTTGGTTAAAAACAGAGGACTCGGTCACACACATCTGCAGAAGTATGCTTAAGCTGCACCACTACGCCAAAGTGCCTCTGTGGGGTGCAGTCCTAACTCTAATCTCTGAGAGCCCATCTGGGACATACAGTGCAATAGATAAATTGGGAGCAGGCTTACCTGAGGTTGCCCTAAACCTCTAAAGTGCAAGCCATGGGGTGGAAGGGTCAAAGACCTTGCAGTACAGCCTAGACCCCACACACCATGTGCTTGCACAAATTCAAAAGAAACAAAGGGGGGGTGGCAGCCGCTCAGACCATTTTATAACTAACCAGGGAGGTGCACGTTAGCAGGGCAATTAGTACACACAAGTCTTAAAGGAGCCACAGCACTCAACCCTGTTAGCTTGCGGGCCAGCCTATAAACTGTCTCTAAACTTGGTTAAAAACAGAGGACTCTGTCACACACATCTGCAGAAGTATGCTTAAGCTGCACCACTACGCCAAAGTGCCTCTGTGGGGTGCAGTCCTAACTCTAATCTCTGAGAGCCCATCTGGGACATACAGTGCAATAGATAAATTGGGAGCAGGCTTACCTGAGGTTGCCCTAAACCTCTAAAGTGCAAGCCATGGGGTGGAAGGGTCAAAGACCTTGCAGTACAGCCTAGACCCCACACACCATGTGCTTGCACAAATTCAAAAGAAACAAAGGGGGGGTGGCAGCCGCTCAGACCATTTTATAACTAACCAGGGAGGTGCACGTTAGCAGGGCAATTAGTACACACAAGTCTTAAAGGAGCCACAGCACTCAACCCTGTTAGCTTGCGGGCCAGCCTATAAACTGTCTCTAAACTTGGTTAAAAACAGAGGACTCTGTCACACACATCTGCAGAAGTATGCTTAAGCTGCACCACTACGCCAAAGTGCCTCTGTGGGGTGCAGTCCTAACTCTAATCTCTGAGAGCCCATCTGGGACATACAGTGCAATAGATAAATTGGGAGCAGGCTTACCTGAGGTTGCCCTAAACCTCTAAAGTGCAAGCCATGGGGTGGAAGGGTCAAAGACCTTGCAGTACAGCCTAGACCCCACACACCATGTGCTTGCACAAATGTTGAATTTGTGCAAGCACATGGTGTGTGGGGTCTAGGCTGTACTGCAAGGTCTTTGACCCTTCCACCCCATGGCTTGCACTTTAGAGGTTTAGGGCAACCTCAGGTAAGCCTGCTCCCAATTTATCTATTGCACTGTATGTCCCAGATGGGCTCTCAGAGATTAGAGTTAGGACTGCACCCCACAGAGGCACTTTGGCGTAGTGGTGCAGCTTAAGCATACTTCTGCAGATGTGTGTGACCGAGTCCTCTGTTTTTAACCAAGTTTAGAGACAGTTTATAGGCTGGCCCGCAAGCTAACAGGGTTGAGTGCTGTGGCTCCTTTAAGACTTGTGTGTACTAATTGCCCTGCTAACGTGCACCTCCCTGGTTAGTTATAAAATGGTCTGAGCGGCTGCCACCCCCCCTTTGTTTCTTTTGAATTTGTGCAAGCACATGGTGTGTGGGGTCTAGGCTGTACTGCAAGGTCTTTGACCCTTCCACCCCATGGCTTGCACTTTAGAGGTTTAGGGCAACCTCAGGTAAGCCTGCTCCCAATTTATCTATTGCACTGTATGTCCCAGATGGGCTCTCAGAGATTAGAGTTAGGACTGCACCCCACAGAGGCACTTTGGCGTAGTGGTGCAGCTTAAGCATACTTCTGCAGATGTGTGTGACCGAGTCCTCTGTTTTTAACCAAGTTTAGAGACAGTTTATAGGCTGGCCCGCAAGCTAACAGGGTTGAGTGCTGTGGCTCCTTTAAGACTTGTGTGTACTAATTGCCCTGCTAACGTGCACCTCCCTGGTTAGTTATAAAATGGTCTGAGCGGCTGCCACCCCCCCTTTGTAACATTTGTATACAGCCACGCAGGGCTTTGATATGGAGGAGTTTGACTCCCTGGATTGGTCTGATTGCTCCCCGTTTGAGGAAGGGGAGCTGTTTGAGGAGTCTGAGGGCTCCGATGATCATCAGTTTGTGGGTGTTGATACCGAGCAGGGCCAGGGTGATTCCCTGGATACCTCTAAGGTCCTGGCTCATATGTAAACGCATTGACCAGATGGCTTGTCATGGTTTTGCCAGTGTTGGGTTGGCCTTGCGGCCGGTTTGTGCTTCGGCGCTTTTATTGGTAGCTGCCAGGTCGGTGGTTAGAGGACTGTTGATCTCTTCCGGGCTTGACCAGGCTAGTGAGGAGTTTACCGCCCTTAGGCTATGCGAGTTGTTTTTGTCTTTTGTGCTGACCGCCTTGGATGACACATTGGTGATGTGTAGCAGAACTTCGGCCTTGCTTGTGGCTATCCGGCGGTCGGTTTGGTTACGCCAGTGGGCGGCTGATTTTGTGTCCAAAAAGTCGCTTACGGCCCTTCCCTTTGTGGGGTTGCGGCTCTTTGGAGAGAAACTGGATTCGGTTGCAAAGGGTGGTAAGTTGCCTCAGCGTAAGAAGTCCCTTTCGGGGGGCAGCTTCATTCACTCCTTCCTTTCGTAGGGCCAGAGTTGGCAGGGGATTGGCCTTCTCCTCCTCCAGTGGTGATTCCTGGAACTGGGGAAGGGGTCGTGCCCGTCCAGGACACAGCTGGGGCTCTAAGCCTAAGGCCGCTGCCAAGACGGCTCAGCAATGAGGGGGCGCCCTCACCCTTGCGGTTGGGGGGACGGCTGCAACTCTTCTCCCGGGTCTGGGACCAAGAGGTCTCAGACAGATGGATTCGGGAAGTGGTGTCTTCCGGTTACAAACTGGAGTTCGAGTTCCAGCCCCCTCCCAGATTCTTCAGGTCTCGGGTGCCGTCAGATCCTCTGGCCACGCAGGGGCTCCGGGCGGCAGTGGCAAATATTCTGGACATGGCTGTCATTTGCCTGGTGCCCCCCTTGGACCGGGGCCTGGGCTACTATTCCAATCTGTTCACGGTGCCCAAGAAGGACGGTTCCATTCGTCCCATTCTGGATCTGAAGTTACTCAACAGGTTCGTCCGCCCCCGGAAGTTCCGCATTGAAACTCTGCATTCAGCCATCTACTCACTTCGTCAAGGGGACTTCATGACGTCCAAAGACATCAAGGATGCTTACCTGCATATCCCAATCTTTCCGGCACACCAGAGATTTCTCAGGTTCTTTGGAAATGACGATTTTCTACAGTTTGTGGCTCTTCCGTTTGGCCTCACCTCGGCTCCACGGGTTTTCACCAAGGTGCTGGGGGGGGTGATGGCCCTTCTCAGAGCCCAAGGTATCCGCATCGTGCCTTATCTGGACGATCTTCATATTGTGGCTTCTCTCAGCCAGGTGGAGCTAGATACCAGGACTATGGTAGCCACCCTGGAGAGATTCGGCTGGGTGATCAACTATCCCAAGTCCTGCCTCTCTCCCTCCCAGGGTGGTGGAGTTCCTGGGAATGTCTCTGGATACTTCTCAGGCCAGGGTGTTCCTCCCCCGCCCAAGGTTCTTCTGATTCAGCTTCTCCTATCCATCCCTCGCCCGTCCATCCGGCTGGGGATGCGACTGGTGGGATTGATGGTGGCATCGTTCGAGGCGGTTCCCTTTGCCCAGTTTCACACAAGGACGCTCCAGCTCCATATCTTGGCGGCCTGGGACGGGTCCTCGCTGTCATTGGATTTTCTGATGTCCCCCCGGGTGCGGCGTTCCCTTCGGTGGTGGCTGACACCAAGCAATCTGACAAGGGGCAGATCCTTTCTGACCCCTCGTTGGGAGACGGTCACCATGGATGCCAGCCTGTCAGGTTGGGGGGGACTTTCGGAAGGATCTTCAGTTTCAGGGACTGTGGGGGCCTCAGGAGGCTCACGATCCCATCAATGTTCTGGAGCTGAGAGCCATCAGGTTGGTTCTGGCTCACTTGACTCATCAGTTGCGGGGCCTACCGGTTCAAGTTCGGACAGACAATCGAACGGCGGTTGTCTACATCAATCACCAGGGAGGGACTAGCAGCAGGCGTGCCCTCAGGGAAGTGTCTTTGATCCTGGCTTGGGCAGAGAGCAATGTCCCACGCATCTCGGCGGTGTACATTCCGGGAGTGGAGAACACGGAGGCGGACTCTCTGAGCAGGTGCTCATCTCGCCGGGGGGAATGGTCGCTCAGCCCCAAGGTGTTTTGGTTGCTTTGCCACCGGTGGGGGACTCCGGAGGTGGACCTCTTTGCCTCTCGTCACAATCACAAGCTTCCGGCATTTGTGTCTCTCTCGCGGGATCCGCTGCTCTGGCAGCGGATGCCATGTCTCTGAACTGGAGGGATCTGGGGTTTCTGTACCTGTTCCCTCCGTTTCCCATGGTGGGCAAAGTGGTGCGCAAGCTGGCCCTAGAGGGCGCATCAGCAATCCTGGTGGCTCCAAGATGGCCAAGACAGGTTTGGTTCACAGACGTGGTAAGGTTGGCAGAGGATCAGTAAGATCTGCCCCTTCTGCCGGATCTGCTCACTCAGGGTCCACTGCTCTACCCCAATTTACCAACGCTGGCTTTGACGGCGTGGCTGCTGAAACCTCCATCTTGAAGGAGGAAGGTCTTTCTGATGCTGTCATTCAGACTCTGGTTAGGGCTAGAAGGAAGTCTTCCTCTGCCATCTACTATAGGATTTGGAGGTCTTATATTGATTGGTGTGAGGTCCGGGCCTTGCCTTGCAGGGTGTTTTCTATCCCTAGGGTTTTGGAATTTATGCAACATGGTCTGGACCTGGGTTTGCAGCTTAGTACATTGAGAGGGCAACCTGGCGGTTTTCTTTCAAAAGTCTTTTGCTGTTCATCCTCTGGTTAAGACCTTTTTCCGGGGGTTACGCATGTGCGGCGTCCTAGGAAGCCTTTGCTCCCAGTTTGGGATTTGAATTTGGTTCTTTCTGCTTTGCAGGGTCCTCCTTTTGAACCCTTGCAGGATATTGCACTTTCTACGCTTACTCAGAAGGTTGCGTTTCTGGTTGCCATCACTTCCGTTAGGCATGTGCTTACTGCCAGAGAAAATGCAGCATTGTTGGGAACAGCATGGACCCTGGACGGCGAGGACATGGCCCATCCACCTGTCGCTTCTCCATCTTCTGGCCTCCGGTGGCTGTGGCGGCCCGGCCAACAGCGCAGGAGTGATGGATAGGTGAGTTTATTATTTTTTATTTTGTTTGTTTTTCTTTTGCATATGGGGAATGCCACACTGTCTATAGGAATTATTATTATTATTTTTTACATTCGCCGGGTAAGATGCACTGTCATTTTTCCCCCACTCTTGGGGAAAAATAAGTGCTTCTTATAGGGTGAAAAATACAGTAACCTCTTTTACAGTATGTGCTTTTCTGTTTTGGGCAGCGAAACCATTCCTTACAGTAATAAATGCAGGAGGCAAGAAAACTCTGGCAGGCACCATGATTCTTTACATGGCCGGATAGCTAGAAACAATACAACTGGAATTTTGGAGGACCCCAGTCTATAACCAAGGCATCATTTAATTTAAACTCCATTCGCCAGTGACAGCCTGAATGAATGGAATAGCAATTAGTGGTTTGGAACAGAAACTGTATCCGATGAAGGCATGTCTTGCAGAATCCGTTTTCCATGCAGACTTGTTTTGACTGAAATAAAATTTAGAGCTTCTACTTCTGTTACCATAAAAGATCCCTGAAGAAAAACATGGCTAGCTCTGTGAGCTTTATTTTCCTGTAATGCCACATTCTCAAATGTTCTCTGTCAATGCTGGAAAGAAAAACTCCAGCTTTCGGATGATTTCAGTCTTAAATGCCTAGAAAACCTAATAGCATTTTCATACAAAACCCAACTGGAAAACCAAACTAATTGCTTGTCTGTATTCCTGTAACTTACTGGAGTCAAACTGTAATACACAGCGGGCCAAAGTTTAAAATCAGGACAAACCTCGAAATATATTAAAAAAATGTCTTAAAGCGGGCCTTCAGCATGATTTAATGAAAAGACCAAACCTTTAAAAAACTTTTCCTCAACATCTAAAATTAATATATTTTATGTTTTTGTCACTTACTTATTATCCTTTCCCCCACTGGACTGCAACTCTGTTCAGTACTCTAGGATACGGGTGCCGCCATCTTGCCTCGGATGCATCACATACCGAGGAGAGGGGGTTAAACTGTAGGGGGCGGGGTTATAGCTGTGCTTTGCACATACAAAACAGGGCTGGGGTCAGGCAAAAGGACAGCAATCCCAGAATGCAGAGCGGCACGGTCAGAAGACTTCCTGTTTGCAGGCTGCCTGATGCTCCATGAGCCGCCATCTTGGATGTTTAAAGGTTTTAGGAAATGCACTAGCTGCAGGTAGGATGATTTTTAATGTGGGCAATCTGTATGTACAGGGTGTGGGAAACATATAAGATAGGCTCTTATTTAGGGTGAAGGTCTGCCTTAAGGATGTTTTTCCTTCTAATCAGAAGTAATGATGAACCTTTTTGTATGAAAACAAGCTTAAAGAGGACAAAAAACACAGCTGGGGGAGGCATACTCCCTCCCCCAGCTGTGTGAAACCCCCAGGTCGTCCGGAAAATTCACCTTCTTTCCCGGTCCAACAGTGCATGATGTTATTTTTTCGCTCCCGCCATAAATAGAGCCAAATGCTGAACATTTCATATGCACAGGAAATAGCTCTGATTGGATGAGAGGGCGCGCTGTGCTGTAGGACCAAGGAAGAAATGAGTTTTACTGAGTGATTGGGGGGGGGGGTTTACACGGGGGCATCCCAAATCGGGATCAACGCCTGGGATTTTGACTACAACTTCAATTCAAACCAGCAGCTTTGCACAGTTTGAAAAAAACCTTCCCCAAAACTCACTTGCCCTATCTACCTGCATGATGTTGAATCATTGTCAGCACTTACATTTGCTCCTGCGTCCACTCAATATTTCTCCTGGTTGCGGCCATCTTGCAGGACCCAGGAGGCTTCCGTTCCCAACTTCCCATCCGTGATGCTGCCTGGCTAAAACTGACATTGTAACCTGCAATGTACAGTGGTAGGAAACCCAGCGACAGTTTCTCTTTGCAGGCTACCTGCAGCTCTATAGGGCGCCATTAAGGGGGGAAAATCAACAACATCAGGAATTGCAAAATGGTAAATCATTTTTATGTGAATGCCGTTTTTAAGTTTCTAATTTTCCTGTGTGTCTGTGATCCCAGAGTAGGGACGGATTTGCTGGCATTGAGTAAAAACTGCTGACTACAAGTCCCAGAATCCTTTCACTGTAACAAGTGAACTCATCAGCATCTTTGGCATAATGACACCCCCAGGTGAGAACACTACAAGAAACCCTTTAGCTACTGGAACCCAAGATTGTGTTCCCCTAATCTGTAAAGGCTAAATTAGAGCAGATGGAATTAAACCTGTCATCTCTGCCTTAGCTCACAAGATGATTAGCAAGCCACGAGTTAGGAATGTTCTGATATGTTCACTAAATACACAACTGTGGTGTACATTGCTAATAAACACATGTGCTAGAGAAAATTGTTTTCTTTTATAACACAGAGTTACAAACAAACAGAAAAGAAAAACTATAACACCTACCTTGATGACATCATTTTGGCACACAATCATGAAAACCATTAACACACTTCTTTTTTAATGTGGACCAAAACTCACCCTGGAGTCTGAGACTCCAGAGCAGACTTACTCGCTTCCCCCGGGGCATCCAGATTCAGGATGCCCTGCTGTGTCCAACCACTTAGGTCACCCGAAAACTCCCCTTTATTCCCCTTACAACAGCGCAGGCATGCTGCCTGTTAAAGGGTAGCGGGGGATGCGTCCGCCATCGCGCTCTGATCCGCTCGCATTAGACAAGCTCCTGGGCGAAGGGGCTGGAGCAGATCCGAGCGTGCTGATTAGACAAGAGGGCTGCACATGCGCTGTAGGACCGGGGAATAGTAAATGAGATTGAATGACCTAGGAGGTTTCACATGGCGGGGCACCCCGCAGGTCGCGTGGGGCGCAAAGACCAAAACACTGGATAGTCAAAATCCTGGGATTTTGTCCATTTTAATAGCGTTTTTGAAAGTGTATATTTTTTGTGCTACAATTATGTCCTTAAAGTGGACCAAAACCCACAGTCGGGGTGCCCCGGGAGCAAGTACCAAAGCCCTGGATAGTCAAAATCCTGGGTTTTGCTCCACTTTAAGGTGCTGGGTCTATATTTCTTTAATTCCTCTTTCGATGACATTTGTTAAACTTTGTGTGCCAAAATGATGTAATCAATGTGCGAAGCTTATGTGTTATTTTTTTTCCTTTTCTATTTTTTTGGAATTCCATTTTTCCCCTAGCAACAATGTATTTATCTTAGATATGTGCATCAGCTGCTGTGTTAAAAGTACAGATCACAAAACTTCCTCCCCCTGGCTTGCTGATCATCTGGCTAATTCCCAGTTTACATGGAGTGATTATCGAGCCAAATATCAATAAAGGCACTGCAATTTAGCGATAATCGCTCCATGGAAACAGCCACTGCGATCAAGCGATGAGCAATAATCGGTTAATCGGCCATCGTTTCAGCTGACCGAAAATTTCTCGGTCAGCGCTTGATGGTTGAAATGTGTAAACAGAAGTCATTCTCAAAACAATGTATTTTGCTATGAGAACGAGCGATCGTTTTAGTGACCGATTGGGCAAACAAATCTTCGGCGTCTGAACACAGTCGTTCAAACATAAAAGATTTGTATGGCCGGTCGCTCGATCACTGAGCAAAACAGCCAATTGTTTGTGCTTGTGTAAACCCATCTTAAGACACAGGCGACAGATTTAACACCTTTTGCTGTAATTCAATGTATTCAGATAGGGAGGATGACAATCTTGTATTCCAGAAGCTAAATGGTTACAGTCAATGCTGGAAGCATCTTTACTGCTGTGTGACTTCCAATCTGTTGCTGATAACAACTGTGTACTTGTACTCCAAGAAATATGTAATCCAGAGGTGGGGATGACAGAAGGTGGCTTGTGAGTAAATGTTAGACAAGTATTGTTATGATTTATCTGAAATATTGTTAGATGCCATAACCTAGAATTACCAATGAGCTCTTGGATTGCTGAAATGATGCTCTCTGTTGCATTGATTGGGATAACACGCTATGCACATTGCTCACTGTGTTATATAATTATAATTCTGTGTACGGTATAATTGTGCCTCAAAGCAAGATTTGGCAATTCACAGCTGTGTCTGCCAGGACAGACTAGCTTGTAGCTCCTAATGCTGGCTCCTAGTGTTGTATTGGGTCGGGTGTACGTGACATCCAACATGAGTGCTGCAAAATGGGAGCGGCATAGAACGTATTGGACAGGTATCAAAATGATTTCATATAGAACAGGGGTCCCCAAACTTTTAATGCTGAACGTTGCTCTCATTGTAAGAAAAGTCACTCAGGAGCCATGAGGTTTAACATGAATAGATCGTAGGAATCCTGTAACCAGAAACAACTGGAAAGAGTTACAACAACTCGACAACTTAGTGTGCCTGTCGTGCCCCCTGCTTGTCCCATTTGAGTGGATCCCCCAACCCCAAAAGAGCTGAATGGCAGAATCGAAACCCTACTGGGAGGCTGGTAAGTAGCACTGGAAGCTGCCAAGACAGACACCCCTCCCCAGACCAAGTAAGTGGACACATTTAGAAATGAAAATAAAAAGTAAAATCGGTCCTAGCACTTTTACTGCTACAAACTACTGCTGGTCTGCTTAGATTGCTAGGGATGGGCATGTGTGAAGTCTGCTGCAGCCTGGGCGTCTTCCCCCCGTTCCGTGCATGTGACTGCCCAACTGAAGGTGAATGGGAGTGCGTGTCCATGGACAGACCGGGGAGGCAAATCTGTCAGCAAAAGACCACCGTTGGATCCCGGGCAAGGTAAGGGCTTTATTCCAAGTGTGACATACACTCCGCTTCAATAAGTCTTGACAGTTGGGTTATTCTCCAGTAGAGGGCGAACTTCTGCAGAGATGAATGCAAAAAAAAGAAGCCCCTCCCGGCCCATAACTACCTGGGACCTCCCACCAATTCCCCAGTTGTCTTCTCTGCAGGGAGCGAGCAAGACAGAAGATGAAGCTTCTCTTACTTGCAGGTAAGCAAGGCTCGCGCCCGGCGCCCTTTTTTATCCCTATTGCTGCCAGGATTCTTTCCAAATTGTCCCCCATTGAGCCTCCCAGCTTAGGCTGCGGGTCCTCGCCGCGGTAGCCCCGCCCCCTCGTCGGCACGATTTGTGCAGGCCTCCCTCTGGCAGATCCGCGCTGCAGGGAGGGGGGCGTGGCCTGGATAGCGCGCCTTCGACACTGGCACGCCCCCCTTCTTCTTCTTCTACCTTGGTCTGGTTTCCTCCTGGTCAGGGGCCATCTTGAAGATCTCCTGCGCTGCCGTGCTGCTCTTGGGGGTCAGGTAGGGGCCTGATGGCCTGTTTCTTTGTGCATTGGGGGTCACTCTCTGGTGGAGTGGGCCCCTGGTGGTGTATATTTTTACCATTTATTGCAGTATACCTGTATATTTATATGTATATAGTATGTGTGGTATGCTTGTGATTTTATTAATGCATATGCCTTAATAGTAATTATATGCCTATTGTGTGTTGCAGATTGCTTCATATTGTGCATATTAAGGGGTTCCTCCTGGTCCTGGGGTCCCTGTTTTAAAAATTACTCTCCTCTAAATCCTTCCACCGGGACTTTTAAGGGGCATCCCGGGTTACTTAAGCGGAATTCCCTTCGGTCTTGCGACTGACCACTAAAAAAATCACCATATGGAGGCTCCGCAGGATACTGGGCTCGGGCTCTCATTGGGGCAGGCTCTCCCATGCGTGGGGTGTGGGGCATCCCTTACTGGAGAGGATGTACCGATCTGTACTCCATGCGCTCATAAGGCCATAACGCGGAAGTCTGGTTCCCAGCCTTCTGGGTCGGCTCCTCCCGCTTCATCGCCTTCCCCTCCCCGCTTGATCCGTACCCCGAGTGACATTGGTGCCAGCGGGGAGTCGCAGTCGGATGTTGGTGGCAGGTTGGCCAGCATTGAAAAGTTTATTGTTAGCGCGGTGGGAAAGAAGGCCCAAGCTAAAAAGAGACATTTGTCGTCGGCCCAGCCCGTGTGGGATGCGGACGACGACTCTATGGATTTGTCTGATTATTCCCCTTTAGAGGAGGGGGAAGTGTTTGAGGAGACAGTCTGATTTTGTACAGTCTTGTGATGCTCTTGTGGGGCAGGCGCCTGGGGATGCCGTAGATACGGCTGCTGTTTTGTCGCATATGCTGGAGGTGTCGGATATTGATCCCCCGGAGGCGCCTTCTTTAAAGAAGGGGGAATTTTTTGGGGTCCGTAAGCCCCGTCTAGAATTCCCTACGCAGGATCATTTTGAGGCTCTGATCCAGAAAAAATGGGAAAGGCCCTGTCGGCTGCCGGGTGCTACCCAGGGATGGGACAAGAAGTGTCCCTTCCCGGTGGAGGCGGGCAAGCGGTGGTCCTCTCCCCCTGAGGTCGATGCGCCTGTCTTGGGCTTGACCAATTCTTCTGTGTTAAACATTCCGGACGCTACCTCCCTTAAGGATGGCGAGGATAGGCGCCTGGATCAGATGGCCTGTCATGCCTTTGCCTGTGTGGGATCGGCCCTGCGGCCGGCTTGTTCATCTGCTCTAGTGTCGCTTGCTACCAGGTCTCTTATTAGGGACTGGCTTAATGACGGTCAGTTTGATCTGGCTAGCGCTGAGTTCGCTACTCTTAAGCGGTGTGAACTATTCATGGATTTTGTGTTGTCTGCTATGGAGGATTCCATTGTCATGTGTAGCAGGACTTCGGCTCTATTGGTGGCCATGTGCAGGTTGGTCTGGCTGCATCAGTGGACAGTGGATTTTGGGGCTAAGAAGTCCCTTACAGCTCTTCCCTTCTTGGGTACGCGGCTGTTTGGTGATAGATTGGATGCTGTTGCTAAGGGAGGTAAGTTGCCTCAGCGGAAGAAACAGCGCCATCCCTTTCGGGGGGGCGGTTCTTTCACCCCGTTCTTTCGTGGGGCCAGAGCAACTAGGGGTCTGCCTGTCTCTGGTGTCAGGGGCTCGTCCTGGAACAGGGGCAGAGGTCGGGCATGACGGCTTCCTGGGGTTCCAAGCCTGAGCCTGCCGGTAAGCCGGCTCAGCAATGAAGGGGCGCCCTCACCCGCACGGGTGGGGGGACGGCTGCGGCTCTTCTTCCAGATCTGGGCCCGGGAGATCACAGACAATTGGATCCTGGAAGTGGTCTCGTCCGGGTACAAACTGGAGTTCGAGTACTGGCCGCCTCCAAGGTCCTTAAGGTCTTGGGTGCCCTCGGACCCTCAGGCTGCGCAGGGGCTCCTGTTAGCAGTAAGAAACCTTCTGGACATGGGAGTTATTTGCCCGGTGCCTCAGTCGGAGAGAGGCAGGGGTTACTACTCCAACCTTTTCACGGTACCCAAAAAGGAGGGTTCGGTGAGACCCATTCTAGATCTCAAGGTTCTAAACAGGTTTATCAGAGCCAAAAAGTTCTGCATGGAGACTCTGCGCTCGGCTATCAATTCCCTTCGCCAAGGGGATTTTATGACATCCATAGACATCAAGGATGCGTATCTGCATGTTCCGATCTTTCAGGCGCATCAGAGATTCCTCCGGTTTGCGGTGGGGGATCAACATTATCAATTCGTAGCTCTTCCCTTTGGTCTGACTTCGGCACCGAGGGTCTTCACCAAGGTTTTGGCGGGCGTAATGGCTCTGCTCAGATCTCAGGGCATTCGCATTGTGCCTTATCTGGATGATCTGTTGATTTCAGCTTCTTCCCTTCAGCAGGTGGAACTGAATCTGGATACCAGTCGGGCCAGAGTGTTTCTGCCCCAGGCCAAGGTGCAGGGGATTGAGGGCCTGATCCGTCTTCTTCTGGCCAGTCCTTGTCTCTCTATCCGACAGGGGATGAAACTGGTGGGTCTGATGGTGTCCTCCTTCGAGGCGGTGCCGTTTGCACAGTTTCACATGAGATCTCTTCAACTTCTCCTATTGACGTATTGGGACAGGAGCCCACAGTCATTGGATCGACCTTTCAAGATGTCTCCCAGGGTTCGGCAGTCCTTTCGGTGGTGGCTGGACTCGAGCAATCTGGTGAAGGGCAGATCCTTTCTGGTCCCTTGTTGGGAGATGGTTACCACGGATGCCAGCCTGGCGGGCGGGGGAGGTTATTGGAAGAGTCATCAGTTCAGCGGGGTGTGGGGTCCCCAGGAGGCTCACACCCCCATCAATGTATTGGAGCTCAGAGCCATTCGCCTGGTTCTGGCTCGACTGACCACACAGTTACGGGGTCTTCCGGTTCAGGTGCGTTCGGACAATGAACAGCAGTGGCTTACATAAATCACCAAGGAGGGACTCGCAGCAGGAGTGCCCTCAGGGAAGTCTCTCTGATACTGCACTGGGCGGAGAGCAATGTTCCTTGCCTTTCGGCAGTCTACATTCTGGGAGTGGAGAATACGGAGGCGGATTCCCTGAGCAGGGGATCCTCTCGCCACGGAGAGTGGTCTCTCAACCCCGAGGTCTTTCTGGATCTTTGCCGCAAGTGGAGGACTCCGGAGGTGGATCTCTTTGCCTCGAGGCACAATCACAAGCTTCCGGCCTTTGTGTCTCTTTCCCAGGATCCCCTGGCCTTGGCGGTGGATGCCTTGTCACTGGCTTGGAAGGACCTGGGTTTTCTGTGTCTCCATGCTGGGCAAGGTAGTTCAAAAACTGGTTCTAGAAGGGGCACCAGCGATTCTGGTGGCTCCAAGGTGGCCAAGAAAGGTTTTGGTACGCAGACGTTGTAAGGATGGCCGTAGACCAGTTCCGGCTTCCCTTGCTGCCGTACCTGCTATCTCAAGGTCATCTACTTTACCCCAATTTACAAACGCTGGCTTTGACGGCCTGGCTGCTGTCGTTCAGACCCTGATTAGGGTTAGGAAGCGGTCCTCTTCTGGCATTTACTATAGGACTTGGATGTCCTATATTGATTGGTGTGAGGCTAGGGCCTTGCCTTGCAGGGTTTTTTCTGTACCCGGGATTTTGGAGTTTCTTCAGCATAATCTGGACTTAGGGTTCCAGCTTAGTACTTACTTTGAAAGGACAGGTTTCTGCTCTGTCGGTTTTCTTCCAGAGGTCTTTTGCTTTACACCCGCTGGTTAAGACTTTTTTCCAAGGGGTGGCGCATGTGCGGCCCCCTCGAAAAGCTGTAGTTCCTGTTTGGGATTTGAATTTGGTTCTTTCGGCTCTGCAGGGTCCGCCTTTTGAGCCGCTACATGATATTGCTCTTTCGGTTCTCACTCAGAAGGTTGCCTTCTTCGTGGCGATTACCTCGGTTCGGCGTGTCTCTGAGTTGGCGGCTCTGTCGATTCAGGCCCCTTACTTTGAGAGACACCAGGATAAGGTGTTTTTTTCGTTTTAACCCGGATTTCCTTCCTAAGGTGGTGTCTGCCTTCCACCTCAATCAGGATATTGTTCTCCCTTCCTTGTGTCCTAAGCCTAACAATGACAAGGAGAGGGTTCTGCACAATTTTCTGTGTGAAGTACTATTTGGTGACTACTTCTTCCTTCCGTAAGACGGACTCCTTTCTCGTGGTGCCCTGCGGGCCCAGGAAAGGTTTGGCACCTGCTAAGTCTACAATTAGCAAATGGATTCGTCAGGCCATTGTTGGGGCCTATTCTGCTAAGAGGAGGACTCCCCTGTTTAGGGTCACTGCACACTCTACTCGTGCTATTGGTGCATCTTGGGCTTTTCAGCACCAGGCTTCTGTTGAACAAGTTTGTAAGGCTGCTACTTGGTCTTCTGTTCATACTTTTTCCAAGTTTTACAAGGTTGATGTGCGGGCTTCAGCGGATGCTGTTTTTGGCCGCAAGGTTCTGCAAGCTGCAGTGGTTTGAGTTGGTGCATTCTTTACTGTTATGGTGCCCACCCTTGACGGACACTGCTATTGGATGTCCCAACTGTCAAGACTTATTGAAGCGGAGTGTATGTCACACTTGGAATAATACCGTTTTGTGATTACTCACCTTTAAAACGGATATTATAAGTGTGACATACACTCTGCTTCACCCACCCTGTTTGGTATTCTGGATCCTTTATATGGTGAACCATTGTTTTTTGTTAATATTGTTATTTGGTTCTTCCTGGTCCCTTTACTGCTATTTTACACTGGGGAATTGGTGGGAGGTCCCAGGTAGTTATGGGCCGGGAGGGGCTTCTTTTTTTGCATTCATCTCTGCAGAAGTTCGCCCTCTACTGGAGAATAACCCAACTGTCAAGACTTATTGAAGCGGAGTGTATGTCACACTTATAATATCCGTTTTAAAGGTGAGTAATCACAAAACGGTATTTTTTTATTTTTACATGCTACAATACATATTTACTGCTGGATTATTGAGGTGAATGGGAAGGCGAGACTGCACGACTATTAAGGTGAATGGACGGGTGTGTCCATGCACAGACTGGGGAAGCAAATCTGTGCAGCAAGGAGACCGCAGTTGGATCCCGGGCGAGGTAAGGTCTTTTTTTTTATATGTATGCTACAATACATATTTACATATACTCTGAGATTTGGACATGCTTTGGGGGCTCATTGTACACTGTTCCCAAGGGAGAAAAGAGCGAAGAAAGCGATTGCCTGGACACGGACTTTCACTTTTCAATTTCATTTTGTTAGTTTTTTTCTTTCCTTAAAGAAAAGACAAAACAGTTTATTTTTCTTTAATGGAAGCAGTACGTGTTCTGTACTATAAAACTTGTCTTGTAAAGATAGAACCATTTTCGTTGTATCTCTCCCACTCTGCTAGTACATGGTGTACCAGGGCTGAGACACCCCGGTTCTGCACATGTTCCTCATTACCATATATTTAATGAATGGAGAGTGCATTATGTTAATTACAGCGATAAGTGTTCCAGTTTCTAGTTAGAGGACAATAAAAATGTCACCCGCGCAGCTGTGTGCCAAACGTGGGTCCCCATTCGTTCTTATGCGCTGCTTATATTATATTAAGTTGGCTTAAAGCTTCCCTCTTGTGTGCGGGCACTGAATGTTCCTCACCTCTCTGGGTAAGAATATTTGGCAATAGACTGATCCAAAAAATACTATGATATATACCTCAGCCTCAATCAGAATTGCAGCAACTTGCTTTTGTGTTTTCCCCCCAGATGAAAACAAGACAATTAAACCCAAAGCGCTTATTTGTTTCCCGGGAAAGAAGAAATGAAGTGTAATAAGTTATGTACACCTGTGCCCACTGGGCAACATGTGTCCATTATGTAACAAAAGCAGTACAGCAAATGTATTGATGTGCCAAGATTAGGGCTGGTTTTACTTACGCTATGAGGTGCACAGAAAAAAAGAAAAGTAAACTTATGTGGCCATTTCGGAGGTGAGCACACCTAGCTTTAGAAGCTTGGTGGATGATCATGAAATAATGATGGGAAAGGATTCATAGGGATTAATGCTCAGGGTCCTGAATATTCTGCCTTAACATTTTTCCTTTCCCTTCCTCTCTATCCAACATGTACTACTCATAAACAGTGAAGGATATTTGGCTTTTGGGCAAAATAACACTCAAACCATTACAAGGAGTTCACACTGCCACAATTATGTTGTGACTGCAGTAATTGCTATTGCAATGCGATCATCCGGTCCCGGCGATTTGCCGGAGTTTTAGGAGCAATCGCACTTGTGAGCACTGATTGCTAGCGAGATCGCTCCCAAAATGCTGCATGCAGGTCTTTTTTTCATCTGTCCTCCAAACGCCCTTCAAATTGCCTATGTTAATGACGCCATAGAAAACTCAAAACGTTTGCAGGGTGATTGTTGGGTGACTAACATTGCCACGCAATCGCCCTGCAACATGGCAGCATATACGGGGCCTTAATGGCGAATTAAACCGGACCAACAGCCTGGCAAAGTTGGAAATGAAAGGTAATGGCCATTTTGGAGGTTCCTCTCCCAACTGACATAACTGACAATGCTCAGTAACAGGAAGCCCAGCAGCACTTCCTGTTTCAGGTGGCCTGCAAGTTTATGAACTGCCATCTTGTTTTTAAAATTTACCACAGCAACAGTTAGCAAATTGTAAGTTATTTTTTATGTGCAGCAATCTAAATTGCCCTGGGAAGGGGGCATATGAACACTGTTGTGTTGATCTGGTTTAAGTCATTGGTCCTCTTTAATATCACCTTCTCAAAATCAGCCAATCGGTGATCTCAAATTTTTTAGAGAACTGTTTTATTCTGTCAATGCAATTGGCTGGGCACCATCCATAGAACTACTACAGCCTGAGTAGGTTATTCTGTGCTTTACAGTCATAGTACAGCTTTTATGCATACCAAGTCTGTACTGTATTTAGGATATGTAGTAGCTATGTAGTTAAAAGAATGACTGAGGACCTTGATGTCAGACTTGAGAAACCAAAGAGATCAACCTGTATTAGGAGTCCATGGTGGGTTAAAAGTCGGAGACAGACAAAGATGTCTACAGTACATGTGACAAATTGTCATGTTTTAGTGGTCTGTGCATTCAACAATTGGGAAAAGCATATCAGGCTTCCTAAATGCTAGGTTTCTTTAGTTTTCAAAGCTGTATCCTGTCTTTTCCATAATGCAATATCACGTTACACTACACACCTGACTATCCTGGGAAGCCAAGAAGTTGGTAGGACACACAGATGGCTCAATTTGACTTTGTCATCTGTGTAAGGAATAACATGATGACATTTCCAGGAATTTGTCTCCAATGTCCTAGCTAGCACCACCCAACCACCTGGACAACTGACAATACAATAAATCTGGGCATCTATTTTTTCTTCTGCTAATATTTGTGTGCATGGACTTGCTTTGATATTGAGCTCCCAGACCTGCAGCAGGAGTTGTCTCATGAAACCCCTGATGTCCTGCTGTAAAAGGCCTTGATACATATGTACCTCATTATTTTACAGAATAAATAGGCACCAGTTAATGAGGTTTTTTTTTAATGTATTACCATATTTGTTGACCCATAATATGAACACAACAATTGGGACTCAGCACAGCTAATACAACCTTTAATGAATTTTTAACGATTATAGGCACTTTAAACTTCACCTTAGCACTGTAATGTTTTTGGTGGCTGTATAGTGATTAGGTTTGGAATAGAAGGGATTTTCAATAATAATATTTATTCTGATAATACATTTAGTCCCTGAGTCCTTGGCTACCCTTGTATATATTTTTAATTGGTTTTAAATGTATATGTCCTTTATGTATGAATTGATCACTGTGTAAATGAATAAAACCCTGTTTATTTTTATATAACATTTCGGTGTGCGGCTGTATATCCTTGCAGAGCCATTTTTGGGTTGATCTGGCAGCCCTCTTTGTTGTTGTGTACTTTGTTGACCCATAAGACGCATCTAGGATTTGGAGGAGGAAAGTAAGAGCAAAATATTCTGAACCAAATGGTGTGCTAAAATACCCATTCACCCTATTACAGACAGTGTGCAGAATCCCCCACATCACCTCATAACAGACCCCACTTACAGGCAGTGTCGGGCATCCCAAATACAGACAGTGTGCAGCAATTCCTCCCCCACCCAAAAAAAAAACTTACATTCCTACGCTGCTGGGCTGTGGCTCCTTCAGCAGCCCGGGTTTCACCATCATAGACACATGTGCTTGCACACACATATCTTACACATCGCTGCTGACCTCTGCCAAACACAAGCTTCTGGTTTACTGGTTTACTGGTTTGGGCCTATGGGTGGCCGTGGCCCGTGATCTGGGCCAGGGATGCTGTCCCTATATAGGCCACCCACGGTCAGAATCAGCGTGTCAGAAACATGTGTGTGGCGGTGACGGCAGATGTGGCGGGCAGCGGTGAGCACGGTTAAAATATGTGTTTGTATTTTTGTGTGGGTGTCTACGGCGGCGGGAGATGGGCTGCTGCAGGAGTGGTAGGGCAGCAGCATGGGAGCACCTGGAATGTATGTTGTTTTTGCTTTTTTCTTCCCCCATATTGGGGAGGGGGGAGTGCGTCTCATAGGGTGGAAAAATACGGTAATTGTTATAATAAAAGGAGTACAGGTTGATAAATGGGTCTCCATTATCTTCTCTCAGGATACATCTTCAGCAGTCTGTGAGGCACTGGGGAACAGGAAGGCCTTCTCTGGAGTATGCTGGTATTATATGGGCCCCTAACCAGCAAAATGCTCTTATTACACTGATATCAACAGCAGACTTGTGAGACCAGAATAAGGGACAGGTTCACCTAGGGGCACCTCAGCATGTTCTAAAGCACAAAGGAGGAGGTACTTCTTAACCACAACTTCCATCACGCCATTACATATTGGTGCAACTAAATGTGATGGGGCCCTGGTGCAAACATTTAAATGGGGTCCTTTCACGACTCATGCAGTAAAACTTTTATTCCCAGTATGTCACACACCCTGCTTCCGAATATTCATGACACTTGGGTAACTGTCCTGTAGAGGGCGATCTTGCAGAGATGACATGAAAAAAAGGTGCCCCTCCTGGCCCATAAATACCTGGGACCTCCCATCATTCCCCAGTCTTTCGTCTCTGCAGTCGGCGAGCAAGTCAGAAGATGGTTTTCTCCTCTTTGCAGGTAGCCGGGGTAACCCCCCGGCATTTTGTTTCTATTGCTGCCTGAACCTTTTTTAATTTAAACTATAGCAGTATGCCTCCCAGCCTAGGCTGAAGGTCCAGGCAATGGTAGGCTGCACCTTGTGGTGTATATGGGAGCTAGCTCCCCCGTGAGACCCCATACAAAGGGGTAGGCGGTGTCCGGGTTGGTGATCCTGGCTTGGTATGCCCCGTCCCTCTTACCCTTTCACCTATTGGTGTAGGTTCTCCCCCCTACTGTGTCCCTCTGTGCCCTTGGGGGGGGGGGGGAGAGGCCTTTTCTCCTGTGGGTTGTTTTACTTTGGGGGAAAAGGTGTGTGGATTGTGTGTGTGTGTGTGTTTGTATGTGTTTTTGCGGCCGTTGTTGCTGTGCCGGTTTCACTTTTCAACAGGTGCTCATTGTGGCCTGTCCACCCCCACCCCACCCCCCAACCCCCCCTCGAGGCCGGCTTCTCTCAGGCACTCTTTCCGGCCTCGCTGCCTGCTTTGCTGCTCTCATTCCCTTGCTGCTGTGAGGGTTGACGGTTGCTGCTTTGCTGAGGTGAGTGGATTTTATTTATTTCACCATTTTTAACTGTCTTATATGGTGGGTGATGTGCATGTTGACACTTATGTCTGTTCTCATGTCTTCTAGGTGGGATCCCTTCTTTTGAAGTTTAAAGAGGGAGTTCTCCCGGTCCTAGGGTCCCTTAGATTTTAATTTAGAGTTCCCAAAAAAAAAAAAAATCCTCCCACTTGGGACCTGAAGGGGCATCCCGGGTAGCTTAATAGCGTAAATCCCTCTGGTCATTGCGACTACATTAAAATCACCATATGGAGGCTTCTCAGGATACCAGGCTTGGGCTCCCCTCGGGGCAACCCCAGCAGTGTGTGGGTTGTGGGGCATCCCTTGCGGGGGATAATGTACTTGTTTGCATATCTTGTGCTCAGCGGGCCATAACGCAGCAGTCGGGGGCCCAGGCGTCTGGGTCCGGGGTCCCGACCTCATCTCCTTCCCCACCCTGCCTTATCCGTACCCCTAGTGATGTTGTCACAGGTGGGGAGTCGCAATCTGATGTATGTGCCAGACTGGCTAATATTGAGAAATTTATTTCTGGCTCTGTTGCCAGAAAGGCCTCGGCTAAGCGAAAGCATTTGTCTCCAGCCCCGCCGGCCTTTGAGTTTGATGATTATGATTTTCTTGACTGGTCTGATTATTCCCCGCTAGAAGAGGGGGGATTATTTGGGGATTCTGAGGGTTCTGACAATCAGCAGTTTGTTGGTGCTGATACTGAGCAAGCGCAGGGGGATGCTGTGGATACCCCGAAGGTCTTGGCTCACCTTTTTAAGGTTCTGGCAATTTCTCCTCCTGAGGAGGCCGCTCCTTAAAAAGGGGAATTCTTTGGGACTTCCAAGCCGCGCCTGGAGTTCCCAAATCAAAAGCATTTTGATGGCATTATTCTTAAGGAATGGGAGAAGCCTACTTGGCTTCCAGGTATTCCTCAAGGTTGGGATAAAAAGTATCCCTTTCCGGTGGACGTGGTAAAACGATGGTCGTCCCCTCCCGAGGTGGATGCCCCGGTGCTCGGGTTATCCATTACTTCTATTTTGCATTCTCCTGACTCCACCACTCTCAAAGATGGTGAGGATAAACGCATTGATCAGATGGCTTGCCACGCGTTTGCTAGTGTCGGTTCAGCCTTGCGGCCTGTTTGTGCTTCGGCGCTTTTGGCAGTGGCTACCAGGTCTGTGGTTAGAGACCTGTTGAGTACCTCCAGGCTTGACCCGGCTAGTGATGAGTTCGCTGCCCTTAAGTGGTGTGAATTGTTCATGTCCTTTGTGCTTGCCGCCTTGGATGACACCATGGTCATGTGTGGTAGAACCTCGGCCTTGCTTGTAGCTATTCGGCGGTCGGTATGGTTGCGCCAGTGGGTGGCTGATTTTGTGGCCAAAAAGTTGCTTACAGCACTTCCCTTTGTGGGATTGTGGCTCTTTGGAGAAAGATTAGATTCTGTCACGAAAGGAGGGAAGTTACCTCAGCGTAAGAGGCAACGTTGTCCCTTTCGGGAGGCGGCCTCCTTTAACCCTTCCTTTCGTGGTGCCAGAACTGTCAGAGTTTTGGCCTTCTCTACCCTCAGAGGTGATTCCTGGAGTAGAGGCAGAGGTCGTGCCCATCCAGGTAACAATTGGAGTTCCAAACCCAAGCCCGCTGCTAAGCCAGCTCAGCAATGAGGGGGCGCCCTCACCCTTGCGGGTGGGGGACGGCTGCGGCACTTATTCCAGGTCTGGGATTAGGAGGTCTCAGACAAATGGATTCTGGAAGTGGTGTCTTCCGGTTACAAGCTGGAATTCGAGATCCGGCCTCCTCCCAGATTCTTCAGGTCTCGAGTGCCTTCGGATCCACTGGCCTCACAGGGGCTCCGGGCAGCAGTAAGTTATCTGCTGGACATGGCTGTCATTTGCCCAGTGCCTTTCGCGGAAAGGGCCTTGGGA
The DNA here is from genome assembly GCA_027917425.1 of Gastrophryne carolinensis. Lineage (NCBI taxonomy): Eukaryota > Metazoa > Chordata > Amphibia > Anura > Microhylidae > Gastrophryne > Gastrophryne carolinensis. Next base: position 100,179,143 of record CM051234.1, read on the forward strand.
TTCTATTCCAATCTATTCACGGTGCCCAAGAAGGATGGCTCAGTTCGACCCATTTTGGATCTGAAGCTCCTCAATCGGTTTATCCGCTTCAGGAAGTTTCGCATGGAAACCTTGCGGTCAGCCATCGATTCTCTTCATCAGGGGGACTTCATGACGTCCATAGACATCAGGGATGCTTATCTGCATGTACCTATCCTCCTGGCACACCAGAGATTCCTCAGGTTTGTGGTGGAAGATCAGCATTTTCAGTTTGTGGCCCTTCCATTCGGGCTTACCTTGGCTCCGAGGGTGTTCACCAAGGTGTTGGCGGGGGTGATGGCCCTCCTCAGAGTCCAGGGCATTCGCATTGTACCATACCTGGATGACCTTCTCATTTTTTTTGGCTTCCTCTCTCAGCCAAGCGGAGCTAGACACAAGAGTGGTGGTATCCACGCTGGAGAGGTTCGGTTGGGTGATCAACTATTCCAAGTCCTCCCTCTGCCCGTCCAGGGAGGTTTCGTTTCTGGGCATGACTCTGGATGCCTTTCAGGCCAGGGTGTTCTTCCTCAGCCCAAGATTCTTCTGATCCAAGATTTGGTTCGGCTTCTGCTTTCCAATCCTCGCCCGTCTATCCGGCTAGGGATGAGATTGGTAGGTCTGATGGTGGCTTCCTTTGAGGCAGTCCCTTTTGCCCAGTTTCACATGAGGACGCTTCAGCTCCATCTTCTAGCAACTTGGGACAAGTGTCCGCTGTCATTGGATCAGTCTTGTCTGCTGTCTCCCCGGGCTCAGCAGTCCCTTCAGTGGTGGCTAGTGTCAAGCAATCTGTTGAAGGGCAGATCCTTTCTGACCCCTTGTTGGGAAACGGTCACCACGGACGCCAGCCTGTCGGGCTGGGGGGGCTTCTGGAGGGAACATCAGTTCCAGGGGTTATGGGGGCATCGGGAGGCTCATAACCCTATCAACGTTTTGGAGCTACGGACCATTTGGTTGGTTCTGTCTCGCTTGACTCTTCTATTACAGGGATTGCCAGTTCAAGTCCGATCGGATGGCAGTCGCTTACATCAATCACCAAGGAGAGACTCGCAGCAGGAGTGCCCTCAGGGAGGTATCTCTGATCCTTGTTTGGGCAGAGAGCAATGTCCCATGCATCTCAGCCATTTACATCCCGGGAGTGGAGAACACGAAGGCGGATTCCCTGAGCAGGGGATCCTCTTGCCGAGGAGAATGGTCTCTCAGTTCCAAGGTATTCCATGCCCTTTGTCACAAGTGGGGGACTCCGGAGGTGGATCTTTTTGCCTCTCGTCACAATCACAAGCTTCCTGCCTTTGTGTCTCTGTCTCAGGATCCTCTGGCCCTGGCAGTGGATGCCATGTCCTTGGCTTGGAGGGAACTGGGGTTTCTGTACCTGTTCCCCCCTTTCTCCATGGTGGGCAAAGTGGTGCGCAAGCTGACTCTAGAAGGGGCACCAGCAATTCTGGTGGCTCCAAGGTGGCCAAGACGAGTGTGGTTCACAGACGTCGTGCGGCTGGCAGTAGATCAGTTTTATCTGCCTCTTCTTCCGGATCTTATCACCCAGGGTCAGCTACGCTACCCCAATTTACCAACGCTGGCTTTGACGGCGTGGCTGCTGAAACCTCCATCTTAAAGGAGGAAGGTCTTTCTGATGCGGTGGTTCAGACTCTTGTTAGAGCTAGGAAGAGATCTTCCTCTAACGTCTACTATAGGACTTGGAGGTCTTATATTAACTGGTGCGAGGCTAGGGCCTTGCCTTGTAGGGTGTTTTCTATTCCCAGAATTCTGGAGTTTCTTCAACATGGTCTGGACTCGGGGTTCCAGCTTAGTACTTTGAAAGGGCAGGTTTTCTGCCCTGGCGGTTTTCTTTCAAAGGTCTTTTGCCCTTCATCCCCTGGTTAAGACATTTTTCCAGGGGGTTACTCATGTGCGGCCTCCTAGAAAGCCCTTGCTGCCGGTTTGGGATTTAAACTTGGTTCTGTCGGCTCTCCAGGGGCCCCCTTTTGAGCCGGTGCATGATATTGCTCTTTCTCTGCTCACTCAGAAAGTTGCCTTTTTGGTGGCTATTACCTCTGATCAGCGTGTCTCTGTGTTGGCGGCCTTGTCTATTCAGGCTCCTTACTTTGAGAGGCACCTGGACAAGGTAGTTTTCCGCTTTAAGCCGGATTTACTTCCTAAGGTGGTTTCGGCCTTCCACCTCAATCAGGATGTAGTTCTCCCTTCCTTGTGTCCTAAGCCTAGTAATGACAAGGAGAGGACCTTAAATTCTTTGGATGTGGTTCGATGTGTGAAATATTATTTGGTGGCTACTTCTCCTTTTCGTAAGACGGACGCCTGTTTCGTGGTGCCCTCCGGGCCCAGGTAAGGTCTGGCGCCCGCTAAGTCTTCCATTAGTAAATGGATTCAACAGGCCATTGTTGGGGCCTATTCTGCCAAGGGGAAGGTTCCCCCTTTTCGTGTTACTGCTCATTCTACTCGTGCTGTTGGAGCATCTTGGGCTTTTCAGCATCAGGCTTCTGTTGAACAAGTTTGTAAGGCTGCTACTTGGTCTTCTGTTCATACTTTTTCCAAGTTTTATAAGGTGATGTGCGGGTCTCAGCGGATGCTGTTTTTGGCCGCAAGGTTCTGCAAGCTGCAGTGGTTTAAATGTGTGCATTCTTGCCTTTTTTTGGGATCCCCGCCCTTTATGGACACTGCTATTGGATGTCCCAAGTGTCATGAATATTCGGAAGCGGGGTGTGTGACATACTGGGAATAATACCATTTTGTGATTACTCACCTGTAAAATGGTTATTACAAGTATGTCACACACCCCGCTTCATCCCGCCCTTTTTTTGGTTTTCTGGGATCCTTTATATGGTGAACCTTTTTCTTTGCTGTTTACATTTGGCTCTTCCTGGTCCCTTTACTACTGTCTTATGCTGGGGAATGATGGGAGGTCCCAGGTATTTGTGGGCCAGGAGGGGCTCCTTTTTTTCATGTCATCTCTGCAAGATCGCCCTCTACAGGACAGTTACCCAAGTGTCATGAATATTCGGAAGCGGGGTGTGTGACATACTTGTAATAACCATTTTACAAGTGTGTAATCACAAAATGGTATTTTTATCTTTTAGATGCAGCTAGACAACTAATGACTGAAACATCAGAGGTGGTTGGTGCTTCCTTTATCTAAATGATGCCAAGTGAGCACAAATATGATAAATACGCGGGAAGAGCAGCAATGATGGGGCCCACCTAACCTTCTGGGCCCCAGTGCAGTCGCACCCCCTGCATCCCCTCAAGTTGTGCCAGGCATTTGTGTGCTCCTCCCGTGGACCCCTCTAACTGTATTTTGGTCCTGAAATATAAGTAGAAGCAAGGACAACAGGACTGTGACTGGCACCGGGGCAGCATCTGCCCATGGTACTGACCACAAATCAGAGCCACAGAAGAATTAAACCTGCTTAGTTTCTTGTACAGTCTAAGATGAGACCAAAACGCTATATTTATTACTAGGGCCTCATACCTCTGCCTATTGTCATTAAATAGGTAGAACAATGATTTAATATCTATAATTGTAAGTTACAGTAAGTTGTGTACATTTATGCTTCCCTCTATTATGTTTGATACTACAAACATGTTTTCTTTTGTATTTCAGGTAAGCCGTCCTCATCCTGCAGATGCTCCCCTTCTTATTTTCTTCGTGATTGGTGGAGTTACTGTCTCAGAAGTCAGAATGGTGAAGGACCTTGTAGCATCGCTAAAGCCTGGTGTACAGGTACTGACCTATAAGAACTAATTGGCTGTATGAGATGCATTGTATATAATTTTGAGATACAGTTTCACCTCGTGTTGTGCTGTCCTGGGCATAAATCACAATGTAGAACACTTAGAGAGGGGGTGTCAACCTTACACGAGCCTCTGGCTTTAATTTGTGGTCAGGTTCAGGGGAAGGCGCTGAAGGTAGTAATTCATATCTGCCTACATTTGTGAATATACTATTAAAGTGGACTGGTTTCCACTTCAACTTGGGGCATCCTGATTTGGGATGCCCCGCTGTGTGAAACTTCCCCAATAGTTTGATATGCCCACCTAGCCAAGGGGCCTGCGATGCATGCCCGCCGTTACTGAATGGCTGCTCAAAACCTAGGGATGCAGTGGGTGCCACGAGCCAATCACGATTGCAACTAGGATTCCATCTAGCTTCCCCATTCACACATTAAAATGCACAGCCTGGAGAAGCTGATTGAAGAAGAGCCACACCCGTGCCATGGCCGCCTTGTGGACTATTGTTGGGACAGGAACCTTGGGCAAAGATTCGAAATGGAGCCCCCCCAGTGCCTATTTTGGAGAAGACTGGAGGATCTGTTTAAAGCAGGCCCCAGAAAATATTAACAAGCCTTGATCCTAAATTAATCTTGCCTACCCCTCCAGTGCACACCAATAGGGGTTTTCCTATTGGATGGAGTGACTTGAAGAAAAGGTAAGTATCTCTGAAATGTCTTGGGTGGCATGAGGAGGTGTCTAAGGTTTCTTTGGGATTCCTGTGGGCCAGGACTCTTCAGTGCTGTAAGGCCCAACACTAAAAAGTCACTTACCCTTTCTTCTCCTTGTTGTTCAAGCTAATGTAGACCAAGAAATGGCTGCACACTGTGGCACCAAACAAATGCAGCTGTTTCTGGCTCAATTAGACAGGGCAATGTAAGAGTTTTTTTTCTTGGTTTTTTTCCGCCTTCCTGTGCCCTTAGATCTAAATATGAATAAACAAAGTGTAAGCAAGTTCCCTGAAGGTGGAGCAGGTGCAAGCAGATTACACCCTGGATCCAAAAATGAATATACAGATAACTAGGGGCTACTAGCCCAACAAATAGGCAAAAAAGAGTGAAACCCCCCAGTCATTACAAAGGAGCAACCACCGGCCTATAGTCTATAAGACTGCAGGGCCAGTGGTTTCCCTCCTAGCCAGCCAATTTGGGATGCCCCGATGTGTGAAATGCCTGGGAATGTTTGCCACTCCCCTTCTATTCAGCGTTCTATGCCACATATTATTATTATTCACAGCATAGAATGCTGATTTCTGGGGGTTTCACACATTGGGCACCCCAAATCAGGCTTGTCCTGGCCCTGTTCCTCTTTAAAGCTGTCTAAATTTCAAAACAGTCTCTTGGTCCAGTTAAATGTATCCTGTAGGCATCCCAATTAGGGATGTCCCGCAGTTTAAATCTTAAAGGACACCTCACCAGTTGAACTGCATATTCACCTAATTCCAGGATCCAACAGTGATCATATTCGGCACTGAACAGCGCGGGGTTTGTTCTTCAGCTTTATCCCTGCTTCCTCCGCTGTGTGCACCCCCATCAGGTCTGCAGGCACAGCATGCAGAGTGCGGATACCACTGCACAGAGAAGATGCACTACTCAGTGCAAGAAAGTTGGGGGGGGGGCTTCCTTAGGGATTTACACAGTGGAGCAATTTTACTTTTGGTCGGCTTTAATGTGATCCAACATTTATATTTGATAAATGTATCACAAAAAACATTATTGTTCTGCAATGGAGGGGTGTTATCCTAATTGGTGACCATCCATTTTAAAGGGGAGCATCCAGGGCTGGCCGCTAGCCTGGGCTGGGTAAAACCCCCGGGGTTGCCAGTATACTCACCTTTACCAAGCGGCTCCTATGATGCTGCAATCGCCCGCACTGCATCCCCAGCTTCCATGTAGCTTTGCACGCTTCCGCACCCAGCCTTTCTGAATAGCCAGGCGCACGCACTCATACAGAGTGCCAGCGATGCAGCCTGCTGACATGAGCATGTGGAGGTTTTCCACTGCCTTGGCAGTGGAAAACCCCCATCTTTATTTTAAACCGTGCCACTGACCGGCAGTATCGCCTGGCTGCTCAGTCAGGGTGAAGAACCCAAAATGGAATTTACATCGTTATAATGTGCAAGTCCACCAAAATTAGAACCCCCATTTGCCAATTTTCACCTAGTGTTGAATCAGCCCCAAGGTAGACAATGAAAGTGGATAGCAGTATTCTCTCACTTGGCTTTATATCTACCCCAAGGTCTAAAACAAAAAGCAGCCCAGCGCCGGGTGCTTGATCCCACGGTAGCCAAGAGAGACTCCTTAGCTAATCACTGCACAGCAGTCACACTGCTGCTGCACTTACTGACTGTCTAAGCAATCAGTTACGGCCTGTCTAGCAGCTAAAAACATAGAGGTGCTGCTCCTGGTTGAGGATCGGGTGCCCAGTGCTCAGTAGGGGAGCCTTTTTTTTTTGCTTTAAATACCCAAATCGTGTCCAACACTTGGTAGTAGTTGGACTAATAAAAGTTGGATCACCACTGTCATAAGTACAGTTATAAGTATGTATCACCATAACTATCATATATCCCTGCTAAAAATAAATCTGGTGATAGGTTTGTTTCCCTGGGGCACCTGGATTTGGGACGCCCTGCTGTGTCAACCCCCCCCCCCTGTGATCACCCAAACAACTCACCTTTCCACCATTTTCACTGCATATATGTATGTATATGTATCAGCGCTTTATGCTATGCATACTAATGCACAGGATAAATCACTGCATTGTGAGTGCCAAAGAAGCAAGTGTGGGTGATCGGTGGGGTATCCCAGCACTGACACCTGTGCTCAGACCCTTCCTTGGCATCCCCCTGACCCAGTGCCCCCCCAGCTGCGCCCTTGACTGGTGGGGATTCACACAGGGAGACAGACCAAAACCTGGGATAGTGAAAGTCCCAGGTTATGGTCCACTTTAAAGATGACTTTATTACAGGAAGCACAACTTATTATTGTAATAGGTTTATGGTATGGGTGTAAACGTTTCTGTACTTACGTGATCTCTGCCAATGGCAGGATTACCGCTTGCCACATTCTTGTAAGGCGTAAGATAGCACAGGTGCCTCTGATAAAGGTGTATTTTTAGCTGTTTTTCTCACAGTTCTTTGAAGGCAATATTTATCAAGCTATAAAGTCACATTCCCGGGATATAATCTGCTCGACTATGTTAATCACTGCAATGGCCATGTACTGCTGGGGGGGGGGGGGGGGTGTCAGGCCTCCTACCTCTGATGGGATTAGATGGTGAACATTTTTTAAAAATCACATTGAGCAGCTTGTGACTAATAAACATAGTTTACAAGCTACTAATTTAAAGATTATCTGAACTGTAATCCTTCTGATTGAAGGTGTTCAGCAAGATGGTGGCTTAAAGAGGAAAAACACACAGGAATTTAAATTTCCCGTGCGTTGTTCCTTCGTATGTCGGCATACGAAGTTTGGGATGCTCCACTGTGTGTATCCACCCAGGTTGGGCCGATCAACTCACCTTCCAGTTTCTCACAGCACAGACTGAAGCTGAAAGCAAGCTCACTGATTGGCTGAGCTGCCCAATAAAACCATCAGCATGCTCACTGACATTCAACTCCCTTCGGCACCACTAATGGCTAAGCACCCGAGCAGCGATGAAGGGAGGCGATTGCACCTCCAGCCGCAGCAGCCAAGACGTGCCAACGCTTGTCATTCAGAAATGCCGGGCGCAGATGCGCTTAGGTCTAGAGGTATGCGGGGATGTGGCCGCAGCAGACGTGATGAGGGCTCGGAAGAAGGTGAGTGGATCTGACCATCTCAGGGTTTCACACTGTGGGGAATCCCAATTTGGGAAGCCTCAAGAACAGGAACTCTGATGACCTAGGAGTCCTAGGAGACTCAAGGGCCTCCGAAGTTCCTCTTTAACTAGGAGCCTTGCATATGGAGCTTTTATGCCTCTCCTGACCATGTCGACCATGTCGACCATGTCACAGTAATGGGTGGGGTGGGGGGGTCTGTATGTGGAGACTTTTAGCGTTTAGAATTCCTGTGATCCAGGCTAATGGAATGACCTAGATATATGTAATACCCTGAGTCCAGTATAAGATATGAAACTCCATTAGCATTATCTTGACTGCTGAAGTGCTGAAGACAGTGACATTCAGAACACATCTTCTGACTATTAACAAAGATGATCTATAGCAGTGGTGATAGATCTACTACTCTTTTTGAACACTACATGCAAATAGTAGGTTTATAATTTGCTTAGTATTTTTAAACAGGCAGTTGAGTCACGTTACTTTATTATTATTAAAACTTTTGGTCATGTGTTGTGAGCTGGCTTGATGGGCATATGTTGTGCTATAGGCTGTCTTCACGCATATGTCTCATTGCGTGGGGAAAAGGGGCAATCAGAGCAAAAATGGATGATAACTGACTTGGGCCAAGGGTGGTGGTATTTGTGAAGCTGCATAATTTGTGAACAGTGCTGATGTGGTGAAAGTAAATTATGAGTGGACATACAGCACTATTGTGCATAAGTGACATGGAAAATGTGGAGCAATGTGCCATTGATGTGAGTGGTGTTAGACAGCTACAAAGTAGAGTAGATCAGCTTACCACCAAAATGAACCAGATGTCTAAACCACAGTTCACAGAACATTACTGCATATGAGGTTTTCACAACAGACACATGGTCACTGCACCCCTGTTAATGAAGTTGCACATTTTTTGCTTCATCGAACAGAAGGATGCTGGCATGTCAGATGAGAAACATCAGAGAACGAACACCCTGCGGCCATTGCTAGAACACAAGCTGTTGGTGGTGGTATTATGGTCTTGGGAATGTTTTTATGGTACTTTCTGCCCTCTCAACCAATCTGGGTATAATCCCATCAACACACATCACATACACCCATACATGCTGATTGTCCCCCTTGGGGCAGATGGAATCTTCCAGCAAAACTATGCAATATGTCAAAAGTGACTTAAGTGTGCGTGTGTGTATATATATATATATATATATATATATATATATATATATATATACACACACAGTGCAAAAGCATTAGGCTGGTGTGGTAAAAATACAGAAAAAGTAAGAATGCTTTCAAAAACTAAAGTGTGATCATACTAGGTACACCTGACCCACCCTGGAGTCTATTAGACTACAGGGCAAGCATACTCGCTCTCCCCCGGGTCATCCAGATTCTGGATGCCCTGCTGTGTAAAATCCCCCAGGACGCCAGAAATAAACCTTCTTCCCGGTCCAACAGCGTATCTCCGCTATCCCGTGCCTGCGCCAGGCATTTGTGATTGGCCGGCACGGGCATGCTCCCCCTTAAAGGGTAGCGGGGGATGCAGCCGCCAGCACGCTTAGATCTGCTTGCCTTAGACGAGCTCTTGGATGAGGGGACGGGAGCGGATCCAAGCGCACTAACTAGACTAGAGCATGCGCCCTAGGACCTGGGAAGGGTGAGTGAGATTGGGCGATCTAGTGGGTTTCACACAGCGGGGTATCCCTGATCCTGGGGGCAAGGACCAAAACCCAGGATTTTGACTATCCTAGGAACTGTGTGGGTAGCCTGCTCCAAACATCTGTAACCACAGACCTTCTGTAGATGTGGGCTTGCTAAGTTCTTTCTCCTGCTTCATGTAACTCCAGGCAGAGTCAATACTGTTGAAGCCTAGGTATTGCTATAAGGACTCTTTAGTGACATTGGTTGTGTCTGGGGCTGTTGCAGAAAGATTTAGGGGTAAGACATTTGTCCTTCACTGATAGTATTGCATTATGCCGTTTTCAGCATGTCTTTAAGGTATTGCATGGCTGCTGACCATTCCTATATTATAGAACTAACTTGGCTGCTATTTTCCCTTTTTATCATTGACAGGCAGTTACATCTTAGAGTGGACCTATGTAAAAAAAATTACTTTTTATTGGGATCCCCCCAATCCTGATAGAATGTAGCTGCGGAACAGGACCAAAACCCTGCCTGGCAACTCTGTTCAACTAAAGTGATGTCTGTATTGCTGGACAGCTAGTCTGTTCTGTAGATGAATAGTCAAATACCCTAAGATGTTATGCAATGGTAGAATGATTGCCATACCAAGCATTATTGTGTTTACTAATTAAACTGCCAGTATATTCTAAGTATACAGCACGTCCTGTTCCAGAAGATATTCCTTACACTTGGGTTATACATCCAGTAGATGGCACTGGACTGCAGAGACAGAAAAGTGGCTCCTCCCGGCCCCATATTTACCAGGGACCTCCCACAAATTCCCCAGATCTTCTATGCAGTCTGAGCTGTGATGACTAGAAGATGGCTCTCTCTACTCGCAGGTGAGTGGGGCTATTAGCCTGCAGCCCTGTAGGACTATTCCCACCCATTTCCTTTTACTGCCTCCCAGCCTCAGGCTGTACTGGTCCGGGCAAAGGTAGGCAGCACCGCTGTCAGGTGCTAAGGAGCGCTGCTCCAACCGCAGTCCCCCACCAAAGGGTAGGCGGTACAGGCCCATGGTGAGCCTTATGGGATGCCCCTCCCGCGTCTTATTCCCCCTGTCCCCGCAGTTGGCTCCCTTTAGGCCGGCCGCCGCTTCCCCTTCGCTCTCCCTGGTAGATCTCGGGGGGGGGGGGGTGGGGGGAGGTGCATGTCTTGACTATATAATTTATGTGATGATCCCTTTTGAATTGGTTGCACTGGTTTATTTTTCCGCCGCCGCACGCTTGTACTCTACTCCGCGGTCGGCGGCGACATCGCCTCAGGGCCATCATTGGCTGGCCTTGTCATGCGGGCGTGCTTTTGCGCTCTTTGGGGGGGCGGGCCTTGTGGCTGACGCGCTCTGCAACACTGTCTCCGCGGCCCGCCCCTCGAGGAATATGCGGGCGCCATTTTAGTTCTCTGCTGCGTTTGTCTGGCGTCTCCCTATCGCGGTCCGTAAGTGCCCCTGATTTATTTTGTATTTCTCTGTATTGCATATTGCTTATGGGATCTTTTTGCTTATGTCTTGCAGGCGGGTCAAATATTTGTGGTTTCTCCCGGTCCTATCCCCTCTATTTAGTGTTAACTCTTATAGGAGGGCTATTGTATTCCCTTACCTCCCACTTCCCTAGCAGGTTATTGGGGCATCCCGGGTTGCTATTATTAGCGTCAATCCCTATTGGCCTGTTGTGCCGTGATAATCACCATATGGAGGCTTCTCAGGATAATGTGCTCGGGGTTTCTTCGGGACAAGCCCGGCTGTGTGTGGCGTGTGGGGTATCCCCTGTCAGTGATGACGTCAGGGTTTGTGTACCCTGCGCCCAGCAGGTACTTGCGCTGCAGTCTGGGTTACCTGCGGCTGGGCCTAGTGCTGCGCCCTCTCTGGCTTTGCCTACCCCCCCACGCTTACACCTGACTCCCAGTGAGGTGCATACCAGTGGGGAGTCTCAACCTGATTTGGCTGCCCGGGTGGCCAGCATTGAAAGGCATATTGCCAGGTCTGGTCCGCGTAAGGCTCCTGCGAAGCGGCGGCATCTGGCACCCAGTGTTACTCTCTTTCCTATGGAAGCTGAGGAGTTTTTTGATATTACTGGATATACCCCCCTGGAAGAGGGGGAATTATTTTCTGATTCAGAATCATCTGAGGATCAGCCTAGGGGTTATGCTGAGTCTGGGTCTGACCCATGGGCTTCAGATGATACTGACAGACTTCTGGCTCAAATTTTTGAAGTGCTCTGTATCTCTCCTCCTGCCGTAGCCCCGCGGCAGCAGGGGGAGCTGTTTCATACTGTTAAACCACGCTTGGAGTTTCCTGAACAAACTCATTTTAATAATCTGGTGCTCAAAGAGTAGGAACAGCCTAGCAGGCTTCCAGGGGTACCAAAGAGTTGGGATAAGAGGTATTCCTTTCCCTCTGAGATGGTTAAACGTTGGTCATGTCCTCCAGAGGTGGATGCACCAGTTCTGGGGTTGTCCAACACATCCGTCATGCATTCCCCTGACTCTACTACCCTGAGGGATGGGGAGGACAGGCGCATAGATCAGCTGGCTTGCCATGCCTTTGCCTGTGTGGGGACCGCGCTCCGTCCGGTCTGTGCCTCTGCCATTACGGCTGTTGCTATTAAAAGCCTGCTCAGGGGTGTCTTAGATGGGGCTCCTGATGATGCAGGTAGTGAAGAGTATAGAGCTCTTCTGCGTTGTGAGGAATTTGTTGCATATGTTCTCTCTGCCTTGGATGATACCATTAGAATGTGTGGCAGGGCATCTGCCTTGTTGGTGGCAATACGCCGCTCGGTCTGGCTGCGCCAGTGAGCAGCTGACAACGCTGCTAAGAAGGCTCTCACTGGGTTTCCCTTCAAGGGGCTGCGCCTCTTTGGTGAACGTCTGGACTTGTTTGCTAAGGGAGGCAAGTTACCTCAGCGTAAAAGGCAGCCCCGGTCCTTTCGGGGTTCAGGTACATTTTCTCCTTCCTTCAGGGGCTCCAGAAATGGACGGGGAGCTTCCTTTGCTAGAGCCCGTGGAGATTTTTGGGGCAGGGGCAGAGGACATGGCCACCCTGGCCCCCCCTGGGGTCTCAAGACTAAGTCCTCCCCAAGCCCCCTCAGGCATGAAGGCTGTCCCCTCTCTCATCCGGGTGGGGGGGCGGCTTCGGCTCTTGGCTCATCTCTGGAGGCGTCATGTCTCAGACTGGTGGATTCAGGAGGTAGTGTCCTCCGGTTACAAGATAGAGTTTGCAGCCTGGCCGCCCCCAAGATTCATCAAATCCCGGTTAGCTCAAAACCCCCTGTCAGCTCAGGGTCTGTCCCTGGCTGTCCAAGGCCTTCTGGAACTGGGTGTCATCTGCCGGGTGCCCTTGAGGGAAAGAGGCAAAGGCTATTATTCCAATCTTTTTATTGTTCCCAAGAAAGATGGGTCCGTCAGACCCATCCAGGATTTGAAGCACCTCAACAAATTTGTCACATTCAGACACTTTTGCATGGAGACTTCCTACGCCCAGTGGACTTCATGACCTCTGTAGACATTAAGGATGCTTACCTTTACGTACCTATCTTTCCAGGTCATCAGAGATTCCTCAGGTTCACTCTGGAGGATCAGCACTACCAATTTGTTGCCTTGCCCTTCGGTCTCACCTTGACTCCCAGGGTATTCACCAAGGTGCTGGCAGGAGTGATGGCTCTGCTGAGATCTCAGGGCATTCGCATTCTTCCCTACTTGGACGACATGCTTATTGCTTCTCAGTCCTTCCATCAGGCAGAGCTGGACACTCAGCGGGTGGTGTCCACACTGGAGTCATTCGGCTGGGTGATCAACCACCCCAAATCTTCCCTGTCTCCTTCCATGGTGAAGTCCTTTCTGGGCATGATTCTGGATTCATCTCAGGTCAAGATCTTTATTCCTCAGCGGAAGGTGGAGAATCTTCATCCATTCATCAGGCAGGGAATGCAGCTGGTGGGCCTGATGGTGTCCTGCTTCGAGGTGGTTCCATATGCTTAGTTTCACATGAGGCCTCTTTAGCTTCACCTCTTGTCAGTATGGGATCGGGACCCTGTGTCCTTGGATCAGGTGTTTGTCCTGTCCCCTCTGGTCAGGCAGTCTCTATCATGGTGGCTGGACTCAAGGAACCTTCTGGGGGGCAGATCCTTTCTGGCCCCCTGCTGGGAGACTGTCACCACAGACGCCAGTCTGACAGGTTGGGGGGGCTTTTGGAAGTCCCTGAAATTCCAGGGTCAGTGGCGCCCTCAGGAGGCCCATGCCCCTATCAACATTCTGGAATTGAGGGCGATCAGGTTGGTTCTCGTCCACTTAACCCCACACCTGCGGGGTCGGGCTGTTCAGGCGGTTGCCTACATCAATCATCAGGGAGGGACCCGGAGCAAGAGGGCCCTCAAGGAAGTGTCCCTGATTCAGTCCTGGGCGGAGGAGAATGTTCCCTGCATTTCAGCTGTGTACATGCCGGGGGTGGAGAATCTGGAGGCAGACTCTGAGCAGGGGGACCTCTCGTCTGGGAGAATGGTCCCTCAGCAGCAGGGTGTTTCGCTCCCTGTGCCACCGCTGGGGTCAGCTGGATGTGGATCTGTTTGCATCCCGTCACAATCACAAGCTTCCAGTCTTTGTCTCTCTCTGGCCCAGGATCCTCTGGCCTTGGTCATGGATGCCCTGGCAATGTCTTGGACGAGGTTTCAGCTCCTGTATGTGTTTCCCCTGCTGGGCAGGGTGCTGTGCAAGATAGCTCAGGAAAGGGTGCCAGCCATACTGGTGGCCCCCTGTTGGCCAAGAAGAGTGTGCTTCACAGACATCGTGCAGCTGGCAGTAGATCAGTATGCCCTTCCCAAGGTTCCAGACCTGCTTACTCAGGGGCACCTACGCCACCCCAATTTACAAACGCTGGCTTTGACGGCCTGGCTGTTGAAACCTCTTGATGGAAAAAGGGCTGCCTGCCTCGGTTGTAAATACCATGATCAGGGCTAGGAAAAGGTCCTCTTCTTCCATCTACTACAGGGTTTGGCGTACTTACATTGACTGGTGCGAGTCGTGTCGTGTTTTTTCTATTCCTAGGATTCTGGAGTTTCTGCAACATGGTTTGGATCTGGGTCTTCAGCTCAGTACTCTGAAAGGTCATGTTTCTGCCTTGGCTATTTTTTTCCAAAGATCCTTTGCTCAGCATCCCCTGGTCAAGACCTTCTTCCAGGGGGTTACTCACGTGCATCCCCCACGTAAGCCTATGTTACCAGTCTGGTACTTGAACTTGGTCTTATCTGCCCTGCAGGGGTCTCCCTTTGAGCCCTTGCAAGGGCCCCCTTTGTCCATTCTTACGCTTAAGGTGGTGGCTATCACTTCTGTTAGGCGTGTTTCTGAGTTGGCGGCGCTTTCAAGCCTTCTTATTTTGAGAGACACCAGACAAGGTGGTGTTTCATTTTAAGCCAGATTTTCTGCCTAAGGTTGTTTCTGCCTTTCATCTCAATCAGGACATTATTTTGCCTTCTCTGTGTCCTAATCCTAGTAACCCTAAGGAGAGGGTTTTACATTCTTTGGATGTGGTCAGGACTCTGAAGTTCTATTTGGTGGCTACTGAATCCTTCTGGAAGACTGATGCTCTTTTTGTGCTCCCATCTGGACCTAAGAAGGGTCTGGCTCCGGCTAAGTCTACTATAAGCAAGTGGATACGTCAGGCTGTGATACAGGCCTACTCTGCTAAGGGGAAGGAGCCTCCCTTCCGCCTTACTGCTCATTCTACTCGTGCTATTGGTGCCTCTTGGGCTTTTCAGCACCAAGCTTCTGTTGAACAAGTTTGCAAGGCCGCCACTTGGTCTTCTGTTCATACTTTTTCTAAGTTTTACAAGGTTGATGTTAAGGCCTCAGCTTTTGCTGCTTTTGGCAGCAAAGTTCTGCAGGTGGCAGGGTTTTAAACTGTCTGCTGTTACTTTTGGGGATCCCACCCTACCTTACGGACACTGCTATTGGATGTCCCAAGTGTAATAAATATCTTCTGGAACAGGACGTGCTGTATATTTAGAATAATACAATTCTGTGATTACTCACCTGTAGTTATTGGTATTATATGTATACAGCACGTCCTGTTCCACCCCACCCTTGTTATCATTATTTTTAGTTACCTTCTTATGGTGATTGTTCCATTTTTTATAATGGTTATAGTTCTTCCGGTTCCATTTTAACTGCTTTTCAATACTGGGGAATTTGTGGGGGTCCCTGGTATATATGGGGCCGGGAGGAGGCACTTTTCTTTCTCTGCAGTCCAGCGCCATCTACTGGATGTATAACCCAAGTGCAAGGAATATCTTCTGGAACAGGACGTGCTGTATACAAATAATACTAATTCTACAGGTGAGTAATCACAGAATTGTATTTTTTGAGTTGTTGGAGGTCACTGACGCACCCAAACGAAATCCACACAGATGAGAGAATACAAACTCATCGGCCCCATGGTAAATAATTGAACACTGGACTATTTTGCTGCAAGATGAGAGTACGACTCAGCTAACCTGCCATATACTGTATATATACATTAGACCCAGGAGACCAAGCTATTGGTACTTGTGCCATGGGTAGTATGCAAGATATTATCAGGTGGTACACTGTGCGACTTCAGACTCATCTGTACCCTCAGCCTGATTTCCTGCCATCTATACATACCTAAATCAAAGACAACCAATGCAAAACACCTAGATGGTACTTGAGATAATTAGAAAATGGAACCTCCACTGCCAGTAACTGCCCTTATTACTCAGTTGGTCTTGGTGGGGCTCCATGAGAATGGCTGTTGACTAATGACCTATACTAGCCTGACTGATATATTTACTCTTAGAAATCTTATGCCATCTTTAACATAAACATGGACATTTGAATTCCACCAGCATGTTAATGTATTTGCCTATACCAAAAGCATGCGAGTGACAGACAGGGAAAGCAATGCCTTTTGGATATGATGTCTATAGACATTAGTCTCAAATTAAAAGCTTGCCATGATCATTTTGCCTTTGCAGACATCCTACAAAAAAAAGCCACCAAATCATGTTAGTATAACTGTTTTGTATAAAGCTAAACAACCCTACTGGCTTAACCTTCTTCCCAGCCCAAATCTAGTAATTACCTGATCTCACACCAGGCACCAAGCACCATATTTCTGGGTTCTAGGCCTGCAGGGTGTGTTGCAGTAATTGTGTGACAAGGCATTTGTCTTTTTATCCTCAAGCAGCCACAGCCTGAGAAGACCCAGAAAAACATAGGACACAGAACCCCAATTCTGCCAAGAGAGTGGGCATGAAGTTGGGTCCGTTTGTTTTTTTGTCTAATCAGGTAATCAGGGTTAGCGGGGGGGGGGGGGGGGTCACTTAGTTTCGGAACATAGTTCCACTTTAATAGTACCGCTTAACCTGTCTTTTGAAAGGTAAATACACGTATTGCATTTGCAATTACCAAGAAGGCGTAACAGAAGTAAAAAAAAACTTTGCTCATTGTTCAGTGTTTATATGTGACAGGTTCATTATGTGTCATACCTAAACAAAATCCATAAATAGTCATAATTTCATGCTTGTATCTACTTCAGGAAAATGATGTACGAAACCAAGTGATTCATAAACTGTACAATTTTAATGTAGATTAAATCTTGTCTATTTTTATATTTCCCTTGCCTAATTCCTGTGCAGAGTGGATCTATTTCTGTCATATTGCCCATTTTTAGGAACAGCAAGTAATGTAGTGCTAGCTAGACAAGTGCTTTTAGCCCTATCTGTGCACTTTCCTGGCTCCCATGATTTTACATGCACTGGAATAAGGTATCGGGCTTCATAATATCTTCCATAACTCTGGGCTAATTTTAGAAGTGTAGTTCCTGGATGTAGTAACAAATAGAAATCCATAAATAGAAATGAAGAATCAAAACGCTAAAGCAGTATAACATAGTAAATGATATGTGATGATGAATTCAGGCTGTACCCCCAAAGGAGATCTGGTCATCCTGTGGAATGGGCCAAAGTATTCCTTCCAACTGTCCTCTATTTGGACATATGTCCTTCTGTCCCTCAGGTACTCAGGTTCAGTAGATGTTGACTCCGACAACAACACACCAACAATAGTCTTTCCAGGCACTGCTTTGGATATACTCTTTAGTGCAGGGGTTACAAACTTCTTTTTAATCAAGTACCACTGTTTTCGAATTATATCAAGTAGGTTTGGGTTGCCAGTCACCTAAATCTGCCAGTTTTTATCTCCTTTTAGAGAAGTTTTGTATTTAAGAAACTAATTAGATGTGGGCAATAAATCTAAATCACCGGATCTAAAGTACTAGAACCACTGTTTGGGAAGACCTACTACAGTGCAGTGTTGCCTGATAATCTTCCTAAGGCCACCAATAGGTTGTGTTTTGTGGAACTTGACATAACGAAATCTATAAGCTGTTGGTGGACCTTGAGGAGAGGGCTGGGGTACACTGTTCTACTGCACAGTAAATCCAACAGCAAAAATAAGGGAGCAAGTAGCTTATCTGAAGCCTGTCCCATGAGCCTCTTCTCCATTTCCTGCGGCGCATAGTTGAAGCCGTTTCAGGGCTCCAAAATTTGCCCTCATTTCATTGTCATTTTTCCAGGACCACACCAATTTTCTTTGTAAAATTATTTTATCTTTCAGCATGAGTAAGCACAGCAAGTCACATCGGGCTCACGGCTGTCTCTGACCACAACAGAGCATGCTCATAACTTGTAAACTTACACCATGTCACTGTGATCCCAAAATGAATAAAAATGGAAGGAAATGGAGTCCTCCAGCGCACAAATGAAAAAAAAAAACACTTTAAGTATATCTTTATATACGGTAAATTATTATGCAGAACATCAGCACATCTCCCAGGCCCAGTAAGAAATAAAAGAACTGACTGGGGTCCCCTCCAAATCTAACTACTCATTTAGAATGCCCTGCTGCACATCCCACCTGCAACTCGATATTGCCACTAGAATGAGGAAAACACTAATCAGGGAGAATATAGGTCTACTGAAAAAATAGCTTTCCCATAAAAAACTATATCGCTTATACTGTGAGAGACGTCTGGCTCCTTCTGCTGCTTGTTAAATTCCGCCTCCCAGGTGCACCTGTCTTGCCAGAGAATGTCCCTTCTGTTATTTCACCTGGTCATCCAGCATCCCATGATGTCGCCCCCTTTGTCATTGCTCATCAAGCTACAGGCATGCAGAATTTTGGGATGATAGCATTGTTGGCTGAGGAGCCTTCACCATTCTCTACAGGACCGGCGCCAGCGGATGGCAAAGTGGGTCAACTGCCGTTCCCACTGAGAGCTGGCACAATCTGTCTTAAAAAACCTTACTCCAGTGCTGCGCTGCTAAGCCTGTGCCCCCTCCCCCCAGCGAGCCAGCTGGTCACTTACATGCCAGCCACCTCTTTTATTGGTGGTGCATAGGCCCCATCTCCTAACCCCCAGCACGCACTAACGCTGCTCTTGTTATTGGAGCCAGGCGTGGGGGGCAGGCCGCTGCTACATTAATGAAAGAGTGTATAGCTGAACGCCGGCTCGCTGGGGCGGATGTGCTGCTGCCACAAATGAGTCAGGTGAGCAGCAAAATCATGGAGTGGGGTTTGTGTTTTTGTTGCTGTGTGGGTGTGTACATGTATTGCTGTGTGTGTTAGTTAAAGCACAACAAAAACCTTGCGGCACAGCGTCTGCTTTGTTAAACCACCAGGGGTGTGGCAACAGTCACCAGCTTCTGGCCTCCCTCGCCAATGCAAACTTCCAGTTGCCGCATCTTCGTACTGCGAACGCTCTCCCACCCCACCCCGGCCATTTAGATAAGCTGGGGACAGGAGCGTGTTCACTGATGGGATTCAGTAGCTGCACTCCCGACTGCTGAAGCTCTGCATGTACACAGAGCCGTTTGCCAATTCCGGATGCCCCTGGAGCAGAGAACAAAACCCAGGATAGTCACAATTGGCTTTCTCAGGTTTTGTTCTGTGTCCCCAGGGCATCACGAATTGGGATTCCCTGCTCTGTTAAACCATCAGAAAGTCCAATTAGAGCCCTTTGCCGTGTTTACAGTCTTTGGCAAAGGACTCTGACAGCTTTGAGAGAGCTCATGCCCACGCATCCTCTGGCAGCCATTGTAAACAATCTGGGCCGTTTGCCAAAGGGCAAATGGCTCTGATTAGACAAGAGCCCATGCATGTGTCATTGGACCAGGAAATAGGTGAGTTATTACTGGCAACCTGGGGGGGTTTCACACAGCAGGGCATTCCAATTTGGGGACACTGGGGACAATGAAAAACACTGCACACTGCAGATGCACACCTACTGATTGCTGGAAGTGGTGCTGCCATACTCTAGCTAAAGTGTGCAGCAGTTTTCATTTTTCTTTGTTTGCAGCTGGCTAGCAGTATGCTCAGTGCTGGGGGGGGGGTGACGCGACTCTCCACCACAAAGGGGCCCGCTGAGACCATGCTGTCCAAGGGGCAAAGTAAACCTGGTGCTGGTCCTAATTGGCTAGGTGGACTACATACAATATAATATAGGACTAAAAAACATATATCCTCCTGAGTGACACTGTATTTGATGATACTTGAGATGATTGGAAAATAGTTTGGAAATCCTGATCTAGATCTAGATTGAAGTGTTATCTGTTTGTGTATGACTGATCCTAGATCTATTTCCATATTAAATTTACCCCTGTTTGGGCCAGCTTAGTGTTGCTATACATAGTTAAACCTCCATTCTTTTCCCCTTTAGGAGAATAAAAAGCATTTTTGAGGATAGTCTAATTTAATGGCCTGATGTCCACTCTATGTGCTTTAGTGTCTCTGTGGCTTCTTTTTGAATTCTTCACAGCCTGTGGTTTGGGAAGGGGGGCAGGGGAGGTCATTGTCGCTGTAAGTATCGTCTAGTTTTGACAATCTTCAGTTAAGAGGCTTTGGCTTGTCAGGGGTGAAAGTGTTAAGAAAGGTATTTTCTGCCTAATTTAGCGCTCAGTTGAGCATTGTGCTATGTCAATAGCTTTGTTAAGTGAAAGGCTCTTTTTTTCATTTTCCTGATTCCAAACAAATTCTTTTACCTAGTTCTCGTCTCTTTCATCGCTTTCAAATAGAGCAGCTGAAACGCTTTAGCTGGTTTCAGCGTCAGTTCAATAGGTGCATACTGATAGATGGGGCAGAAGCGGCTCTTAATGAAGCCTCGAATTAACAGCACATCATTAATAAAAAGGATGTTGGAAAACTATGCATTGGGAATGTTGGCTGACTTTAGAGATCAGCTTGAGATTTGACAGCAGTGACACCCCATCTCACATATGCCTCATTTTGGCTTGACCTGGGTGACAGGTTCACTTTCTAATATGGAACACTGGTCTGTTAACTCTAGATTTGCTTTGAATAAGGGGAAAGATGCTGTGTTATTTCATGGTACAGGCCAATTTAAAGGTTAACAGAAACCCGTATAATGTTTGCCTGCATTCCACACACCAAAAAAGTAACCTGTGGAGGGATAATAATTGCCGACTTAAGAGCAGTAATTGCAGTTTCACTGAAGTGGTGGAAACCGGTCAGGGCTCTGCCATGCAGTTTTGCATAGAAGACATTGTAAAACCTTATTGTTTTTTTTTTTCTTTTAAACTGATAATATTGTTATTAGTATTTAAATGCCTACAAAACAGTTTGTGGACCAAAAGCCTGATTTCCTCCCACTGGGGCATCCAGAATCGGGATGCACCGCTGTGTGAAACCCCCCATGAGTCCCCTGTTAACCTACCTTCTCCCTGATCCAATGGTGCATACGTGAGGTGGCATTTCTGAATGACCAGTACGGGCGCCTGTGCACTTCCCTTCTTTCGGCTAGACTTGTCCCAGATTTTCTGAATCGAGGTGTCCTGGGGACAAGGATCAAAACTTGGAATAGACATAAATCCTAGCTTTTAATCCACTTTAAGGTAATATTATGTTCTGTTCTGTTGCACCAAAATCATGTGGCCTAGGTTGTGTCTTTTATTTGGCATGTCTTGAACATTCATGATAAAAGAACACACATATTCAATAAAAAAAATAAATAATGCTCGCCATTATTACCACACAGGTGATTGCTTCTGTTCTGCTGGGTCCTGGCTGTCTTGGCTTGTAGAACCTAGCTCTCTTTTTCACCATGTTCCCACTAAAAATGTCCCAGACAGGGGTATACATGTTTTATGGAGAAGTTCTTTATGGGGGTTTCTAATAAAGAAAAAAGGGGGATCTGGAGTGTGGATGAATGGTGCTTTTAGGGGGCTGAATGCAAGGAACTGGAGGCTGGGGGCAGAAGAGGTACAGACTGGGAGGGGGGAGGATTAGACTGGCATATTGGGAGAGTAGGATCATTGTGGGTGACTGTACTAGGGAGGGGGGAGGATCACACCCCGAGACTGTACTGGGGGACTTGATCTCAGAACCTGGTAAGTTTTAAGTAACTGAATGTCTGTTGGGAGGAGTGATTTTTTTTTTAAATGTTCTAATTTTTAGCCTGGGCTGTCCCTCTAAGTGCCCCTGGATGGGAATGGTACTGGGGCCCCTGAGCTGTGGATGCACAAAGCACATATCCCCCCTTACCTAGGCTGTCCAAGCTGGGAGGTTGCTCAGTGGGTGAGGAAGGCAGAAGTAAATTGTTTATGCTGAATACCCCCCATTTTTTCCACCTTGACAATGGGTTCCAAGCAGACCTGGCTGCGGTTGGCAATGGCCCAGCCAGAGAGCTCCCATTCTCCCAGTGCTCTGTGGCCAGGCAGCTGCCTCCTGGAGAACACATGGTGAGGATGTGGGTTCTACTGGGTGCAGTGGTGTGCTAGACCTTTGTCTGCCACGGACCTGGAGGAAGATGACTTCCATGCCTCTATGGTATGTATGCCATTGGTGTATGTGTGGGCCTTCAGTGGCATCCTCACTGCCGCAGCCCCTCACAGGATTGCAGTAGGCCCACTCATACCATGGGATTAAGGCTCAATGTGAAGGAATGGCGGCTCCCAAAATCAAGATGTCCCCAAACATGACATAGTCAAGGGGAGGGGCATAGAGGAGTTTTGGACCTCTTTAATGTATAGGTGAAGCTCACATTGTCAGATGAGATGTTAGGCCCTAATTCCATTAAGCATCAAACGGGGCCCTTTGGGGATTGCAGGTGCCTCAGACCAATAAGACTGGCGATGCAGGGATAGAGTAAGTATCTAATGCTGCTTTTTTAGCCAAATTATAAGCAGAGTAAAGCTGTAAGAAAATTCTATTCATGTGATAAATAGTTCAGCTCCACTTTATTTTTTAGGTCTATGACGACATTCAAAGTAATGGAAAACAACTACAAAAGTCAAAGTAGAATAAACAACCCTATGTGACATAATCCTAAAATGGCACTAGAAATATTACTGATAATGGCGGCTCGCTATTTCTTTTTGTCTGCTGTCAGATAAGAACATTTTTACAGGTCAAATGCATCATCTAGCATCTTGTTCCTGAAGATGAGAGGAATAATGGCAAATAGCACAGTGCTTCCCTGAACTGCTAACAACATGTGGGCCACAGCAAGCCAGTGTGAAGTGTCTCTTGCCCAGCATGTCCTGTACCTTGTATGAACTCACTTCACTTCTGTGCTTTTGTGATTGGCAAGGGGCTAGCGGTGACATACTTTAAATGTCAGGTGGCAGTGGGTTATGGTCACTGCAGATGGCACCCCCTCTGGGGCAAAGTTGCCAGGTAGGCTGTAGGTCCACTTTAAAGTGGACGTAAAGTAAAAAATGACTTTAGGTTCCTTTTTAACAATCACCCCTGGGGCACCCAACATTTGGCATGGAGCTCTGTGTAGGAGAACAGGGTATCACTGCACAATGCACCAAAGCATGCCTCATATCAGAGGAGAAATGGTTGTTACATGTGATTGCAATGGTTTGAGGTCCCACATCAGGTGGCACCTTGCTAGGAAAAGGAGAGTGCCTTTCTAATTAAGGGCATGAGTGACTTGATTAGGTTAGTTTAGTGTCCTTTGAACCAGCATCCCCTGGGCCTGGAACAATTAGGCAAACGTTGTGCTCCTGAACATTTTGAAGCAGCCATCTTGCTACACATATGTCCTGCTTACACATGAGCATACGTGGAGAGCTGTGCCAGCAGTAGCCCATGCCACACTGAGAGAGCTATATGTCTCAGAAACGCAGAGCTGCATGTCTGTCATCCTACACCCACTGAAGAAACAGCTGCTGTAGCAAAGGCAATCCGTGTGAGGGAAGCTGTTATTATGTATCTTCATGTTATCTTAATGATGTGGCAGCTGCAGAACATTCAAACAGTGGAAACAATGTATCTAAAATGTACCTAGGAGGTGAGCAGAGCAATGATGATTCATTACAGCTGACGGCCTTCTATTGCTGGCTAGAAATACGGGATAATTGCACGTAGATTTGAGGCAGTTTTTAAGAAGCAGGGCTTTCCGTTGTGAATCAAGATGGCAAATCATCTGTTTGTTTTTACTATGGTTTGAAGTGCGGGACACCTGAGATTGCCCTATATCTCCAGTGCAATATCTTGGGGGGGGGGGGGGCAAGGGTCAAAAGCCAGCCTCATTCAGCTAAATACCCCCCCATACGCTGTCTTGGCTGCCTCCTTACCCATAACCCACAACCTATATGTGATGGCTGGGACTTGTGGCTCATGCTCCAGTATTCAACATTTGAGTAATAGACATTTTTACAATTCTATAGTTGAGAAGCTCCATGGGGCCCAAAAATTCTGGATGGTGAGCCTGCCACGTATGTATGCTATGGGTCAGCTTGAGCAGATGTAGCTGAGAGGTAAGTATCCTGCTTGATTTTGCGACCCTAATGCCCGAGGGGTGGGGGCTTACTGTATTTTGACATGCTTTCAGACGACAATCAAAATAAAGCAAACACTTTCATCCTAACATGTCTTGTTTTTCTCCTGCAGGTGGTTGTGCTGTCCACAAGACTTCTAAAGCCTCTCGACATTCCTGAATTACTATTTGCAACAGACCGTCTGTACCCCCACAGCAGCCCTTAAGTGTCTTCACCTTTCACCCAATGAGTGATGGCCCTCTGTTAGAATTACATAATGTTTTGGTCTGATTGTTTATTCTATAAAATGTGTTTCAGAGCCCAGAAAATGTCAGTAGGAATCTGCTTTTTTCTTTAATGTGTGTTTGTTCAGGTATTTGCTAGTGTGAGCTCTGGTCTACAAATGTGCCTTATTCACACTGATAACATCTCAAGTCTCAATGTGTGGCTGTAGTAGCAGCATCAAGCTGTCCCTTGACACTGGGCTACTGCTGTCATCCTCTGGCAACTTGATATCTAGAGGAGACTACTGTATGTTTTAGCTTTAGCTTACAATCATTTGTGTTAAGAATAAAGATGAGACTGATATGAGTTATAGTTCCAAAGCATATCATCAGTACATTATGCCTCCATGTCAAAGAAGAAGAAGAAGGAAAAGTCCTAAGACCATATACATTGACCACAATACAATGCACATGGCATACAATTACCTTCACCTACCCACTCGGGGATGCTGCTGCTATCACCCATAAATCCTGTCCATAATAGATCAATATAAAAAAGTAAATAACAAGAAAAGAATAAGCAACCAGAAAGGAAGGGGACAGAGCAGAGACAGAAAAGTAAGAAGGGGAAAGACGGGCCAAGGCAATGTCAGGTGGAGCTGGCACTGAAAACAAGAAATTACCATTTTGTTTACCCAACTCATATACTGCGTTTCCATACCCATTCTATCCCACACCACACCCCAGCCCAGGTTTTATTGTAAACTTTAGCCCACAGCCCGTACAAAGCCAGCTGAAACCTAGGTTGTCTAGGGTTGGCTGGGAGGTTACAGAAAGCCTAGACATTTTTCCATAGCAGTTCTGTCTGATGAAGGCACTGCATGTCTAGAAAAAAAATGTTCTTCACTTTTTCTACATTTTCAGTGTTCGGATCTGAAATAGTCACCGGTCTTAAAAAGACTGTCCATACATAAAAACAAGAAGAAGCTTCCTCAATTTCTTTTGCTCCGCAACTCCTGACAACAGGAGACCCAGCATTCTGATCAACAGCAGTCATGTCCTACAGACAAATGCCCAAAGAATCGTATGTGTGTTCTCACGGTGGGACCTAATCTCAAAAAAAGGGGATGTTTTTTAGAGCTGAATCTAGAGCAGTAGCCTGGATATTCCCTTTAATATGATATCAAGACATGCCTTGCAGTCTGCTGGAGAAAAAAAACGAACTGGTGGATGGAACCTTGTCCTCACCAATGTCCCTTTGAATGCAGTCAATTACATTAACTGTAACTGAGGGGGTGTGGTAGGTATTTCCTCAATGTACTGCCTCTGCATAAGGTCCTAAATTCTAAATGAATCAAGGGATGTGCCATTTCATGTTTTAAGTAAATTAGTGTGAAAATGTATGGCTCTCCTGTATACTCTCCTCGAGTTTCGATCCTATGCCTCATGTGTGGGTATCTGGTGTGATCCTCACGTTGTGGGTTCACAAAGCCCATCGGGCTTGACTGTCACGGGCATAAAGAGAATTGCTGAAGGTAGCAGGGGATGCCGTGAGGTGCTATACCCCCTACTACCTCCACCATATATGGTCACACCCACAGACATTCAAGTCTGCTGGGGTTGGAGACTTAAGGTGTGTATACAGGGCAACCAGGGGTTTCACACAAGTCATATTTAAGTAGGGTGTGGGGAAAGTGCTTTAGTCCTCTTCAGGAGAAATACCATTTCAAAACCTGCACCTCTGATGCTCAAGACACAGAATTGACTGGGTGGGGTTACTGGTCTTCCCATTGTCCCAGGCCAGTTGTTCCTCTAAGCAAGTTGTCCACATATGCATTTTCCACTCAGTGGTCTTCCCATTGCTAAAGATATTAGCAGGGGTAAGGCAGTTTATGGCTATTCACCAAGGGGGAACCAAAAATATAAAAGTAAAAACAAATATTCTGTTATCAAATCATGCCTGACCACCATCTACTGTCTGTTTTTAACTATTTTTTAACTTGTCAATATGGCAGTCCTGTTAAAGGATCATCATACATATATTATCAACTTGAAGCAAAACTTCAGTTAAACTATGACCCCCCCCTACCCTGGTGCTGAAGCAGGATGGGGGGGGGGGGAGCAAAGAAAAAAAATACCTTACCTTATCCAGGGGCCCCCACTGTCCTCCCAATTTCCTATGACCGCCACCGGAAAAGACTCAAAGCTGCATACCCCAGGTCCGTGCGCACTCCAGACGCCCATTCACTTGGCTCTGTGCTTTTCATCCAAGATGGCGGCACCCAGGAGCGGAGAAGGCCCCAGGATAAGGTAAGGGTTTTTGTCTTTGTAACCCCCCATCGTGCCGGTCATAGTTGGCTGAAGTTCTGCTTTAGAAAGAAACTACAAATGTCAACATAGCTTTCTATACAGCATATTTGGTACTTGTAGTTCAACCAATGCTGGGCAGTGGTGCATGGTCTGTAGCTCTATGCGTTGTATTCCTCAGCAGTCAGTTTTAAACATTTTGCTGTTCACGTTCCAGCAATATGCTTTAACACGTTGCTCATTATCGGCTGTTCCCTGGCACTGGCAAGTTCTGACAATAAATAAAAAATATCTTGGCTAGTATCTGTTGACTCATTGGGGGGGGGGAAGCACATGTCTGTGAGCAGATTAATGATGTTACATAAGAAGTTCTTCTGGTAATAGCTGTCAGGGATGCGCTTTGAAGGGTTTGGTGTGTAATACCTCTGCAGGGTAAGACAGCTACAGTTCTTCTCTAGCTGATTAGGGAACGTCTTCTCCTTCAGGCTTTTTTCTATTATTTGGACAACCATGTCTTGTGTCATATTACAAAGACTTGCATAATATTCAATGTTAGTTAATTATATAAAAAATGAACATCGAGTTCTGGAACTATTTCAGTTTTCTTTATGTCCGCTTTGGTCTAATGAAAATTTCATGAGGATTTATCCGCATTAACTAGTCATACTGCCGATAGGATTCCAAAGTGCTTGCCGCCATCTAGAACCAGTTATCGGGCAAGTTTATAGCTCCATTAATTGCCACCATATAGCAAACCTAGTAAACTAGCAGCTAGAAAAAAGTGGCCAAAATTATGTACTTACCAACATGTAATGTTAGGGAACTAGCGCCACATCCAACAGGGACACAATCTGAACTAGGTGAGTATTGCTTGCTGGGGGCGATAGTGTTTGGCTTCTCCTCTGTGTCATTTGGGTTTAGGCCTGCTTTAAAGAAGCTAACAATCTAGTCTTATGTCTCTACCATGCTTTTAAACTTTATTTATAACTTCAGTATACAGCTCTGCTTTCTTAAAGGGACTGCAAACCCACCAGAATGCACAGGTACTTACATATTATCTGGTTAAAGAGACTTTAATAACTAAAATCTTCCCAAAAATAAAAAGTAGATTTTACTTTAGTACTACTAAAGTTCTGAGATTTGCACAACATGGTTTATAGTAAAATGTTTTCATATGAGAAATGTTTTATATACAAAAGGTCATTAGTATCTGATGCAAAACATGTTCTTTATAGACATAAAACCAGCCCCAATTCATAGACATAGAACCTCATTGGTATAAAACATAGACATGTTTGTTACCTAACGAGCATTTAAAGTAGAACTTTAGCTGCCCTGCTGCGCATCGCTGCGAATAAAACAAAAAAACGGACGCCAGGATACTGACTGCTTTCATGCTCCTTCTGTGGCCGCTGCGTCACAGCCTGTCAGGCTCCAGGGTTATCGGCTGCCAGCATTGATAGGCTCGGCTGCTGGCTCCACTGATAGGCAGCTTGTGATCACATGGGAGTGTCACCCATGAGCAGCCTATCAGCCTGGATTGCACTGCCCCGCTGCTATATAGTACAGCAGAAATATGGTCATTTTTGACCATAGTTCCGCTATAAGGTTGTGTCAGACCCTTCCTCTGAGGTATGCTACCTGAAATGGTCTATCTTTCCAAGGGGGAAATGTCGTAGGACCTGGTCCAGAGGTCTGTCGCATCCCTTGCTACAAATCTCTTTTGATGACAGGTTAACCTTGGGTCAAGAAGGCTGGCAAAAAATGAGCAAAGAAGGAGGACATTCGAATACGAATACTTTATTGGTCGCCAAGTATGTACAGAATACAACATGGAATACTTTTTGGAAGGGAGGTTCTCCATAGAGCTGGTTTTTAGACCTATCCAAAAACCAGGGGAACTTCACAAAGCTGGTGCCTTACCGGTTGCAACTAAAATTCTAATATAGCTCCTGGCAACTCGAGGAAACTAAATCTACCTTTTGCGTGGGCCCCATCCATAATGTGGAAAGATCTTTTATCAAAAAGTAGGTACAGGCTATGCAAAGGTTTCCATGAAGTACAGGCTCAGCCATGAGGGGGTGTTTCAGTGTGTAGGATTGGTGTAGATACCCACAGATTTGTGGAGATCTGATTGGATCACACCTGAAAATACTGTATGTGAGTCAGGGGGGTTGTGAATACTGCCTACAAGATAGTGTTGGCCTCTTCCACCTGATGTTCTTTTGTCTTCATATCTACCCCAGGGTCCCATCCATGTGGCTGAAAATAACGATTTCAGTTCTGCCTTGGAACACAGCATAGGATTTTTCTTCTGCGTTTTCCTCATTCTCTGTTTCAGTCCCAAAGGACTACTAGACCTCAGGCAACCAATATGGTCCTTGTGGGAAATCTTGCTCACTGTATTGCTACAACTGGACATTATTATTATTAATGTTTATTTATATAGCGCCATCAACTTCCGTAGCGCTTTACAAGGTAATGGGTAACTATTTTTCTGAAAGGGTGTCTGCAGGCACACCAGTCACATTATGGATGACAAGGCATTACATTATGTTTGGGTGCTCAGACAGTTCTAGAAGCAAAAGGGACCTAATATCTGTGGCATGGTTACATTTAAAGTAAATCATTGGTAGCATAGCATATATAAATATTAATTTACTCCTCAAGATAAATAGCATTAAATGTGCCCTCAGTTACAGCTACCATGTTTATTTGGCAGATTATATAAAGATGCTGATTGTTTAAGCAGTGTCCCTTTTAACCTTTTACAGTTACTTGGTATGGACCTAATTGCATTAACATTGTGACTGTGTTGCCTATTAACATTTGTAGAGCAGCTGTTACATTTGCAGTGTGGTATAAGCATATATGATTGGCTATCATCTCGGGAATAGCCCCCAAGATATATTCCATCAGCGAGGGGGGTGCATCAGTTGGGGAAGCACGACACATACAAATGTCCAAAAGACCGCATTCTGAGGGTAAATCCAAAATCATATATTATATGACGAATATAATGTCAATGTTTCATGACATGGAAGACCCCTTTATTTAGACCATATTTACAAGCAGTTGCTTGCAACAATTTTCCCCATAATAATAAAGATCCTTATTAAACGCCATTATGGACCTACACCTGATTTTTGCGTTCCTTTCTTCCTGGTGACATCATCACTATGAAATCAGCATTGTTATCCTAATCTGTTAAGTAAAGGAACACAATCGCTCACATGGCTTTGGAATTCGGGCAATTTTTAAATTCCAGTTTTATTGTTTACAAATGGGATAATATGAGTCAACAGCTGAAGTTTTTTACAGCAAGAGAGGCATGTAGCGTGTTGTCTGCAATTCATTAGGTGGGATTGATGTTAAGCCGCCCTGCCAATGTTCTGACTGAGGAAAATCGGTCTATAATTCAATTTTAACAAAGTTGGAGAAAAGGCAGAGTGACTGTGAAGAATAAGTGAAATAAGCCAACATGACAAGGACACAGATTGGTACGTTTAACTTGAGATGTAGAATTGACCAAAGCTACCAAGGGGAAGTCTCGAGGGCAATATATATATATATATATATATATATATATTGTGGTCCGACTGGTATAAAACAGTCAGGCAGAGCTCATGTGCAAGCACAGGGTTTTTATTCTCAGGAACAGTCATCAGTTCCAGTTCAGCAATTGCATCGAAAGTCCATCAAACAAATAATGCTTTCTTCAGCAATGAAGACATTTTATACATTAACATTGATTGGTTGGTGCAAGTGTCAGTCTCTGGCATGAATGCAGTTTTGTGTTGGGGGGTTTTGAGCACCCCCCGTTTATCGTTTTGGGCTAGTAAGAATGAATTTTATACATTAACATTGATTGGTTGGTGCAAGTGTCAGTCTCTGGCATGAATGCAGTTTTGTGTTGGGGGGTTTTGAGCACCCCCCGTTTATCGTTTTGGGCTAGTAAGAATGAATTTTATACATTAACATTGATTGGTTGGTGCAAGTGTCAGTCTCTGACGTGAATGCAGTTTTGTGTTGGGGGGTTTTAGGCACCCCCGTTTATCATTTGGGGTTAGTAAGTTGCTACTAGCCAGAGCGGTGAACACCTTGCTTTGAGTATCAGTTGGTGCCGCCTATACTTATTGGCTTTCTTCAGCAAAAACGTCAAACACATAATTCCAGAGCTCACTAAGTAACATGCTTTCAGGCAGATGCTGGTTCACTCCAGCTTCCGGCAGAGCAGGTTAGCTCCCTTCTGCTGCTTAGTTCACATCTCTTTTGTCTACCTGACATCCAGCAGCTTTTCCCTTAATATCAACTCAGGTGCACACCTAATTGTTGAGCCAGCAGTTTGTGAATCCTGGACTGGACTACAGGAGTGGCCTCCCACACAGACTCTACAGCCACTTCTAAATCCCGGACCCAGAAATCCAATTCAAACAAACTGCTTGAGAACCTAGCTTTACCTGGGACTTATGCCACTGAAAGCCTCAGTGGCACATATCTCCCATCCAGTCAACCCTGCTGACTGCTTACAATACATAATAATGTCTAACTGTATGAACAATGTTCAAATTGGAAGGCTGCTACTGCATCATATAGAAGTGGTTGTTAGCCTGCTTGACTGGAGTTGGAGGGGGGGGGGGCTCCAATGTGGCCCTTGACATCATGAAACATTTTCATTTCATAGTCAACTCACTTCTGTGCAATACCTCATTATCTTTCCAGTGACTATCGCAGATCCCACACACCAGAGCCCAACTGTTAGGTGGAAATGGTCCTCGCCAGAGGTAGTTTAGGCAGTAATATTCAGGCCATTCATACTTAGTATGTGTAAGATGGGTACCTGGATATAATTTTGTGTTTATTTTTATCTGCATGTCTCTGAAAATGTTGCTGTGGTGTGGTTTGTAGTCGCCCTTGGCTGTATAATGGTATAAAGATGCTCATTTGCATGAAGTTATGTGGCCATGGTAAAAGCACAGCCCTTAATTATGGAAGAATTTGAAAGGCCTATGACCTGCATACAAAACTGTCACACATGTCATTTGCAGATTCCCCGGCAATGGTGTTACAGAGTTCATGTGGCATAGTTTCCACGCACGGCTCAGCTATACATCATCCTTCTAAAAAGGGCCATGAAATATTTGATAAGACATTGGGGTCGATTCAGAGCTGGGCGAGAAATCTGACTCTTTGAAAAGCTGCCATTGACGTTCATTGTCTACTGGGTTTAAATTTTCACCTTGCTCTGAAGTAGCCCCAAGGTAGACAATGAATGTCATATATAATGTCTATGAAAACTGAACTCCCAATACAATGCTATGCAGAGAAAATAGTGGTTTAATCAAATGGGCAAAGGTATATACAGTGAATTACAAGTAATCTATATATAATAATAATAATCCCATACATAGAGTCTTTCAGAACGCTGCTGTAAAGTCTATATGATAGCGATGTAACACAGTCCAGGGATGCAGATAGTGCAGACAGTATAGATCAATTTAAAGACCGTAATTCAGTATTATGCGAAGTCCTGGAGCATGTCCAAGTTCTATTATTCCCATGCAAAACATACAGAAGGATAAGCATTTCAACAAGGCATTAGTAAAAGGCTGACCGCTGGTTGAATGAGAACCTCAACGTTTCGGTCAATTAGACCTTTCTCAAGAGGAGCGGTATCTAAGTGTTGTGAGGGGACCATATTTAAGGTCTCCAGCATCCAACGAGGACGCAGGGATCGGTGCCCAAGGGGCGCCAAATCGTGGCGTCCTCAGCGGCTTCCGCATCTCGTCCCGGCCAATCACTGGATGGATGGCAGCTTTGCCATCCAACCCAAGAAGTGGCGCGCGGGGTGGAAGGCGGCGTCGCAATAAGCGCAGGTAATGTATACCGCCAACAAAATGGGGGGGCACCCCGAAATGGGATGCCCCACTGTGTTACCCTAAGCAGTGTAACTCGGAGAGTCCAGGGCCCCCGAAGTTCCTCTTAAAGTGGACCAACACCCACGGGTGATCGGCCCGGGAATCTATAAGATTCCCGGGCCGATCACCTCCCTCCCCGCGGGACATCCGAGATCGGGATGTCCTGCGGGGTGAAACCCCCCCAAACACCCCAAACTCCTTACCTTATTCCCTTACCGTCTGCGAATGGCCGGCGCGCGCGCGCGTCAAGAGGGCCGCGCGGGAGGCGGCGGCGGAGGAGGAGCCGCTTGTCCGCGGCTTGTCCGTCGGCGCGGGGAGAGGTGAGTTTTTCGGGGGGTTCGGGGGGGTTTCACACAGTGGGGCACCCCGATCGGGGGTGCCCCACCGAAGTGGACCAAGACCCAGGATAGTCAAAATCCTGGGTGTTGGTCCACTTTAAAAGCGGAACAAAACCTGGGACTTTACATCCTCAATTCAGGATGCCCCGCTGTGTGAAACCCCCAGATCACCACGATTCACTCACCTCTTCCTCATTCCCACAGCGCATGTTCAGGCTCTCATCCAATAAGAGCCGTCTGCCATGACTGTCAATGTTCTCATTGGAATCAATGGACGACATCAATATGCAACAAATGATGGAATGGACCCCTGACCTAAAGAAAATCATCAGTCTCCCCAGCATACCCCTCAGTTGGTCCTGAAGCCCTAGTGCAGCCTTGGTATCTGAAGCCATGCACAACACATCCAGCTGGAGGTGTACAGCAATGCCCTAGAGAATAATGGGAGCCTTGGTCTGG
The DNA here is from genome assembly GCA_027917425.1 of Gastrophryne carolinensis. Lineage (NCBI taxonomy): Eukaryota > Metazoa > Chordata > Amphibia > Anura > Microhylidae > Gastrophryne > Gastrophryne carolinensis. Next base: position 100,212,479 of record CM051234.1, read on the forward strand.
GCTTGTAGTCCTGCACACAGATCTTTGAGGCTGGAAGCCAGGAGTGTGGGACATAGCTTTGGATAATGGTGGCTGCAGGAGAGTGAGCTGTGCCACAAAGCTGGGTGAAAAGTAAGCAGGAAAACCTCCTTCCTGTATAGCTCTGCTATTGTATGGTCTGATCAGAAAGTTCACAAAAGTAGCCATTCTAAATACCCTTTCACCCCTCTTCCACTATACATGCGAAAGTGGCGTGGTAATTTGTCTTATACTGAGTTGTCTCTTTGGTGCTTCTTCTCCAGTACCTCGTTGGGTGTTGATATATCTGCTCTTTCAGCAGCTTCCAGACTGACCCTCGTTCCAGCAGCTCAGCCATTAAGAATGTTTACCATTGGCTTTACAGGGCGGGTGGCATTTTCCGGAATGATTAGATCACCATTGGACTTAGCCAATGATGCTTGCCAAGGAATGTGAGGATATTAAGCTTGAGTCTGCCATTTTGCCATGTGGGCATAGGGCAGGGCACAATGTGAGTGATAGAGATAACTTTGCTTAGAGAACTCCAATTTAAATGGACCAAACATTGAAACTAATACATCCTACAGGTGCATTTTTCTGCCAAGTGTTGAGAAGAACAATAATTGGATTCCTTTCAAGAAAGTGTATTAAGCAGTTAGATCTGCAAAAAAACAAACTTTATTTCTAGAAAAATGCAGTGTTTTATTTTTTATATGTTAATATTATCGCATAAGGTCAAATAGGATTATTGAGTGTTGATTGAACAGGACGCATAACCCCGCTGTCAGCACACAAGCTATATCTATTACAGGTTGCTATGATGGGCCTTTCATGTGTTTGATGTAGGAGTGTGCCAGAAAGTAATACTCATGAAAAGATGTGTTTATGTTGAAACTGTGAATATTTGACCTTTTTGATCCCTGGGGTGAGACAAAGAAGATAACAGAATTGTGCCGTTGTTTTTACCTAGGCCTAATTATCTGACAGACATGAACCGACTTGAAGACGGTCAACACAGGTAGAGTTTATACAGACAGCTGTATTGATATATCACTTTGGCAAGCGTTGACAAAGAAGTGCTAGCATGGAATGCCCCAGTCATGCATGTCTGCTTTGTCTTATTGCTTACAGTGCAACCCCTTAAAGTGGACCAAAAGTCCACCTACTCCGTGAAATGCTCCACCACCTATTAGCTACCAGCAAGTCTGCAACGAGGTTGTTTGTGGCTGTCGGTCTCTTTTAATAATGCAGAGCAATAAAAAAAGCACCTGGTGCAATGCATCAATTGCCTAAAACTAAGTACAATGTGGTAAATTGTTTCCCATACGTTACAAAGCACAGTCAGATTTTGACACCCCCCTTCCGCAATCTGCTGCATGTGGGGCATCCTGATTTGTGTGAAATACCCCCATTTGCTTTTAACTTATATCAAACCTGTGGTCTTACAGCACATTGCCATGCATCGCTGTCATATGCCACGACTTGTGTTCCCTTTTATTGCTCCCCAGGAATGAGCAAATATGTCTTGTGAGGGGTGTGAGCAAGGGATGCCAGAGGAGGCCCACTGTGGGATTTCACAGAACTGGAGGGTTTTGCACATGGGCATCCATTTTAAAAGTAACTCTGTGGCCAAATCCAACCATCTGAAAAACTGCACATCCTAATATGTAAATGATAATAATAATAGAACCTTCCCTAAAAACCTGGCAAACAAAATCCCGGTTTGATCCACTTTAAAGGCCATAGATGTTGCTGACTGAAGACCTTCTTTTGCAACTAGCTTTAGAATAAACCCTATAAAAAGCACTTCTGGGTGCTAAAAATGAAAGGCTCTTCAGCTCAATTCCTTTGCTGTTCTCTCAACAGTCATGTCACAGAGATAAAAGTCAGGTCTGTAGTAATCAAGTAAATCGCAAACTTCAAACTTAGCTGAGGGTGTAGAGTGAAGGCAGTCTGTAGACCCTGAAAGAGGATTCCAGCTCCAGCCATTTCACATACAGAGGCAGAAAGTTTAGTGTCATTAAGATTGTTCAGTGGTGACTAACGCAATACACTTGCCAGTGAAACACCTCACCCCAGTGACACTGAGACTCATGTTGTTTTATTTAGGTTCACTTCTAGTTTGGTCTTCACCAGCAGGTAATGAAGATATTTTTTTTACGACGTATGTCTCCATTTCAAAAATATAATTCTTTTTTTTTTTTTTATATAGAAAGCTTGGGGTTTAATGGTTTACTCACCCTGTCCACTTCTTCCACTAGGACTATCCCCGATGTAAATTAGTGGGCTCTGTGGTGCATATGGGTGGTTTTCACCTACCAGCAATAATAGAGATAATGGTAGCATATCATTATAATAAGATCTGTCTATACATCTTAAAGGGGGGAAGAAACACACTAGATGGTCTTTTGGAGTGATTCTCGCATGAAAATATATACTCACCTCTTGTACCGCACAGCTCTTCTATCTGGTACTTTTTTTTTTTTTTTTTTTAACATACTTACCATTTGCCAAGACCTAGCATGCTGCTGTGCAGCACCAGTCATCATTCTCCATCTCTTCCAGGACTATGCCCCTTGGCACACTCACTCTATTTATTGCAATAATGGCGGCGTGACACTTCAGTAAGCTCCCTCCATTGCAATGACCTTCTTTGCAGACTGCCAGTTATCATTACAGGAGCTCCTGCCGAGCTCAGCAACAACCATATTGTACAATTGATCCAGTTGTATCAAACACTCTCCAGGCATGCTCAACCTGTGTTTGCTGGAATTATGTTTTTTTCTTCTCAGGCATTGGTAGCAACCACCAGGAACTGACCTTTAACCTTATTAAAACATCATGAATGATACTATAAACCGTGCCAAATGAAATGCAGACATTCACAAGACAATCTTCCAAATCTTTTTTATTTTCAACTTCAATTTATTTTCTACCCATTTTCCTTGGTAATAGGAAGGTGCATAGGCACCATATATATCAATCCTTGGACTTCTTTAGGCTTTATTTCTTCTTTTGTAAGAAGGTTAATCTCCAAATCCCTCACTTACTTTGTAGACCTGCATTGCCTTCATCAGACAGAACTGCTATGGAAAAATGTCTCAACCTGCATAGACATGCTCAGCTCACTAACACTGGCAATACATTTTGGGGTAGAAAACTATTGAAACCCCCTTGTATATTGTTCTGCAAACTCACACTCACATACTGGAAACACCGTGAAACACTGCTCTCCACAGTGTATGCTTCAACATCAGGATAGCGTCAAATTTCCATAAACTGCTTATGTCACTCAAAATAAAAACACATAAGGATATTTTAAGGGGAGCAATTTACTCAACTTTTGTTTTGACTGGAGGTCTGCTTTAAAGGTCATGTGCCTAACTGCAAAGCCCCACATCAAAGTGAACTGCTTAACAGCAATAGCTTTGCAGATTAGGACCTTCAATCATTCTTGTGCTTACTCCAGGTTTCCGACTATGTAAGTGGGGACATTGGATGAACAATGCTGCACCAATGAAATGCTTTGTTAAAAAAGTGATTAGCTATGGAAGTGGTGAAGCAGGTTTTTTTTTTTTTTGGGGGGTGGGGCATCAAAGTGGGACAGTGTAAACAAGTTTGTGGGTTATGTGTGTGGCTTATTTATAGGCTTTTAAAGATCAATTTCCACAGCATTCTATGCTACTTGTTAGTGTATGTAGGGGTAGTCTTGCCCCCGGTTTCATGCTTTTCAGTCCATAAAATATATTGGTGACTGAGCCAATGCTCAGCCAATCCATGCTTTCCACTACCACCATTCAGCCAAAGAATCTGATGACTCCTGCATTTGGTGGGATAGTCTGATCCATAATGTCAGCAAAGTGGGACATTTAGGTGGGACAAATTTCCTCAAAGTGGGATCGTCCCACCAAAACTGGTCAGTTTATTGCAGAACAATACAGCAGCCAGTCAATGAAAATATTCAGAAGCCTGTCATCAGTCATAACCTCCATGTTTTCCTCACTACAGGGTTAGTCTATAAAGCAAATCTTAAAGGAGGAGCCTGCAAATCTCATGACTTCATTAAGTGAGACAAATCTAATAATAGATTATGTTTGAAGGCCTAAACAGTTTTACTATTAATAACCATAGACAGAGGTTATAATTCTTAGTGAATAAAACAGCAGTTAAAATAAAAGCACTGTAATGTGGATAACCGAGGATTTCTTAGAAAAGGCATTTACAGTTGGAACTCCCGCTTGGACTCTTACACTGGCTTCACACAGATATGAGTCAACCCAGATAGTCATCAGTTTCCAGCTAAACAATTTACCACTACGAGCACTTTGTGGGTCTGCCGTTGTATAAGGCTCTTCAAGTTCATTTACATTTTAAATTGTAGTTAGTCCCACAGATGGCCCTGCAAACTCCAACACTAAAGAAATATGGCAATTCACAACATTGCGAGGTTGGAAAATAAGACACGCTGGCATATGTAGTGGGGGATGAATAAAGAGGTTGTTTGATGGTCGCAGTTAAGCCTCATTGGAGTCCAAGCATTTGGAACACTCCACCCATCCTTGCTAAGCCCACTTTGGGCAATAAAATAAGGTACTGGTCTGTCAGTCAAGTTCAACTGCCAGTCCAGTTCATCTTTTAATGCCCAAATAGGGCTTAGCATGAGGATGGAGGGTTGGCTGGGAGATTACAGAAAGCTTAGACTTTATTTTTTATGTGCCCCTGTCTGAGGAGCAAAGGATGACTTTTCTTATGAATCATACAGTGTCACACGCAGCAAATCAGTATGAGTCCAGATATCAGCAACTCACCTTTTGTAACTGCCCCAGGCCCGATCTCATTGACTGCCACTTCTGTGTCTAAATCTTTCCATCAGTCACAGGGGGAAGGCCACACCTTCTCCATTCAATATAATGGAGGGGTGTGTCAGGCCTTGGCACACCCCTCCATTTCAATGAATGGAGATGACTTGGAAGCTTTCCTGTGACTCATACCATCAATCCTGACCCCATGTGCGGGGCCCAGGGAGGTGCAGGCTCGGATCCATCGGTTAGGTGAGTTGCCGATTGGTGGACTTGGATCGATCATCTGCACGGGACAAAAGGTGAGTACCCTTATTTTTTTTAATGGCTGGTTAATCACTTTAATGCAGAAGCATGCTGATTACAGTGTCACACTTCCTAGCCCCCCAGCATTGCCATTTAAAGTGGACCACTATACCTACTTGCCCACCCCTGGTTAAAAAAGTAAAAAAGACACCTAAATAGAACTCATCGGGCTTGGCCATGTCCAACCTGCCCATCAGTGGGAAATGATATTCGCCATGTGAGGAGTATTTTGTCTGATTTGGGCAAGGTGCTTGATATGTACACTAAATTGTCATGTTTGATGCTTTCCTGTACCTTAGTGCATTGTTTTGGAGTGGTTTTCAGCATTTCCTAAATGTTTTGGCTTCTACTATCTATTGTTGACAAATGTGGCTCCCTGCCATCTCTCAACGCTAAACGTGGCTCACATGTTAAGAAAGGTTGGGTACCCCCGGTTTGAGGACTATAGATTTTTTAACAAAATGTCCCCTGCCTTTGTCTCCTGCTGGTTCCATCACATTTAGAAATAGCTTCAATAAAACACTTCTACAGAGATGGAAAGAAAACCTCGGATGCGTGATGTGGAAGTCTGGGCTCTGCCGCGAAGTTCCTGTGCCAGGAGACATAACCTCTGCAGTACGGAACACTTTCATATTTGGTACCGCCAGATATGTCCTGCTGGAAAGCTGTGGCGGATACATTCTGATCCATTGTAGAACATGTGACCGCACCAGCTACACAAAGCCTGCTTGCCTTTGATATAAGAATGTCCATTAATCCTGTGACTGTAATCAACTCAGGAGCACAACGATATCCAAAGACAAGCTTAAGGATCATCTCGTGGAAGTCCGCCTGCCAGAAGCATCTCCAAAAAAATCTGTCTTCTGTACCAAACGCAGTTAAACAATAGAAGGCAGCACATAATGATCTGAACACATCGGTGTTATGGATCACGCCCAAACTATGTGACTCCATAAAGCTATATAAACAGCAGACATTTTAGCTCATTTGGAGGATGAAAAAGCAGGATTTGTATACAGCACTTTCTAGGACGTTTCCTGATTATCGTAAAAACATGTAAATCAGTCATTGGTGTGAGCACCTTTTTTCTCTAAAATGGACCAAAACTCATATTTGACTTTTGGGCCAGTATTGATGATTCCTAGTGATTCTTCCTTGGGATGCCCCACAGTCTAAATCACTGCAGAACCCCACAGCATCTCCTGCTTCCCTGATTTGAATGCCCTGCCTTGTGACCTATGGAGAGCAGAGGGGGCGCAGGGAAGGAAGGGATGCTACGGTGTGTACTTCCTGTATTGGAATATAGCGATGGAACCGCGGCATGGTAAGTGCAGCTTGAGTGGGTATTCAACAGCCATTCCAACCACATCAGGGTGCCTCCTAGGAATTATCAATACTGAACCAAATATAAAATATAACTTTTGGTTCAGTTGAACACAGCAGCAATCCCAACTGACTGATCATACTTGTTTGGTAGTTTGTTTCAAGCTGGCCTGCAGCTTGGCCACTACTCTGCATTGAAAGGCACCCTGTGCAAGACTACAGGGACCCCAGCAACTGTCTAGCATATTTATACTGGGTTTTAATGTTAGACAATTTGGTGATAGAATAAAGTTCACCACCCAGAGCAGTGCTACTATTGTTCTTTGTAGAAAGATAATTCAGCTCCACTCATATTCTTGATGTGGGTCAATATCAACTGGTAATGCGTAACCTTTAATTATGCATATTAAAAGTGCGCCTGCATATCCTGTGCAACATAAAAGTCCTCTGCAGGAAAAGACAACATGTTTCATGGGGTTAGTAGTCTTTCTCTTAGTCATGTGGCACGATATCTGGCCACTTCAAGGATCCGAGTGAAGCTGAATCTACAAGGGCTTTTCAGCAGCCATTATGTGCTCCCTTTTTCTTGGCAACAGGGGTCATTTTCATCATTGAGGGTGGGCTGTAATTCTTATCTACTATTGTTCTCTGCTTTTATCAGTGGAGAAAAAAACATTTGCATCCATGGAGGCTCCTCCTTTAAGAGGTAAAGGGGGGCTAGCATATGAAGGGATGGCATAGGCAGAACAGGATGGGTGGGCAACATCCTCAGTAGTGTGCTTCAGAGGAGCAATTGCATCTCCAGGGTGGTCTCTGCATACTCTGCACCCTGGAGCCAGGTCATTGACAGCTGTCAATGTCGAGCCTGGTAGGGTTAAACTGGTCCACTTTTGCCAGGGGCGGGGGGGTCAGGAGAGGGGAGTGCAATTCTGACTGATGTTTTCTGTGGGGTGCTGAAATGCTGTTGCCTGGGGGAATGGGTAATTTAGTGCTGATTGCTGGGATGGGAGCGGTGGTGGTATGTAGTGCTGACTGCTGTGATGGACAGGGGGAGTGGGGGGTATAGTGCTTTTTGCTGGGCTGGGGTTATTGGGTGGTGTAGTACTGAATGCTGGGCTGGGGGTACTGGGTGGTGTTGTACTGCATGCCGGGCTGTGGGTACTGGGTGGTGTAGTACTGAATGCTAGGCTGGGGGTACTTGGCGGTGTAGTACTGAATGCTGGGCTGGGGGTACTGGGTGGTGTAGTACTAAATGCTAGGCTGGGGGTACTTGGCGGTGTAGTACTGAATGCTGGGCTGGGGGTACTGGGTGGTGTAGTACTGAATGCTAGGCTGGGGGTACTTGGCGGTGTAGTACTGAATGCTGGGCTGGGGGTACTGGGTGGTGTAGTACTGAATGCCGGGCTGGGGGTACTGGGTGGTGTAGTAGTGAATGCCGGGCTGGGGGTACTGGGTGGTGTAGTACTGAATGCCGGGCTGGGGGTACTTGGCGGTGTAGTACTGAATGCTGGGCTGGGGGTACTGGGTGGTGTAGTACTGAATGCCGGGCTGGGGGTACTGGGTGGTGTAGTACTGAATGCCGGGCTGGGGGTACTTGGCGGTGTAGTACTGAATGCCGGGCTGGGGGTACTGGGTGGTGTAGTACTGAATGCCGGGCTGGGGGTACTTGGCGGTGTAGTACTGAATGCTGTGCTGGGGGCACTGGGTGGTCTAGTACTGAATGCCGGGCTGGGGGTACTGGGTGGTGTAGTACTGAATGCTGGGCTGGGGGTACTGGGTGGTGTAGTACTGAATGCTAGGCTGGGGGTACTGGGTGGTGTAGTACTGAGTGCTGGGCTGGGGGTACTGGGTGGTGTATTACTGAATGCCGGGCTGGGTGTACTGGGTGGTGTAGTACTGAATGCCGGGCTGGGGGTACTGGGTGGTGTAGTACTGAGTGCCGGGCTGGGGTTACTGGGTGGTGTATTACTGAATGCTGGGCTGGGGGTACTGGGTGGTGTAGTACTGAATGCTGTGCTGGGGGTACTGGGTGGTGTAGTACTGAATGCCGGGCTCGGGGTACTGGGTGGTGTAGTACTGAATGCTGTGCTGGGGGTACTGGGTGGTGTAGTACTGAATGCTTGGCTGGGGGAACTGGGTGGAGTAGTACTGAGTGCTGGGCTGGGGGTACTGGGTGGTGTATTACTGAATGCCGGGCTGGGAGTACTGGGTGGTGTAGTACTGAATGCTGGGCTGGGGGTACTGGGTGGTGTAGTACTGAATGCTGGGCTGGGGGTAATGGGTGGTGTAGTACTGAATGCCGGGCTGGGGGTACTGGGTGGTGTAGTACTGAATGCTGGGCTGGGAGTACTGGGTGGTGTAGTACTGAATGCTGGGCTGGGGGTACTGGGTGGTGTAGTACTGAATGCTGTGCTGGGGGTACTGGGTGGTGTAGTACTGAATGCTGGGCTGGGAGTACTGGGTGGTGTAGTACTGAATGCTGGGCTTGGGGGTACTGGGCGGTGTAGTACTGAATGCTGTGCTGGGGGTAATGGGCGGTGTAGTACTGAATGCTGGGCTGGGAGTACTGGGTGGTGTAGTACTGAATGCTGGGCTGGGGGTAATGGGTGGTGTAGTACTGAATGCCGGGCTGGGGGTACTGGGTGGTGTAGTTCTGAATGCTGGGCTGGGAGTACTGGGTGGTGTAGTACTGAATGCTGGGCTGGGGGTACTGGGTGGTGTAGTACTGAATGCTGTGCTGGGGGTACTGGGTGGTGTAGTACTGAATGCTGGGCTGGGAGTACTGGGTGGTGTAGTACTGAATGCTGGGCTTGGGGGTACTGGGCGGTGTAGTACTGAATGCTGTGCTGGGGGTAATGGGCGGTGTAGTACTGAAAGCTGGGCTGGGAGTACTGGGTGGTGTAGTACTGAATGCTGGGCTGGGGGTACTGGGTGATGTTGTACTGAATGCTGGGCTGGGGGTACTGGGTGGTTTAGTACTGAATGCTGGGTTGGGGGTACTGGGTGGTGTTGTACTGCATGCCGGGCTGGGGGTACTGGGTGGTGTAGTACTGAATGCTGGGCTGGGGGTAATGGGTGGTGTATTACTGAATGCCGGGCTGGGAGTACTGGGTGGTGTAGTACTGAATGCCGGGCTGGGGGTACTGGGTGGTGTAGTAGTGAATGCCGGGCTGGGGGTACTGGGTGGTGTTGTACTGTATGCCGGGCTGGGGGTACTGGGTGGTGTTGTACTGTATGCCGGGCTGGGGGTAATGGGCGGTGTAGTACTGAATGCCGGGCTGGGGGTACTTGGCGGTGTAGTACTGAATGCTGGGCTGGGGGTACTGGGTGGTGTAGTACTGAATGCCGGGCTGGGGGTACTGGGTGGTGTAGTACTGAATGCCGGGCTGGGGGTACTGGGTGGTGTTGTACTGTATGCCGGGCTGGGGGTACTGGGTGGTGTAGTACTGAATGCCGGGCTGGGGGTACTTGGCGGTGTAGTACTGAATGCCGGGCTGGGGGTACTGGGTGGTGTAGTACTGAATGCCGGGCTGGGGGTACTTGGCGGTGTAGTACTGAATGCTGTGCTGGGGGCACTGGGTGGTCTAGTACTGAGTGCCGGGCTGGGGGTACTGGGTGGTGTAGTACTGAATGCTGGGCTGGGGGTACTGGGTGGTGTAGTACTGAATGCTGGGCTGGGGGTACTGGGTGGTGTAGTACTGAATGCTAGGCTGGGGGTACTGGGTGGTGTATTACTGAATGCCGGGCTGGGTGTACTGGGTGGTGTAGTTCTGAATGCTGGGCTGGGAGTACTGGGTGGTGTAGTACTGAATGCTGGGCTGGGGGTACTGGGTGGTGTAGTACTGAATGCTGTGCTGGGGGTACTGGGTGGTGTAGTACTGAATGCTGGGCTGGGGGTACTGGGTGGTGTAGTACTGAATGCTGTGCTGGGGGTACTGGGTGGTGTAGTACTGAATGCCGGGCTCGGGGTACTGGGTGGTGTAGTACTGAATGCTGTGCTGGGGGTACTGGGTGGTGTAGTACTGAATGCTTGGCTGGGGGTACTGGGTGGTGTAGTACTGAGTGCTGGGCTGGGGGTACTGGGTGGTGTATTACTGAATGCCGGGCTGGGAGTACTGGGTGGTTTAGTACTGAATGCCGGGCTGGGGGTACTGGGTGGTGTAGTACTGAATGCTGGGCTGGGGGTAATGGGTGGTGTAGTACTGAATGCCGGGCTGGGGGTACTGGGTGGTGTAGTACTGAATGCTGGGCTGGGAGTACTGGGTGGTGTAGTACTGAATGCTGGGCTGGGGGTACTGGGTGGTGTAGTACTGAATGCTGTGCTGGGGGTACTGGGTGGTGTAGTACTGAATGCTGGGCTGGGAGTACTGGGTGGTGTAGTACTGAATGCTGGGCTTGGGGGTACTGGGCGGTGTAGTACTGAATGCTGTGCTGGGGGTAATGGGCGGTGTAGTACTGAATGCTGGGCTGGGGGTACTGGGTGATGTTGTACTGAATGCTGGGCTGGGGGTACTGGGTGGTTTAGTACTGAATGCTGGGCTGGGGGTACTGGGTGATGTTGTACTGAATGCTGGGCTGGGGGTACTGGGTGGTTTAGTACTGAATGCTGGGTTGGGGGTACTGGGTGGTGTTGTACTGCATGCCGGGCTGTGGGTACTGGGTGGTGTAGTACTGAATGCTGGGCTGGGGGTACTGGGTGGTGTATTACTGAGTGCCGGGCTGGGAGTACTGGGTGGTGTAGTACTGAATGCCGGGCTGGGGGTACTTGGCGGTGTAGTACTGAATGCTGGGCTGGGGGTACTGGGTGGTGTTGTACTGTATGCCGGGCTGGGGGTACTGGGTGGTGTAGTACTGAATGCCGGGCTGGGGGTACTTGGCGGTGTAGTACTGAATGCTGGGCTGGGGGTACTGGGTGGTGTAGTACTGAATGGCGGGCTGGGGGTACTGGGTGGTGTAGTACTGAATGCCGGGCTGGGGGTACTGGGTGGTGTTGTACTGTATGCCGGGCTGGGGGTACTGGGTGGTGTAGTACTGAATGCCGGGCTGGGGGTACTTGGCGGTGTAGTACTGAATGCCGGGCTGGGGGTACTGGGTGGTGTAGTACTGAATGACGGGCTTGGGGGTACTTGGCGGTGTAGTACTGAATGCTGTGCTGGGGGCACTGGGTGGTGTAGTACTGAATGCCGGGCTGGGGGTACTGGGTGGTGTAGTACTGAGTGCCGGGCTGGGGTTACTGGGTGGTGTAGTACTGAATGCTGGGCTGGGGGTACTGGGTGGTGTAGTACTGAATGCTGGGCTGGGGGTACTGGGTGGTGTAGTACTGAGTGCTGGGCTGGGGGTACTGGGTGGTGTAGTATTGAATGCTAGGCTGGGGGTACTGGGTGGTGTATTACTGAATGCTGGGCTGGGGGTACTGGGTGGTGTAGTACTGAATGCTAGGCTGGGGGTACTGGGTGGTGTAGTACTGAATGCTGGGCTGGGGGTACTGGGTGGTGTATTACTGAATGCCGGGCTGGGAGTACTGGGTGGTGTAGTACTGAATGCCGGGCTGGGGGTACTTGGCGGTGTAGTACTGAATGCTGGGCTGGGGGTACTGGGTGGTGTTGTACTGTATGCCGGGCTGGGGGTACTGGGTGGTGTAGTACTGAATGCCGGGCTGGGGGTACTGGGTGGTGTAGTACTGAATGCTGGGCTGGGGGTACTGGGTGGTGTAGTACTGAATGCCGGGCTGGGGGTACTGGGTGGTGTAGTACTGAATGCCGGGCTGGGGGTACTGGGTGGTGTTGTACTGTATGCCGGGCTGGGGGTACTGGGTGGTGTAGTACTGAATGCCGGGCTGGGGGTACTTGGCGGTGTAGTACTGAATGCCGGGCTGGGGGTACTGGGTGGTGTAGTACTGAATGCCGGGCTTGGGGGTACTTGGCGGTGTAGTACTGAATGCTGTGCTGGGGGCACTGGGTGGTGTAGTACTGAATGCCGGGCTGGGGGTACTGGGTGGTGTAGTACTGAGTGCCGGGCTGGGGTTACTGGGTGGTGTAGTACTGAATGCTGGGCTGGGGGTACTGGGTGGTGTAGTACTGAATGCTAGGCTGGGGGTACTGGGTGGTGTAGTACTGAGTGCTGGGCTGGGGGTACTGGGTGGTGTAGTACTGAATGCTAGGCTGGGGGTACTGGGTGGTGTATTACTGAATGCTGGGCTGGGGGTACTGGGTGGTGTAGTACTGAATGCTAGGCTGGGGGTACTGGGTGGTGTAGTACTGAATGCTGGGCTGGGGGTACTGGGTGGTGTAGTACTGAATGCTAGGCTGGGGGTACTGGGTGGTGTATTACTGAATGCCGGGCTGGGAGTACTGGGTGGTGTAGTACCGTATGCTGGGCTGGGGGTACTGGGTGGTGTTGTACTGAATGCTGGGCTGGGGGTACTGGGTGGTGTATTACTGAATGCCGGGCTGGGAGTACTGGGTGGTGCAGTACTGAATGCCGGGCTGGGGGTACTGGGTGGTGTAGTACTGAGTGCCGGGCTGGGGTTACTGGGTGGTGTATTACTGAATGCCGGGCTGGGAGTACTGGGTGGTGTAGTACTGAATGCTGGGCTGGGGGTACTGGGTGGTGTAGTACTGAATGCTGTGCTGGGGGTACTGGGTGGTGTAGTACTGAATGCCGGGCTCGGGGTACTGGGTGGTGTAGTACTGAATGCTGTGCTGGGGGTACTGGGTGGTGTAGTACTGAGTGCTGGGCTGGGGGTACTGGGTGGTGTTGTACTGAATGACGGGCTTGGGGGTACTTGGCGGTGTAGTACTGAATGCTGTGCTGGGGGCACTGGGTGGTGTAGTACTGAATGCCGGGCTCGGGGTACTGGGTGGTGTAGTACTGAATGCTGTGCTGGGGGTACTTGGCGGTGTAGTACTGAATGCCGGGCTGGGGGTACTGGGTGGTGTAGTACTGAATGACGGGCTTGGGGGTACTTGGCGGTGTAGTACTGAATGCTGTGCTGGGGGCACTGGGTGGTGTAGTACTGAATGCCGGGCTGGGGGTACTGGGTGGTGTAGTACTGAGTGCCGGGCTGGGGTTACTGGGTGGTGTAGTACTGAATGCTGGGCTGGGGGTACTGGGTGGTGTAGTACTGAATGCTGGGCTGGGGGTACTGGGTGGTGTAGTACTGAGTGCTGGGCTGGGGGTACTGGGTGGTGTAGTATTGAATGCTAGGCTGGGGGTACTGGGTGGTGTATTACTGAATGCTGGGCTGGGGGTACTGGGTGGTGTAGTACTGAATGCTAGGCTGGGGGTACTGGGTGGTGTAGTACTGAATGCTGGGCTGGGGGTACTGGGTGGTGTATTACTGAATGCCTGGCTGGGAGTACTGGGTGGTGTAGTACTGAATGCCGGGCTGGGGGTACTTGGCGGTGTAGTACTGAATGCTGGGCTGGGGGTACTGGGTGGTGTTGTACTGTATGCCGGGCTGGGGGTACTGGGTGGTGTAGTACTGAATGCCGGGCTGGGGGTACTGGGTGGTGTAGTACTGAATGCTGGGCTGGGGGTACTGGGTGGTGTAGTACTGAATGCCGGGCTGGGGGTACTGGGTGGTGTAGTACTGAATGCCGGGCTGGGGGTACTGGGTGGTGTTGTACTGTATGCCGGGCTGGGGGTACTGGGTGGTGTAGTACTGAATGCCGGGCTGGGGGTACTTGGCGGTGTAGTACTGAATGCCGGGCTGGGGGTACTGGGTGGTGTAGTACTGAATGCCGGGCTTGGGGGTACTTGGCGGTGTAGTACTGAATGCTGTGCTGGGGGCACTGGGTGGTGTAGTACTGAATGCCGGGCTGGGGGTACTGGGTGGTGTAGTACTGAGTGCCGGGCTGGGGTTACTGGGTGGTGTAGTACTGAATGCTGGGCTGGGGGTACTGGGTGGTGTAGTACTGAATGCTAGGCTGGGGGTACTGGGTGGTGTAGTACTGAGTGCTGGGCTGGGGGTACTGGGTGGTGTAGTACTGAATGCTAGGCTGGGGGTACTGGGTGGTGTATTACTGAATGCTGGGCTGGGGGTACTGGGTGGTGTAGTACTGAATGCTAGGCTGGGGGTACTGGGTGGTGTAGTACTGAATGCTGGGCTGGGGGTACTGGGTGGTGTAGTACTGAATGCTAGGCTGGGGGTACTGGGTGGTGTATTACTGAATGCCGGGCTGGGAGTACCGGGTGGTGTAGTACCGTATGCTGGGCTGGGGGTACTGGGTGGTGTTGTACTGAATGCTGGGCTGGGGGTACTGGGTGGTGTATTACTGAATGCCGGGCTGGGAGTACTGGGTGGTGCAGTACTGAATGCCGGGCTGGGGGTACTGGGTGGTGTAGTACTGAGTGCCGGGCTGGGGTTACTGGGTGGTGTATTACTGAATGCCGGGCTGGGAGTACTGGGTGGTGTAGTACTGAATGCTGGGCTGGGGGTACTGGGTGGTGTAGTACTGAATGCTGTGCTGGGGGTACTGGGTGGTGTAGTACTGAATGCCGGGCTCGGGGTACTGGGTGGTGTAGTACTGAATGCTGTGCTGGGGGTACTGGGTGGTGTAGTACTGAGTGCTGGGCTGGGGGTACTGGGTGGTGTATTACTGAATGCCGGGCTGGGAGTACTGGGTGGTGTAGTACTGAATGCTGGGCTGGGGGTACTGGGTGGTGTAGTACTGAATGCTGGGCTGGGGGTACTGGGTGGTGTATTACTGAATGCCGGGCTGGGCGTACTGGGTGATGTTGTACTGAATGCCGGGCTGGGGGTACTGGGTGGTGTAGTACTGAATGCCGGGCTGGGGGTACTGGGTGATGTTGTACTGAATGCCGGGCTGGGGGTACTGGGTGGTGTAGTACTGAATGCCGGGCTGGGAGTACTTGGTGGTGTAGTACTGAATGCTGGGCTGGGGGTACTGGGTGGTGTAGTACTGAATGCTGGGCTGGGAGTACTGGGTGGTGTAGTACTGAATGCTGGGCTTGGGGGTACTGGGCGGTGTAGTACTGAATGCTGTGCTGGGGATACTGGGTGGTGTTGTACTGAATGCTGTGCTGGGGGTACTGGGCGGTGTAGTACTGAATGCTGTGCTGGGGGTAATGGGCGGTGTAGTACTGAATGCCGTGCTGGGGGTAATGGGCGGGGTAGTACTGAATGCTGGACTGGGAGTACTGGGTGGTGTTGTACTGAATGCTGGGCTTGGGGGTACTGGGCGGTGTAGCACTGAATGCTGTGCTGGGGGTAATGGGCGGTGTAGTACTGAATGCTGGGCTGGGGGTACTGGGCGGTGTGGTACTGAGTGCTGGGCTGGGGGTACTGGGTGGTGTAGTACTGAATGCTGGGCTGGGGGTACTGGGTGGTGTAGTACTGAATGCTGGGATGGGGGTACTGGGTGGTGGTATACTGAATGCCGGGCTGGGGGTACTGGGTGGTGTTGTACTGAATGCTGTGCTGGGGGTAATGGGTGGTGTTGTACTGAATGCTGTGCTGGGGGTACTGGGTGGTGTTGTACTGAATGCTGGGCTGGGGGTACTGGGTGGTGTAGTACTGTATGCCGGGCTGGGGGTACTGGGTGGTGTAGTACTGTATGCTGGGCTGGGGGTACTGGGTGGTGTAGTACTGAATGCTGGGCTGCGGGTACTGGGGTCACTGAGCTTTGCAGTCCACTGGGCCGGTGAAACAGACGGTGATTTAACATGTGTCACGAGACACGCATTTCCCTGACAGTTAATATTTCAGATAACTCATGAGTTCTCCAACTTTTGCACCCTATGCCGCAATTTAGCATGGGCCGAACAACTACAAAACTACATTTAAAAATGTATTTGAGCACTTACTGTAAAATAATTTGCCTGAAGTGTTGCAGTCCATTGTGACATGATAAATTGGGAAGGGTAGTCACTAAGGTCTGCCACTAAGGTATCTAACCCTGGTCCTGCAGAGGAGAAGCGGTTTTGCAGCAAGCAATACTAGGTACAAGTACTTTAAAATAATAATACTCTATGCACTAACAACAGTGGAAGGGGGTTTATCCTTATGATGAATATCAAAATTAAATTTTCCTTTTTGTCTTGTGGAGGACACAGCCCATTCTAAAACAACAGGATATCCCCAAGCAGCACCCAACAAGGATGTGCAAACAACATTTAATTATCTTAAAACCAAAACAATGTTGTAACAGAAAACAATGTTGGAAGAAAAATAGAACCAGTAAACAAATCCAGAGTAATCCCTGGGAACTACAGGAGCACCTGCAAAACATATTACCAGGTGACACCAGCATTTCAAAGCAAAATGTTTGATTGGCTAGAAAAGGTGAGTCGTACTTTTCACTCTGTTGGCTCTTACCGCTGCCATCCTGGTCCATCTACTAATAGTGTGTCCCATTTATAGGGTCCGTCTGGGAGTACATGGATAGAGACCTCCTGAATTCCCCTGGTCCTGGTCAGGTAGTACTTGACTCACATCCAAAAGATGTAAAGTCTTCTCCCTAGGAAAGGAAGCTGAATAAAAGGATATCACCATAATGTCCGTTTTTAATTTTATAGCACTACCTTTGTGAAAAAACACATGCCTCAACCAAAGCATACCCTTACTTGATGAATGGTCAGATAAGCTTGTTTGTGTGAAAGTACCAGCAACATTGAGACATGCCTTACAGAAGTGATGGCTATAGTGAAAGCACTTTCCGAAATAGCATTGAGAAGAAAACCTAGGTAACATATCAGTAGGAGGACCCTGTAGTGGAACTTCTATTTGACACAAGCATGCTGCACCTAAATCAGACCTGATCAAACTGTAATGACAGACACAACCCCAGCACATGGTCATCTATGGCTTCCCCTTAAGAGAAATTCAATCAAAGAAGGAGAAGCAGGGAGAGTTCAACCACATTTTCCCCCAGTGGTCCATAGGGATGGACATCTATTCCACACAGCATCTCAGCCAGTCACTGGAATCTTTCCTATAAGATACTACATGTAATGTATAAATTACATGTAGGATCTTATATAATATTCTTATTGCTTGAGGAAGGTTATCGACTTGGAAAGTGGTGATCAATAGTTGCTCCTTGTAGTGGTGTTCAGAACAAAGAGTCAATGTTGTTGTAGATGCTAGTTATACTTTTGACCCACTTCTAGATCTGAAATTTGAAAGTGTCACCTAGATGGTAGAACCTAGATTGCCCTGATGGGAAGAGTCTAAGAAGATTTTTTCCACTCGTATGTGACTTCTAATTTCAAGTAATTATTGTATAGATTCAGTTATTCTCTAGTTTTTTTTTTCTGGAGCCTGGTTATCCTTTATTAATTCCTTGTTAACTGAAATCTGCACATAATGCCTCTCTGCAGTCAGTTTTGAGCATCCAGGTTGGATGTCATGAGCCAGACAGAATGAGACAATAAAGGAGTGTGGGAGTTTTGAGAGAGCTGTAGTCCAGGTTTTAGTGCCTGTTTAGCCCATATTGTCTCTGCACTCTAGAAAAAAGTCATGCCATGGTGTTGCATTCTGGTCTCCCTCTATGTTGTCTTGCAATGTCTCAGAAGCAGAGCTCAGCTTGCTGAAGAAATCCAGTGTCATTTTGGACCGCGCAGAGCTCCTCTAGTGGCTAGCATTCTCCGCTCCTGTTCTATCACACGGAGATTGCTTGGGATTATTTTAATCACCTTACAGTTTGTTTATTTGTTTTTATATCATAAAGTCAGTTCTGTCAATAAAGTAATTTTATTAAATCGTATTCATGAATTTATATTCAACTCTGTGGGAAAGATACATGGTCATTGATGCTGCTTCTATCTAGGCCGATGAAAGCTCCACCTTATATTGTGGCAGCCATCCCAGCTTCACATTCTGTATTTAAGGGGAACATTTGTATAGTTATGTGTAATTTACAATGTTTATACAATTGTGATGTCACATACATCTGCAGGGTTGTGTAGACAAACCTGAATAAATCTTTTGGCCACACACTATACATGGTATATGCGTTCTATCGCATCTGTAGGTTACCTTTGCAGTTGTGACACTGGGAAATGGATACATTGGTTATTTTAGGGGCTTCCCTTGGGGTGGACCCCTAAAACTGTCAAATTGAATTTGCTATTTTAAACCCTTATAAGACATTTTGACTCTGGGGCCCTAGGAAAAAATTAGTAGGTAGCCCGGCACGGTGCTTTCAGCACCCTTACTTAATGTATGGCATCCTGAATTGGGATGGGGAAAATAGGCAGCAGACCAAGAGTCAATTTAGACTATTGGTCTGCTTTAAAGTGATCCTATACCCAGAAAGGAAGTTTAAGTTGTTACCTTCTTTTCCCAGCTCAGTGCTCCAAAACAGCCGTTATTCTTTATTTACTGAAGCCTTTGCCCAATTAAACACTACAGGGTACAGTATGATGTTCATATGGCAGCCATTTGGCTCCCTGGCCATGCAGCAGCACCCCCTGGTGCTTTTCAGCGATATATTCAGTTATGAGCAAAACTGCCACATGAAGTGTATATGGCAGTTTAGTTAGTGGTTGCAGGGTTTTTGCAGTTAATATAACTGATAAGACTGACCCTCAATGCTGAGATGTGTGTAACTGAATGCATTATCGCTGGAAAGCACCAGCGGACGCTGCTGCGTGTCTAGAGAGCCAAACAGTTGCTATTCTAGCAGGAGTTCAGAAATCCTCTCCCACCCATCCACCTCTTTCCCCTCTCATCCCACTTCCTATTGCCTTCCTTAGACCAGGATTAAAGGGGTGTATGCTCCTGGTTTATGAAGTCCTCCTATGTTCACCCACTATGCTTACGTTTGCTGATACATGACCCTATTCTACGTCTAATCATTTCTCTTCTGTGCTTGGCATCTCCTCTCATGGGAATCTTAGAATATATGCCCGGGAAGGTGGCTTCTGAGACAGTACAATCTCCTTAGTTGGACACCTAAATAGCCCTATTTCTTCTCCTCTGTGTCAATAACTCCAAGTGGTATCCACTGTATTTCAGGAACTCCACTAACTAGTGGATTCGGTGGTCATCTGGACAAGGGTTTCCAGTATGAGAAAAAGTTTTCTTCCCTTCCAGCAACTTACCCAACTGATATACTTAACCTATAGCCGATGTGTGTAGACTCCATGCCAATACAATTTCCTTCCATATTCCATCTAAACCCTGACTCATGCCTTGCATTCAGTAGAGCAAGCTTGTGGTACTTTCAGATAAGTATCATAGCCAAAATAATAAGCTAAATGACCAGAAAGTAATGTTTTTGTTTCATACAATGTATGTCATCAGGTTATAAAATACTTTTTATCATAGGTATTTAAAAAAAGGGGTTTTAGCAGTTCCACTTTAAGTCTTCTGGTAAGACTCTTCATACTTTCCGGATAACTATCTTCTTTGCTGTAATCCTTTTTTTTGGTCTATGTTATAGGACCAAACAATATGAAGGTATAACAGTGCAGAGCCTTGTCTTGATCATTTCAGTGTTAGCAGATCAAAAAGAAAGAAAAGCTGAACTCTTTTGTGTGTCTGAACCCTGAAGATCTGCTGAGCCTTTCCTCTTGCAGGAAATCACCTGTCTTGCAGATGTTACCATGAACATTTTATAGTGCACTCTACACAATATTGATTACTAGATCCTTAATGTTTCCATTAATCATGGCTTGTATAACAGCTAAATGATGTGCCTACATTCTACATCCACCACAAAGAGGCTGCATCACAACTCACCCCATTCATGGGAGAAAGAACATGCCAACGGGAGGAATCCTGAATATTGATTAGTGAACTAAAAGTCCACTCATATATAAAACTATTGATTATCATTGTCAGATCGTGTTCCTGAGACTGTTTTTCTCCAACAATCAAACGTACAGTTGATATAATGTAATGGGTAAATGACTGACCTTTTGTACCAACATGGAACAAGGAAAAAACGGTTTAAAAAAGCAATATGGCATTTAGCACTCTAACCTCTCATCTTGTAACAGATACTCAACCATCCTCGTTGCTTCATGGATAGAAATGATTGCTGGTTCTAGGAGGGGGCAGAACTGTGACCAGTGGGGCTACAACAGTTTTGGGGTTCATGCTCACAACACCTCTCATTCACAGAAACAAGGAGGATTCTAAGTGGCGGGCCTGCCAGGAGCTGTTGTGAGGGAGAGCATCAGAGTCCTTTAGACTCCAGGGTCCCCCAAGTTCCAGTCCAAGGGGCATTCCAAATTGGGATGCATCGCTGTGTGAAACCCCCCGAACCCTCCGGAACGCCAACCCTCTCCCGGAGCCCACGCCCGGCCCTCCTTAATGGGTGACGCGATCACACCATGGCTGCAAGGTGGGCGAGGGAAGCGGCTGGCAGCGGCGCTCAGCTGCTTAGCCGTCCAGGCAGCTTAGCCATCAGCAACACTGAAGGGAGACGAGTGCTAGCGAGTGCCATGGGAGCGGAAGGAAGGTGAGTGAAATGGGGCGACCTCGGGGGGGTACACACAGTGGGGCATCCCAATTCAGAACACACGGGAAAGTGAAAATCATGTGTGTTCTTCCTCTTTAAATGCTTGCTTGTTTTTTTATCTAGGTTTACAGTTTAATGATACTTACTCTGAATAGTCCTGTCTGTAAGCTGTGCACCCCAGGGTTCAGTGCTGGGCCCCAGAGGTGCACCTGTAATAAGGCCATGTGAGACAACTGCCTCAGGTGGCACTGCAGAAAGGGACAGCATTTTATTATTAATTTTTTAGTGGTTCAGCAAATATCTCCTCCTAGGTGCTTGCACGCTGTTATGTTTTTACAGATAATCATTGGTGGGTCAGTGGTTGCAGCCCCCACCCACCGCAGCAAGTTAACTCTATGCCCATCATAGCACGGAGAGGGGTGGAGCGGAACACTGCTCTTTTGAGGAGTGGAGAGGCATGTCCTGGGGGGGGCCTTTCTATAGTTTGCCTCAGGCCTGATGGGTATTATTTAACTTGTTTATAAATTATATAGAAGATGGAATACATGGCATTGTCTCTATTTTTGCAGATGACATCAAGATATGTAGCACAGTGCGGTCTATTGAAGATGTTCACAAGCTCCAGGCTGAATTGGAAACTTTGAGTGTCTGGGCATAATTTTCAAATATGTTGTTGGGGTGTAAAACTGGGGGAGGCACTCAGAGGTACTGGGGGTACTGGTGGACCACAGGCAAAATAACAGCATGCAATGCCAAGCAGCAGCTTCCAAGGGCACCAATATATTATCATGCATTAAAAGAGGCCTGGAATAATGAGATGAATATTAATGCCTCTTTACAAGCCAACCTCATCTGGATTATGTGGTCTAGTTCTGGGCACCAGTTCATAAAACAGGATGCCCTGATTTTGGAAAAGGTGCAGAGGAGAGCCCCCAAACTGATAAGGTGGGTGAAGAATAAATATTATAGAAATTATGAGGCAACATGTAAGGTGAGGCATGATTAACCTAAATAAATATATAAATTCGTAATACAAATATAGGAAACAGCTATTTCGTATAAAATCCTCTCTAAAGACAAGGGGAAACTCCCTCTATTTAGAGAAAGAAAGCCTCAATCTCCAGAGG
The DNA here is from genome assembly GCA_027917425.1 of Gastrophryne carolinensis. Classification (NCBI taxonomy): domain Eukaryota; kingdom Metazoa; phylum Chordata; class Amphibia; order Anura; family Microhylidae; genus Gastrophryne; species Gastrophryne carolinensis. The sequence goes on from CM051234.1 coordinate 100,234,463, forward strand.
TGGTGATCCTATTTTTTACCATAAGAACTATAAATCTGTTGAGTTTTCTCCCACTTTGTTACAGCATCAATGGGAGCTGACGGCTTCGAAAAAAGGATTAGATGTTTCTTTTAGTAGAACATAACATTAACTTGTTACTATTTACCGTTGTCTGTAAATAATAAAAAATAGTAACTTTCCTCATCCCCGTCCCTTGGTTGAACTTGATGGACATATGTCTTATCTAAGTAACTGTTTGTGTTGCCTGTCCCAACATATTGATATATCAGTTCAAATCCATAAGAAAGATCACAGAGCCTTACATTGATCTCTGTTGGTTGGTCTAGAAGTAAGGTATATTCTCTGATATGATTGGGTTGGAGGGTTGAGCAATGCCCAGAGACATTTAATGTTAGTTGAATGGTGGCAACTTGCCATAAGTTTTATTATTCATTAAAAACAGCAACAGTTTCATCGTTGTATTCATATTTGTTGCCTCTGTTTGTGTTTTACTTCAATATGTCTTTATTGAAATTTTAACAATTTATACAGAACAGTAGATAGAGACAATAACATAGAGGATCACAGGGTGAAAACGACACAGCAGCCAAACACAGAGCATTACATTCTTGGTCGGCCTAGGAGGATCCGAGCATACCACGTTCCACTCAGGACACAATGAAGGATCAGACATCTGTGGACAGCAGCTTTCAACAACCACCGCATCCTGCTGGATTGCAGCCCTAAGGAAAGACACCCCTCGGCCTTTACCGGTATATAGCAACCGTGCCCATTCCCCCAGCGATCAGAAAGAAGAGAATAGTTATAGAGAAAAAAAAGGATAGAAAAAGAAGGGGAACTGAAAAAAAACGAACGAAGAAGGAGCAAAGATAAGAAAAAATAGAAAGAAGAAGAGAAAGAGAGCCCCGGGGCCCAGCGTCCCACACCCGAAACTCCCCCTGGTCTCGCCAGATCACATCACGCCAACTAAAGACCAGATACCTCCCCCCTCACCCCCTCACCCTCACCCCCTCACCCAACACTACACACATTCTAATAGCGCCTGAAAGTCAGGGGACACCCGAGAAACCTCCCAAAGGGTCCAAGTCTTGAGAAACCTCTGGGTTCCCCCCTCGACCCCTCCATAGTCAGCTCCTCCATCCTTGATGTTCTCTACCTCCCCATACCATTCCAGCAGGGACGGGACAACATTGGTATGCCAGTGCCTGGGGATCACCGCTCTGGCGGCCGTGAATAAGTGCCTCAGCAGCCCCTTCTTGTTTGCTGACACCGACCCTGAGATCATCGATAAGAGGGTAACCTGCGGCGTACGTGGGACTTTTTCGAGTGTCAGGTGCTCATAAATTCCTAGTACTCCCTCCCAAAAGGCCCTCACCATCGAGCACTCCCACCAGATATGTAACATGGTCTCCAAAGCCCCCCCACACCTCCAGCAGTCTCCAGTGTCTGCTCCCCCAAATTTCACAAGATCTGATGGGCATCTATACCATCTCGCCAGGATTTTATAATTCCGTTCCTGAGCCCTGCATGCCATAGACAATTTGTGGGTAAGCGCAAAGGACTTCTCCCAGTCATCAGGCTCGAATGTTCGTCCCAAGTTTTCCTCCCACCTCCTGCAAAACCGGGGTAGCTCCCGACCCTCCCCCTTGTCCTGGAGGATCCTGTAAAGAGTAGAAATCACGTGCCTAGGGGGCGATGGGTCCCGCAAGAGCCTCTCCAAAGGCGTGAGGAGGCAAGAGAGGCTCGAGACCGGCGCAAGGGATTTGACAAAGGCAACCAGCTGAGCATGCATAAACCAGGAGACATTCCCATGTCCACCACGAGCCCGTAAGTCAGAAAGGGAAGGGGGGCCCGCTCTCTACACTATATCTCCCAGTCTGATATCTTGAGAAGCTTCCCAGATAAGGAATGACCTAGTGTTCATCCCTGGGGGGAAAGCCGGATTGTCAAATAGTGGGGTGAGAGGACCAGGTCTGAGTGAGAGTTCCCCCCGCCTCAAAAACCTATCCCATACAGTCAGCAGAGGGCCCACCAAATAGGGCAGCCCCTGGCCCCTAAGCCCGCGTGAAGGATCCACCCAAGGCAGGGCCACCAGACTAAGGGGGAGATGTCCCTCTCAATACCAACCCAACATTTATCATCCTTATGTTGGAACCAGTCAGAAAGACGCACTAACACCGAAGCAGCGTGGTAGGTCCTCAATTTAGATCTAAAAAGTGTTGCCCTCCGAATTCTGGGCCTCCCGCAGCCCCAGATGAATTTAAAAAAGGCCCTCTGAAGAGGCTGGAAGAAACCATGTTTCGGGCCAGAGGGACTGCCTGAAATAGGTAAAGAAATCGGGGAAGGATGTCCATTTTAAGGATATTTATGCGACCTAATCATGAATATTGTTTCTTGCTGTATGAGTTAAGGTTGGTGATCGCAGAATGCAGGAGCGGATAATTATAATAATTAAGTTTGTATAGCTTCCCCAAATCAGAGGGCAACTGAACCCCCAGGTACTTTATGGCCTCTCCCTGCCAGTTAAAGCGAAAGTTTGCTTGTATGAGGTGCTGAGTCTGCACATCTAGCGAGACGTTCAGGATCTCTGTCTTAGATAAGTTCACCTTAAAATTGCTCAATTCACTAAAGCGCTTGAACTCCGACAGAATAGGGGACATAGATATGTGCGCGAGGTTATATACATGAGCAACAGCATCAGCAAAGAGAGAGCTTGTGCTCCCTCCCCCCACAGGCGATCCCTTTGACAGACGGGTTAGCCCTCAGCGCATTGGCAAGATGCTCCATCACTAACACGTAGAGCAATGGGGATAAGGGTCACCCCTGGCGAGTACCATTCCGGATACGAAAGGAACCAGACAAGGAGCCATTAACCTTTACCTTTGCGGTAGGTTCCTGGTATAGAGCAATAATTCTATATAACATAACCGGACCCAGACCCACCTGGTCCAGCGTGGCTCTCAGAAACCCCCAGTGCACCCTGTCGAACGCTTTTTCTGCGTCCACCGCCAGCACGCAGGCCGGAATGGCCTGCGACTGTGCGTAGTATATCAGGGAGATTGTTTTGATGGTGTTATCTCTTGCCTCCCTTCCCGAGACAAACCTCACTTGATCCAAGTTGATCAATGAGGGGAGCAGTGGTTGCATCCTGAGAGCAATAATTTTGGCATATATTTTCAGATCCACATTAATCAATGAAATCGGTCTGTAGCTTCCCGCAGGGTAGCGTCCCTGCCGGGTTTAGGAATGACCGCAATGTGCGCCTCCAAGGCCTGTCTCAGGAAGGAGCAGCTGTCCGTAATCGACTTAAACACCTTAACAAGAAAGGGGGTAATCAGAGTCCCCAGCGTTTTATAGAATCTGGGGGTAAACCCATCGGGACCCGGACTCCGCGGGAGCCTCTCCTATAGCCCGGACCACCTCTTCCAAATCAAATGCATCCTCCAGGGAGTCGCTGTCTTCTGGAGGTAAGGTTGGGAGGGCCGCTTCCCTGATATAATCCACTATCGGGGCGCCTTCCACCTGATGTGGGCCCTGGGCAGGAGTGCACTCAAGGTTATAAAGCCTGGAGTAGAAGGCCTCGAACTCACCCGCTATCTGGGGTGTCCTGTGGAGCTCCGATCCCCCCCCCCCTAATAGTAGGAACAAACGTGCAACCCTGCCTCGGGTGGAGAGACCTAGCTAGCATCCTGCCACACTTGTCAGAGTGTTCATAAATACGAGCTTTAAATCTATCATGGTATTTGAGGAAGCACTGATCGTACAGTCTCTTTAAATCCTGCCGGGCGTCCAATAGCTTCCTCAAGACAGTGTGTGTGGAGATGGTCTTGTGCACCTCCTCCAGCTCCCTGATACGCGCCAAGGCAGCCCCAATCTGTTTCGCCCTTTCCCTCTTGAGCCTGGACCCGTGCTTGATGAAGACCCCACGCAGCACACATTTGAGGGCCTCCCACTGCAATGGGGTTGGATCATTCACATGATCGGAGTGGAAATTGGTTATAGACATCTTAATTTCAGCTAGACATACAGCGTCCTTCAACAAGTTATCGTTCAGACGCCAATTGTATTGCCTAGGGACCACCTCCGGGATCGGGAGGCTCAAGAAGACAGGGGCATGGTCCGACCACAATATCTGCCCAATAGAGGCATCAGGATCACGCGCGAGCCTCTGTTTGTGTTTTAAACCGGACCTTCATCCTGAATAAGAGCCTATTTTATATATTTCCCCTGCCCCATACATACAGTTTGCCCACATTAAAAATCATCCTACCTGCATCTGCTGCATTTTCTGAGCCTCTAAACATCCAAGATGGTGGCCCATGGTGTTTCAGGCTGCCTGCAAACAGGAAGTGTCTTCTGACTGTGCCATTCTGCATTCTGGGATTGCTGTCCATTTCCTGACCCCAGCTCTGCTCTGTCTGTGCAAAGCACAGCTATAACCCCCCGCTCTCCTCTCCACAGTATGAGGCAGGATGGCGGCGCCCGTATCCTAGAGTCCTGAACAGAGTTGAAGCCCAGGGGGGGAAAGTGACTAAAATGTAAAATATATTAATTTTAGATGCTGGGGAATAGGGTTTGGGCTTTTCATGAAATGACGCTGAAGGTCCGGTTTAAGGTTTCAAACCTTTTAATCTTGTTTGCTGAAAACAGTATATTAACTGGTTGCCTGGCACTGTGGCTAGGGCAGCCCACCGATCCGGGCATGTGTACACTTACTGCTTGTGTTCCTATGTGTGTGCAAGCATAGAATGGTCACATATGCACAAAAGTCCCCCCCCCCCCACCCCCAAAAAAGTATACAGCCTTGTCACACATACTGGTCATGTACTGTAGTGTTCGTATAACTAGCTGTGAGGTAGGTCATTGACTGGACTCCAAAGCAGTGGCATAACTTAGTATTATGGGGCCCTGGTAAAAAAAAAAACATTAAATAAGGGCCCTTTCACGGCTCATACACTAAACATTTTTCTTACTTTAAACTCAGTTGGATGCAGCTAGACAAGTCATAACTAAAAGAGAGACAAATGCTGCCGCCTTTCTCTAATTGATGCCAAGTGAGCACAAATCTGATAATAAGGAGCAACAATGGTAGGGCCCCCCTGACTTTCTGGGCCCCGGTGCAGTTGCACCCCCTTAAGTTGCACCTCTGCTCCAGTTATAGCATGTGTTATGACAGTTGACAGCTAAAGAATGCATGGTTGCTTTGTTTTCAGTAGAATTGCTTTTATTACTGTATATACCAGTAGTTAGTTACTGGTAGTAATAATTGGTTGAACTGACCAAAATTCGATTGTGTGCCCACTAACCAGCTGTGCAGGAACCATCCAGTGCCTGCAGTGTGTTCAGTGGGTGGCTGGGTGCGGAGGTAACAACCACATTGGAGCATTAAGGTCAGGGAGCCCCATCCTTGCTGTTCCCTAACCTTATGTATCAAATCAGATTACTCACATGGCATCATGTGCTAGCACTGTGTGTGTCTGCTGTTTCAGTCCTCATTAGTCTCGTTGTATCCAACTGAGTTGACACAAGGGGAAAAATGTTACCCAATGGTGGTGGTGGTGGGGGCACCATTATCTGCACCAGGGCCGGTCACATTTCCGCACACACACATTGATAGTCCCTATAGTGTTTCTGAATGTTGGAAATGGTGGAAATCGCTGTCCTTGTTACTTTGGAGCTCTGCATAATATTTTTGATTTCAAGAAGTTTTCAAGCATAACTTGAAGATAACATTGTAATAGCTTTAGTGGGGTGAGACTTACGCCACTTACTCTGATTAGCTTATAGTTATATATTAATATACAGGGGGTGGAAAAGTACTGTAGGTATGCAAGGTTTAAAACTTATAAGTTCTTTATTATATATTTGATATTAGTTTGTATTGCTTTTTTTTATGTATTGCAGTCCTTATATATAACCATGGCGGTAATTAAAAACACAGGCCGATAATAAAAAAAAACTATTTTATCACTGCTGTGTGTGTGTGTGTGTGTGTGTGTGTGTGTGTGTGTGTGTGTATATATATATGCAAGGCGGGGCAGCGGCCGGGGGGGGCCTACTGACAGGCACGGCCTTTGGGGTGTGCGACGGCGCTTCACCGGTGGCGGACTGGGAGGGTACCAGCTGTGGCATCGAATGGCGGGGTTCCACACAATGAGGCATCTCAATTTAGATTCCAGGGGAGGAAGTGCTGGGTTTGTTCTGCTTTTAAGTTGCCCACCCCAGATGATTTACTATCCCTGGAGCATCCCAATCCGCGATACCCTACTGTGTGAAACCCCCTGGGATCGCTGGCATACCCACTATGCAAGCAATTCCACCCGTGAGCTTTGGTCCGCTTTACAGCGGCATCTCAATTTGGGATGCCCCTGTTTGTAAAAGAACCCCCCTGGTTTGGCCGTTTACTCAAACTGGGTATCCCACAGTGCATTCACCAGTTTGAAGAAAGTGATGAACAAATGAGGGGGTTCACATACAGGGGCATCCAAAATTAGGAGAATCTAGATTTGTTTAGACTCCGAGGTCAGGTATAAGGGGGGTTGGTCCAATTCAAAGTAGACCAAAACTAGAGTTTTGGTCCAAATAGCATGATCCTTGGGGGGCATCCAGATTAGGGATGTCCCTCTGTAATGGCCGAAGGGCCCACATAAGCCTGGAGCCGGCCATATATATGTGTGTGTGTGTGTGTGTGTTTCTGCATTAATAATTTGTTTCAAGTGGACCACTAATCAGGTGTAACTACATTTGACCGGACCCTGGTGCAGCCATGTAAATTGATCCTGGCCAGGAATCCAGGATCCAGGAACCTTTTTTCTGTGGTGTTAACTGAACTGGGTAAAGTTAGACTAAAGACTTAAACACCAGGTGCAAATGAATGATGTGTAATTTCTGCACATGTTGCCATGTTAGGAGAAAATCAGATAAACAGGGTGAAAGAACTACATGATGGGGCCTCCCTGACCCCATGGGCAGTCACGGTCCCTGCAACCCCTGAAATTACGCCAATACCAGTAATGGAAAAGCTATATAGTGAAAATCAGTGTGTCTGGGTCTCATAAATGTTTATTTGATTTAATTGTGGCCATATCCACCCCTGCTAATTTTACTGTTCCTGAAATGCCACAGCTTCAGTATTTGCAGCAGGGAAGCACATTGAAGGAAGCCCAGGGGGTATGCGGTAAGCTGGTCATGAGTGGGCCGGAGGCTGGTAGTATCCCATATCCTGGGCTAATTTTTAGTTCCAGTCTGCCACTGGTCCGTACATTCATCTTGTCAAAAACATGATAAACATTATGTACAGTAGCTGGTATAATATGGGACCAGGTATTTTCTCGTTTACCACTTTAAATGATTTAGTATAAAGATGTAGAAAAGAGAAGAATAATAGAAGCTTTTTTGAAAAAGTCAGCCCTTTGGGCATTTATTGTACACAAAAATAAATAACTTACAATATACAAAGACAAAAAGCACAAAATGCTTTTAAAGTGCAATTCAGATATGTGTCAGCCTCAGTCTTAATCTTCATTAGCTGAACGTAAGAGTTTATCAGTTATGTGCCTCCTGTAATAAGAAACTGCAACACAGCGCCCCCTGATGTCTGCAGATCTAAGCGCCCGCAATATGACTCAGGTTTACCACAGGGAAGAAAAGTGCAGAGACAAAGCACATGTACACAATGCCTTGCGGATAGACGGTGCTGAAGACTCACATGAACACGCCTACACTTATAAGAGCTATATTATGAGTCAAAGCCACATCTATCATCTGCCAGTCAGTAAATCGTCCAGAAATGGACATTGTGAAATCCATCTACAAACAGTACTTTGTCAGGTATACAGGTTTAGCATGTACACTGTGGCAACGTGAAAAGCAAACATGTGGATGTTTTGCTACATCAGCATCGCATTGCAATAGTAATTAGCGTGAATGCCGAGTCCACAAATTGTCCACTGCATTTGTCGCATATCAGGCAACTGCACCACTGGAACTGGCCGTTCATTTTTCTAAAACAATTTCGTTGTTGTCCATTGATGCCACTTAATCCAACATTCAACTTGCCTCCGCTCTGCTACACAACAGCATCTCCTATTAACCTCTCTCCTCCTTCCTGTGCTGCCTCGGAGCCAGCAATGTCAAAGTTAATCCATGTAAGCAACTTCACAAGCTTTCCTTTTTTTTCTGGAAGAACAAAAACAACTTGCAGCCGACGTTCTTCAGACGGAGGTAGCAGTCCTCACTTTGGCAGACAGGACCTGCTTAAAGCGTCTTTTCAAGTCCTGCATGTTTGGGGATTTGGGCCTTGGGATTAGAGAGTTTTTCCTCTTTTCTGGTGTGCTGGCTGCCTGGTGCTTGCTGATTTCTTTACAAAGAACCTGAAAGGCATTGCACACATCAATATAGTTCTCACTGACGCTGACCTCGTAGAAAGTGCAGCCCAGCATATTGGCCAGCTGTAGTCCAAGCTGTGGTTCCACTTGCTTGAGGTGAAGCAAATCTGCTTTGTTGGCAACAATGACGACAGGAACCCTGTTGTCAGGATGGAGTTGGCGCACGTGCTGGTGGAGGTGATTAATAAGTTCATAACTCTTGCAGTCTGTGATAGAGTAAACTATGACAACAGCGTCTGCCCATCTGATGGATCTGTTAAGCTGCTCGTTGCACTCCAGGGTCTGCTCGTGTATCTGAGAAAGAAAAAAAAAAATAAGGTGATGTGTTAAAACAATTTACTAAAAACAGTTATTCTAACCTAACTCTAACTCCAGGTCCAAAATGACTTAACGTAAGCAGTCTAGAAGATGTATGTTATAGCAATCTGTCTGGTCCTTCACCCTCCCAACCCAGCGTATGTTGATGCAGCTGGAGGATCTGGAATCAGATACAGCTGAGTGTTCTAGTCTCAGGAGGAATGTACAGCAAAGAGCGGGGAAAGACTTTGTAGTGGGGCAGGAAGGGAAATGAGCTGGCTAGACAGCGAGTCTGGAAAGTAAGAAGATATAAGCTGCAAGCACTTCCATCTGGGCAGCTGCCCAAATCCCAACTGCTGTTCCTAGACTCGTCTCTGTGAGCGCACTTAGCTATCCCCAGGGTCTACCAGACATAATGGACGAGAAACGAGCCTGAACGTGGTCCCTCGTTCTAGACCATTGCCAGCATTTGGATTAGGTTCACAGAGTTCACAAGTTTCACCTACTCTTCCCTCGCTGGTACAAACTGTTTTAAAGAGCTCCTAACTGTTGCAATAGATAACAGAAGGTATCTTCAGACTCCTCCGTTGCACAGAAGATCATAACATCTTAACATTTTAGGCACAGAACTATGGAAATATTTTGTTAGCAACCTATTAACCTTGACCTGAGAAGGTGATGCTGAGTAACTGATGGAACGAATTACAAGCATCTACCCTGAGGGGGGGGGGGGGGGGGGATTAGCAGAGACAGTGACACTGGAGATGAGAAAGTGGATTTACCTGTACACCTGGTGTGTCCTGCACCTGGATGGCCAGATTCATTCCATCTATCTGGACTTGTCTGCTGTACAGGTTTCCTGAGGAAACAAAGAGACCATTGATTAGAAAATCTGGCTTAGTGCGCCTGGGAGTGCTCATAGAAAGGGGAAATCAGTACTGTCCGATGCTTCATGGGTTTATTAAGCAATTGTGGATCAACCTTCCTCAAACATTTCTATACCCAGCAAAGTGAAGAAATATGGCAATAACATTTGTAGGCTGAGTATATTTGAAGGTGATCTATTTAGAATTGCTCATTTAGACATTATGTTGAATGAAGTGAACTAAGTTTTCTCCAAACCTCAAAATATACACAGCCTACAAAAGGTATAATTTAGTTCTTCGCTTTTTCAACACCAGAGTATGTAGTGATCCAAATGGCCGTGGAAGGCTGATCTACTACAACACATTACTACTCCAGTGTATAAATGGCTAAGACTGACAGGGCATGCTGGGAGTTGTAGTACCAAAACAATTAAAACACTGCTTGGAAGTCAGCACTGATAATATAAGATATATTCTAACTGTTTTTGTCGGGGGGGGGGGGGGGGGGGCTGAGTATGATTAGAAACAGCAAGTCAATACACAAGCGCTTACCTGCATTTCTCTCGTAGTCGCCAATAAACCTCTTGGTGAGAAATCTGACCACCAGAGCTGCGGGAATGAAAGGAGAGAATGGTAAGCTGATTGGAAAGCTGATTGCAGAATGCTATTAACCCCCCTCCCTGGCACAACAACGGATCCCATTTCTGGCAACACGTGAGGAGCCGGGTACTACAGGTGGCGCTTCCATGCATGACAATAACCTCACATGGAGACAGGCACAACTAGAGCGCCACTTTCACATGAGCTAGCCGGGCATGCACTATGAGCAGCAATTACATTCAAATAAAGATACCCGGTGGAATCATCAGCGCTATACAGTCTCCACCACAGGGCACTTTATTCAAAGTGGTGGTTTACACACATTAGTCTAATAATGCTAATAATGATGTATTTTCTGAGGTCTATTTTACTCCTGCCACCCCCTGGGGTCTAGCGATGGAATGTGCTGGATAACTAGCGATATATATACAAAGCAACACTAGTGGAATAAGAGGAGACGACATCCATTCAGAAATCACAACAGCTGTTCTGGAATCGACAATCTGGTGCAATGTGGCATTCACATTAGGGGGGCACATATATCAAGCTCAGGGCAACACTAGAGCAGATTTGCCCTAGCCTTGATCAATCTGCTTCTAGAAATATAATAAACTTACCGGTTTTGCCGACTCCACTGCCTCCGACCACAGCAATTTTGATGACCCTGCTGCTGCTGGTGCCATTGCTGGTGCCCGCACATTCGGTACCTGTTGTCGGTGGGCATTCGCTGATAGTGCACATGTTCTGAATGAGACGCATTTTTCCGGAAGGTTTGGAGGACACTGTGTAATTGTGTGAAGCTGAGATATAAACAGGCAGCAGCTACAGCTACTGCATGTATAATGGTAAGGGGTTAGGACCCTGCCTGGGGAGGTTCATGTGAGCAGGGATCAGTGCTCAGCCAGTGTCAGTGATCTTCCAGCAGCTCCTGGCTTTTCTGGGATTCAGCTTGCAGCACCGGCTGTTTTGTTTCTGATCGTACAGCAGTAAGACCGCCCTTCTGTGCTCACAGCCAATCAGGGGCTCCCAGCCCATGGCATGGCATTCCCTCCTTGTGTTATTTTGCTCTGTCCTGTGTATTGTGTAACACTGCCATGCTCTGTCGGCAGGGAACATCTTTTTCACTGTTATTATCCAGAAGACTATGCTAGAGCGCCTTTTACTGCTCATTAGGCTGCAGCCTCTGTGACAGATGAGCCACACACAAAACATCCAGATTCATCCCTGTGCAAATTAGAACTGGATTGTTCGTTCTTTGTACAATCTCGCCACATCATATCCAATGGATCTGCTCTCATTTATTATCATTTATTCACATTATACTCAATCGAGAGGACTTTTGTAGTTTCACAAGATTCGACTACCTCCTATTGTAAAGTGAATGCCATTGCTGCAGAAATATTGAAATATGATTTATTTATATTATGACACATAAAACTTTTTTTTTTACTTTTCTTTATTTCTGTATATTTTTTTTTTTACAGTTGTTAAATATTCTGCGGCACTATGCCAAGTGCATATAGAGGCATTTAGCTGCAAGGAGCTTTCAGTCTAATGTCTCTAAAACACACTGTGGTTTTTGGAGAAGACCAGCACAGAAACCCCTGCTCCTGCCCAAGGTTGGATTGGAACCCAAGACTCCATTGCTGCAGGGAAATTCTTTATATATATATTATATTATATAGTCTTTATAGTTAGATGGAAATTGCCCTGTTCCGAGCTCCCACCAGATCATAGTGTCAACTCGGAACAGCCTATAAATGTGAATAAAAGTGATTATATTTTTGTCAGTATTGGCTATAATAATAGCATTCATGTAAAGTGTGTAGACATTAAGAAATCAGAATTTTGCATTTTTTTGTCTCCATTAACATATTAAGCAGTTGTGCCCTGCAATTCTTGATATGATCAAAAATCCGATCACGTATAACCTTTGTTGAAAGAACAGCATCTGATTTTACATTTCATTGAAAGATTGAAAGGCAACTGAAACAGCCCTGAAACATTGGCTGAGCCTGCTAATAGAAGAATCGGATTGCAGAATGTGAGCTCCTCTATGGGTGGCCAAGGGTGGTTGAAGTTTTCACAAAAAAACTTTTATTGGTCATAAAGATTGATTGGAATAATGTATTCTCAATTCTCAGCTGGGAAGACTGACTGGATCAGGTATAAAGAAACTGTATTGTGTTTTGGGGGATGGATCTGGGTTTTAAGCATAATTACAATGTGGGGAGAGGTCAGATGTTCAGGTCTCCTTGAGGTTTTCCCCTCTATATGTCCCATATGGACACAACAAGGGTGTTCAGCTGTGACTGTAACTGTAATTCACCTATGAAATGTTGCATTTATATATTAAAGCTGCCCAGATGTAGTGCAACTGTCCAAGGCCTGGTCTTTCTATGGTGCTAAGGACTGTAAATAGTTAATATGATTCAGCATTTAAATGTATAATATTGGGTGGTGAGTAGATAGCTGAAACTTTTATTGAAGCAGAGATATACATTAGACCTGAGCGAGTTCCACGTATGGGCTCTGCAGCTGCCACTAGGGGCATGAGCGGCACACACGCCATGGACTGCTCCCGTCTGGCAGTGCGCCATATGTTTGTATGGAATGGAGTTGGCAGCTGCTTCTCTCGGCAGCCATCCATCCATCAGACATTCCTTCCTCAGATTCCAGGTCTGTTCAGCGACTCCTCCACCCTGTGGGGGGAATGTGCCAGCACAGAATGCTGGATGCTTTTTGTATCTTCGAACGGGGGACATTCACACCTATGACTTGCAGGATTATAGATGTTAGGCGTTCTGCATGTGTCTGCATTTTGTTCATTTCTCTAACTTTCATTGACAAAAAACATATCCTCCCTTCAGATGAAAATGCACTGAAAAACAACTTAAAATCCCAATGTGTCTGCAGTCCTATAAACTTGAATGGCGTCCATTCTCAATGCATCCAAAGAGGCATGAAAGGGACAATAGAGGATCCATTTAAGGACTTTCATATTGAAGCTTCATGTACAGTTACATGCACATCCCCTATTCACACAAGTATATGGCCTAGTTTAAGCAGGATATTCAGGCCTTGTGTAACCCCCTCAGCCATCCCGCCCTCACCCTGAGCTAAGCATGATTTCAGCATTAGAAATAGCCTCCTCTCTGGTCTCAGAAAGGAAGTGGAATTTCTTATTCCTCTTGCTTTGCCCCCAGCACCACCCCCCGATCCTGACCACCAATTCACTCCTGAGGCTCGTGTCAGGTTGACATCCCTTCTGTTAGTGTCAAAATCAAGGTTTCCACACTCCCAGCTCAATCTAATGCAATGCACACATTGGGCTTGTGTGACTCAGCCATTCCACTCCCATTACACGAGGATAATGTATAAAATGAGGTAAAACTTTATTTTATAATTTCTCTGGCAATATAGAGGGCAATATACCTCCTTTTGATAGCACAGCCACTAAAAGTAAAAATGAATTTTATTGTTCATATACCACAATAAATACACACAGATCATATTTAGATTAAAAATAAGGGTAACCCCCCTTTCTTCGGTGTATTCTTATTATAACGTGTTTTAGCAATCACTCCTGGCTCAAAAGCCGTTATATAAAACAAACAAATCAAATATATACACCAAATCCATATTTAAAGTGGACCAACACCCAGGATTTTAACTATCCTGGGTTTTGGTCCACTTCGGCGGGGCACCCCGATCGGGGGTGCCCCGCTGTGTGAAACCCCCCAGAAAGCCCCAAAATCTTACCTGTCCCCGCTCCCACGTGACTGGACGGTCCAATCCCCGCCAACGTCCAGGCGGGGATCAGGAACGTCCAAGCGGCTGCCGCCACCGCCGCCGCCTCCCTCGCGTCACTTTCGGCACGCGCGCGCCCCCGCCGGCCATTCGCAGACGGCCGGCGCGGGCGCGAGCACGCCTACAGGGGCGCGAGGGAGGCGGCGGCGGCCGGCCGCCGCCGAAGATCAGGTAAGGTGTTTGGGGTTTTTTTGGGGGGTTTCACCCCGCGGGACATCCCGATCTCGGATGTCCCGCGGGGTGGGAGGTGATCGGCCCGGGAATCTTATAGATTTCCGGGCCGATCACCTCTCGGTGTTGGTCCACTTTAAAGTGCAAATAATTAAAAAAAACATACAAAATAAACAAAGCTACAATAACCACAGCAGCAATATAATAACAATGTGGAAAGGGGGTCTGAATACATTTGCAAGCCACTTTACATGACAATAGTAAAACCCACATCTATTATACAAATATAATTCAGCAAATAATGACACAAGAAAGAAATAACCTGTGCAGCGAGGGGGGGGGGGGGCACGAGCCCAGCGAGCCCACGCAGGCTGCGGTTTGATTATTAATGTATAAATTAATACTAATAAAACAATACAGGTAATGAATAAACAAAAGTAACTAGCTCTTATATATTCATTTTCCACTTGTGTCAATTTTGATATTGACCTCTTTTTTTACTGTTTTTTTTTTTCATTTATAGCCATTGTATTTTTGCGCACGCATTTTCCCCCCTTATTAAAGCCACCATATTGTGATACATATATCACTGAGGGAGTGATAGGAATGTATATTTTCCAAATGTTTTTGCACTACACTGCGCTCTAAAATAGGGGAGAATTAAGTGCTCAAGGTTATTTCTCCAGCAAGCTTTGTCATGCAAAAAGAAGTGTTGGAGCAACTATCTTTGCTTTGTGTGACCTTTGTAAAGCATCCGTTGCTTTAGGTTACAGCATGTAGCCCATCATAAAGTACCTAATCCTTCACTGTGGACATGGTGGTCAGTTGGGGGCTATAACTCTGTGCTGCTCTGTAAGTTATCAGGATCTTTTGTTGACTAACTGCTTTGTCACTATTTGTCACATGACCTCTGCTCCCTGATGACCCTGCACTGCTTACCTTCAGCCATTAGCTATCAGGAAGGTCTCTTACAATACACTTCAGTCCACAGCCTCGCCTGAACTACTGTAATAGAAGTCAGCAGACTGTGTGGAACACAGCATTAGGGAAGATCTACAGAGGTGGCACTCATTCCAGTGCACTGCAGCTTAAAAAATTGTGGATATTTTTAATGGGTGCTACAAAAGCACCCAATTTACAAAAAAACATAGTTCAAAGGCATACAGCACTGTCACTGCAGCTCCTTTCTGCAGAGAGCTCTTGTTGATGGTCCGGTTTAAAACCATATAGTGTGATTGTGAACCCAAGGGGAATCTTCATCAACTCAGATTTTTTGTTTCTTTTACTGTATTATGAAATAAACTGCCAGACAAATAATAAATCCTGTTGCAGACCTTTTACCGTTGATGCCTGTAGGCTGAGTAGGAACTGAAATAATGACAGGCATAAGGAGAGACAGGATTACCCCCTGCTTTAGAAATCAAAATGTAACATTCTGGCTGACATGTAAAAATTCTGGCTGACTCACATGTACTCACACGATTATAATGCAGCAATGTAGCTCTTTACAGCACAGACTGAAATTAATGAACTGGAAGGTTAAGACA